>JARDYJ010000002.1:19746610-20346610 GCA_029215755.1 Spea hammondii | reverse complement strand
GTCATGTCCCCGTCCCATTGTCTACGGAGAAGCATACAAAGAACAAAGACTTTCTGCAGCAGTGCAAGATGAGAAGTGGAGCTGTGTGGCCCAGAGTCATGTACATAAATGGAGAAGGTAGGGAGAGATTCCGAGAGCATGTAAGAGAGAGAGTGAATGAGAGTATGAGAGAGTGAATGACAGTGTGTTAGAGAGTGTGAATGAGAGTGTGAAAGAGTGTGAAAGAGCATGAGTGAGTGAATGAGGGTGAATGACAACACATTTTCCAAACGTAAAAAGCATAATCATCCAAATTTTTTGTTACATTTGCAGATGTCTAGTGTATAGTGAACAAAGACTCGTGAAGTGTTAAAGATAATGTTTTAATTACAAAAGGAGGAATTTGAACATATACATAATTTCAGATGTCATAAGGGATCTTATAAACATAAATATCCAGAACACGATTACAGACCTTTCCACAGAATTGAAGATCCCAACTCTATTATTCTGTCTTCAGCAGGTAAAGATGAAGCACAAACACTGCATTCTGCAATAAACCAAGAAAAAGAGTGGTGATGTCATCAGGTAGTTTTGCAAAACAGCTACTTAGTGTAGCCCTTACCTCCTTTTAAAGACCATTATAAGACATTTTTATCTTTGCAATCTTTCTTTGTAACCCTCTGGGTCTGGGCTAATGTATTATGTCTGAATAGTGCCAGCGGGTACATCCAGGGGTGGGGCTAGCATACAGATTAATCAGCTACTTGGGGCCAACAGTCTATGAAATACCTTTAAGGATGAAGAGGAATCACCTTTAAAAGTGTCACACAACATCTGAGTTAAGCAGTCAGAGTACAGACCAGCTAATGTAAACTATCTATGGGCAGAACAAATGAGCCACCAGGGACCATTTTGAAGAAACACAGTATTTTGTTTCAAGCCCCAGAGAGCAGCGCCTCCCACACCCGCTTGTATTTATTCCAATGTCACTATGATACATAACCCATCCTTGCACAGTGCTGCACGACCTGTCAATGTCATCTAACTAAAATATATTCAGAAACAAAAAAGCCATAATAACATTTATTGTAAAGAAAATAACCCTGCTAGTAATCATTATCAATGAGCTTACGATTTGGATCGTAAGGTTACATGTCACAAAAAACAAAATGAAAATAAACTCAAGTATATCAGGCCATAGATACATAAAGATATGTAGCTGAAATACTAGATGATAAAAACTAAAGTTCCTTTACCTAAAGGATTTTGTCACCACTTAACCACAGTTCTATTTTTACTATATGACATCATAAATAATGAAACAAACTATTTCACTTATTTTCCTGTGAAATGGGATAGGCGATTGTTGATTCAGACGGTTTGTTAGTCCATTGACTATGTGTTTTTTATGACTTGGTTACCTTGTTAAGTGTATACTGTATTTGTGTATTGCTAAAGCAGAGAAACCGTCACTAATAAAACTGCTTTTCTTTATTTTTATAATATTTTAACAAGATATTTCCACTTGCTGAAATGTCTCTTGCTCAAAAAGAAAAAGAAAATCTTTATTAATGAATATGAAATTTCAATGTTTTTTTATACTATTTATAATTAATTAATAATTCATACTCGTGGTTTGACACCTTTAACACTCCAGTGATATACAACAGGCACAGAAAAAAACTATTTTTTTTAATGAAATATACCCTCAATCATACATTTTCAAATCTAACTCGTTCTTTTATGTTCCATTGATTTTTTTTTGAAGGGGGACAGGTGCGAAATGTCAATTTTTCAAATTCTGCTCTACTGTATCTACAAAAAACATGACCAAACTTCTAAACTAAAGCAAACGTCACTGTAAAAGTTACGGATCATTTAAGAGTGTATGGAAAAAATATTGCAGCTAGAAGGAATATGGGTACTCAATCACAACCACCATCCTTTTCCCAAAGCATTCTGTGTGTCTAGATCTTCAGGGTTTTCCCCACTTCAGTGAAAAGTTACTGGCGTTAAGCACATTGTCAGTAAGGCCCCTGCAAGTTTTACAATGTTTTTGCCTTACTACCCAAGGTAACCTATCATTAAAACACATGAAAACTCCCTCCATTTAATAGAATTCAGTAGATTAAGTGGTACAGTACCTTTAATTGGATAAATCGTGAGGGTATCAAACTGATCACCCAGAATATTCGTTCCTTGAGTAAATACAGGGGCAAGTGTTGTAAGAATAAACAACAGAGAGTAATGTCAGAAGATGTTACCGAAGGTAAGACCAGATCATATCACAGAAGATTAATGCAATTGCATTTTCCATTAATGCACAAAATATTAGCCAGGTCACATGACCCCCTAATATTTTGGAGTGGATCGTGGAATATATAGCATATTTCCAAAATCGCATAAAAGCGTGCAAAAAAAGGATACAACTACACTTTAAAGAGGGAATTGACCTATACAGAATCCAACCACAGAGTATGTTAATATGCATACTTAAAAAAAAACAACAAAAAAAACAATAAACAAAAAACAGTGACCTGACCAAGAAGTTGCAGCCCTGTTGCAGCAGCCGCCTCCTCCTCCTGGTCTGAAATTTCTTGTTGATGATTGGCTGTTTGAAGCCACCAATCAGTGACAGGAAAGCGCTCCCATTGACATTATTGGGAGAGCTTGCTGCATTGTACATGCACATATGCGTCTGAGTAGACCACCCTTGCCTGCATCCTTCGCCGAGCCAGCGATAGAGCTGACTGGAGGTGAGGATATTGCGTGTAGGGAGTTGTATTCTGACTAACACATCTCCTGCATGGAATCCTAGAATGCAATGCATGTTCTGTAGCTAGATTACAGGTTTAGTAAATTAGTTTATAATCCGAAGTAACCCCCCCCCTTAGATATAGATAAGAAAATAGATCAAACAATCCAAAAACTTGTAACACAATAAAATATGAACATTAATATGTAAGTAGCCACTGGAAACCTAATCTGCCGCTATTCAAGGCAGGTTAGGAGTTGGGTGCCTCAGCCAATTAGTGATAAATAATTTAGTGGCCACATTATACTCTGCATGTCCTGCTTACACGGAGCAAGCAATTTATAAACTGTACAAAACTCAGTACTAAAGGTAACTAATGTAATTTTACTTAACAGTACTCTTTTTGTGTTAAAAAAAGGGTGCCCAGTCTCCAACTATAAAGAAAACACTTTGCAAAGCACTTGCATCTGTCCTATTTGGCTTGATGACCCATTAGCTTCATTAGCAGGCTAGCGAGCATTCAAAATGTATGAATGAGGGGAAGGCGCAGGGTGCAAGTGTGTAAGACTCAACTCGTTTAAAGCACTTTAATGCATAGGAGAGCTCAGAGAACTAAGTCGTAGTATTTTTCTTCCAAATGCATGGGGTTATTCTGCAGAATCTGCTCATAATGCCCCCATATGCATTTGAACCCTTTGGCCATCCCAAGCTATCTGCCATGCACACACGAGAAAACATCTCCTGATATGTGATATGCTTATCACCAGTCCGCTCCAGCATTGGCTTGCCAAACTATGGAGGGGGTCTAATGAGACCCCTTGTATGCATCTGTGGTAAGTGAAGTAAGTGGGCTGTGGAGAGCTTTTTTCACAAGTATTTTCTTGTGAAAAAAGTATCTAGTATCTAGTTTTTGCATCATATAAAGTTATCCGGCAGCTGCCTATTAGCCATTTGTATGTATTCTAGCACTGTTATTTTAGCCCAATCTACTAGCCTCTATCAACATATTCTGTCTGGGCAATCCCGTCTCAATTTACTCCTTTTGTCACATCACGTCGGCCAATTCTAAATCATGTTGCTTTGCAGCCCAGTCATTCTCTGCATTTTAATCCCCATTTCTTTGCTTTATATTCCACACCCTGGGATCTCATCTCCTGCACCTGCCTTGATAAATGTCACACAGACTTTCTTTATTATAAACTCATTATGTAATGCTAAGCCCTACAACACCAAATGCATAACCAATAGACTTGGGCGCTGGCCAACTCTTCGTGTTCGTCTTCGTGGGGAAAAAAAATCTTCGTATTCCACAAACATTCGCCCATTCCTGAGTTCGGTTTGGGGAGAATATTGTGTACATTCTTCTTGGTTTTTTTTTTTTGTATTAGGGGTTAATACGGGGTTAATGCGGTACGCACTACACAGCAGCTTTGGCACCAGGATTTTAAAGGTCCGTACGAGCAACTCTTTTGGTCGCCGGCAGGGGCCTCCTCTGCCATCGACCGATGAAGTGCACCGGTTATGGCAGACGAGCCCCCTGCTGGCGACCAATATAGTCGATGGAACAGACTTTTAAAATCCTGGTGCCGCAACTTGGCCGGGGGACACCACTGGTCTCCCCGCCCCAAGAGTTAAAGGTCTTTAACTTCTGACGGCGAACCGCTCCCATTATCTACGCAACATCGCAGGGGTTAACGGGAGCGGAAATCCGTAGGTTCGCCGTCAGGAGTTAAAGGGCCATAAGAACGACTTTATTGGTCACCGGCAGGTGCCTCCTCTAGCATCAACCAATTGAGGAGGCCCCTGCCGACGACCAATAAAATCGTTCGCACAGCCCTTTAACTCCTGACGGCGAACCTACGGATTTCCGCTACCGTTAACCCCTGTGATGCTGCGTAGATAAGGTAGGCTAGACGGGGGATTAGTAAACGAAGACGAAGATTCTTCATGTTGTGTGTCTTCGTCTTCCTATACGTTTTGCATGAATACGAATGCACAAGTCTATTAACCAATAACAAACAAAATCTGCATTATCTCACATCTATATTTCATGTTTCTACTACATACAAGTAACATTATATTTTATTCACAGTGTTGTACATTCATCTTTTTGACTCAAGTCCCCTGCTATATATATTTCTGTCCTCCACTGTACCCATTGCTTACACTTTATTTCAGTATCCCTGCCTGCTGGTACCTTTATGAATACATATAGTTTATCATAATGCCTAAACTTGAAAAGTATTGCCTCTCTCATCTGTAATCATTCCATTACCCCTAAAGGTGAAAGGTCTAGATATCTTCGGACCTGCAATTAGGAAACATTTAGTGTCATATAATAACAATTACTCGAGTTCCAAAGACTGTACCTTCAGTATTACCAATTTACAAACTGACAGGTCTAAACAGATTACAATAAGGACAGATTAACTTTGGCTCATTCATATACAATCCATTTAAGACTCATGTATAGAGAAGGAGATGGGAGGTAAACAAATGAATGGGAGTTGGACATTCATGATGCGTAATGAAGTCTGTGAGCTGAAATAGAAACTCCCTTCTTAGTGAATAAAGCCTAAGCTATCGATTTTCAGTAAATATATGTATAAGATAATATACTTACTTTAAATTTTAAAAGAATCCATGAATCCTTTGGTAAAAATAAGCAAGTGAGTGATTCTGTGTATCGACCAGCCCTGAACAATACAATAGGTATGATGATCTCAAGTGCTCTCCTACCTCCTACACTATGCTGTCATGCATTAGTGCTAATAATAGAGATCGTTTGAAATCTCAGGGCATCATTATAGCTAACAAAGACTCATGTATTCAAATATTCCTTTACAAACACTATCCACCAGTGAATGTAAACACAAATACTGCAAAGAAAAAAAAAGAAAAAAGAGAGTCTATACAATTTAGCAAAAACTTAAGCAGAAATGTAAAAAAAAAAACAAATTAAATTACCAGAGTCTAAAATATGTTATTATATTATTACTAGTATATTATTATTACTAGTATATTTTTATCATAAAGGGAGGGTGGTTCATTTAGCATTCAGACAACACAAAGTAAGACAATGCAGGGATAGTAAATTTCAGTCAGGGGTGAAAAGATCTCCAAACAAGACTTTGAATTATCCTAGAATCTACTTGTATATAGATGAAGGGTGGTAGGGGCCCTGGACCAAACACAGGTGGTAGAGTAAAGCCAAGAGCAAGCCTTGGCAATTAAAGAGGGTAGCAGCGAGAAAGGGAATAGATAACCTGATAACCAGAAACATGCCAGGGGTAAAACAGACAATTGGTCCAAAACCAAGAAAACAGTTCTAGGGCTGGGTCCAAAATCAACAAGCCAAGGAGAAATCCAGAAGCTGGGAGTAGGCTAAGAAGAAGTCAAACAAGGAGACAGGAGAATTGGGATTTCACAAAGAATCCACAGGAAAAGGACACCTGAGTGTTTGCAGAGGATGCTGAGACCTGCTACACCAGGTCAAATACACCAATAGAGTGTGCCTACTATCAGCCATGCATGTGACCAGTCCTCCTTACCAGTGGCTGAATGAAACATGATGTTCCAACTGAGGACCTGGAAGATGCCCATTAGATACACCGGTCAGGTACAATACTTCAACCTCAGCAAGCCTACTACTTTTGTTACCCTTTACGGTTTGACTATTCCAGTGCAGTTGTATTAATGATATTTTATTTGCTTACATAACCTGCCCACATATATTGATCTAGCTTTTTAATTATAACATTATATTAGTCAGTTATTGTGCTCTTTGTAAATAAGGCATGCTATCTTTGAACAGAAAATTCACTTTAATTTCTGTTTTTTTATTTATTTAAAAACAAATTGACACATGCCTGCAATGCAAATTTCAGCACCAGAAATGTTTGAAAACTATTAATTACAAAATTATTCAGAACTAATGGTGTTGACTCACAGCTTTTGGGTGAAATCTGCCCTGCTCCTTAGTAATTTATGCATCTTGTCAAGAGACAGTCACTGTCAATGCAGTCTGAACAGAACCACAACTAGAACAAATACTAATAATTTATTTGCGGATTATAGTTATAGAAAATAAAATATGTAAAAACAAAACACAGGCACTTCTCATATCTGCCACGATGAAAGAAAACCTGAATTGTTAAAATTAAAGTCATGTAATATAATTTCAGCCAAAAATAGAATAGTATCCATCCACACTGCTTATATGATCATTTTGGAACAGAGAATCTCCAATAACATTCAGAGGACAGAATTTATCAAGCTTGACAAGGAAAACCGAACTTCAAAACAAAATGTTCTCGCTATCTGAATAAACTACAGAAACAAAAATAAAGATGTGAGGTGAAGTGGAACGTTTTAATAAAAATATTGTGTAAACAAACCTTTGTTCTGATTAGCAATTCTGGTGCAAATATGTAAAAGTGGAAGCATTCTATTGTTTGCTATGATGGCTGCTACAGTTTTGATCCTCAGTTCTTCATATATGGATGCTCACGTGGGATTGCGGTTATTTTCATTTTTGTAAAAAGGGGCAGGAATGTAATGTTTTGGCCTTGGGAAAGCTAGGGCGACATCCCAAAGTAAAAAAGTCTCAAACCCATTGAGAGCTCAAATGATCCAACATTGCTTAGTATTCAGTGCTGATCACACACTCAACATTTTTTGTTTGTTTTTAAGAAACTTGTGTCCAAACTATGTATTGGGGGGAGTGTATTTTAGGTCACACTATAGCATGTAGCAGATATCACAATTTTCACAATGCAATCACACGATTGAGATGTCTGTCACCAATGTTTGCCCTTTAAGTCACTCTTAAGCCAAACGTAAATTATTTTCAAAAACAGTTTTGAAGATGCTGTTCCACATTCTCTGCTGACTGTAACAGTGAGTGAATGTAACTTAATATAAGTAAAAGCAGCATTACATATATCATATCTTGCACTACTTGATGACTAAATGATTCCCACATAGTGGGCGGCACTTCTGATTGGAGGATCATGGGGGAGGATGTCAGCAAAATCACTACTATCTTGGGTGAAGTTCACCTTAAGGCAAAAAAGGCGACACTTTCCTTGACATCCTCTCCCCCGATTGGATAATTCAGAGAGAGGACGTCATAGCAAGTGCCGTCATTTCGCTCTAAGGTGTACAAAATTGCAGTGCTTTCGGTGACTTTCTCTCCCCAGTTGGAGGTTTTCATGGCTTTGTACCAATCGCCGAATTTGCCAAAAACTGTAAATTTGCAATTCATGTGAATTTGAATACACAAGTCTAGTAACAGCCTCCTTACAAAAGTAATTATTGCCCAACACTGTTACACAAATTTGATCATCTGATGTACTGTTGTACTACTGTATGTCTATGTCACGGCATTTTTGTCAAGGCGGTGTAGCAGACACACCCGACCTCTCAATAAGATTATATCCTCCATTATATCCTTAATATCCTCTTATGGACCAATATGCTCTTTTTCCTTCTTTTGTATATAGTACAACAAAGAGATAAAGTCATTATTTGATGTGACCCACTCCACAAAATCATAGCTTGTCATATTTACGTACACTTTTTTTTCTTGAATTAATTTAAAGGAAAGCAGCTCATAGAGGTCAGTTGCAATGAGGTGTCAAGCTGGAGACAATTCCTTACACGGCAATTTTATTCTTGTTCTAGTGTACAGCACATTTATATGTAGTTTAGTTCAGTTTGGAAAGACGCAAGGTTATTTGTCCAGCATATTATTTATTGCTATTCTCACTTGCCTATGAACAATATGGTGCAACATTTGGATCACTGACAGCACTATGCTCAATGCCATATTCAAGGCCTGTTCTTTACGGGAAGCTGACCAAAAGAAGATCATCAATCACTTTCTTTGTTTTTAAATCATGAAAGCAGGGCGCATTACATGGCAATTATTACCTATTAGTCACAGCAAATAAATGAAATATATTTAACATTTGGGAAAGTAACAATTCCTAAATCACAATGTTTTAGCTATACTGAGAGTTGCAATAGAAGATAACATGAAGCTACTTCATATTTTGATGTAGTCTTCCCATTTTTGCTGCTCTAAAGATGTCAGTGATGGTCCTTTTTGATGCAAAGCAAAGTTGGTTATGTGAAACTGCATTACTCCAGTGGGATCACAAAATGTCGTGTTACATGATCCCACTGAGCAGCTACCTCCCAGAGTGGTCTGGCATTAAAAAAATTTGGACTGACACAGCGGGTGTATTCCCTTCTTGACATGCAGACCAGATAAGGTATAGTGTGAATAAAACTGTTACTGGTTTAGTCTCATTGTCAATACAGTAGACATTAATTCAGGAGAATAAGACTTTTGTAATTTAGCATAGAGGTGTCATAAGTGCTTTGACAAAGCCAGGGCCGGATAAAGACATTGTAGGCCCCTGGGCTACAGGTACTGTGAGGCCCCCAGTAATACCGGATTGGGCATAATTTGCTTGACAAATGTTTATTTTAATATACCTACTACGTCTTTATATTTTATTATATACATAGTTATGTACAATGTGACTGTCATCTATTGTTGTTGGTTTTGTTGTTATTGTTATTTGTTGACACCCAATGCTACTTCTATGGTCACCGAAGAGATGAATAACTGCTAGTGTTAAGTGACTTTTCCATCACTCTTTATTTTGCACGTCTGGTGGAGACTGAGCCTGCGCTTCCTGTCTTGGATGTTGGTGGCACACATGCGCTATGCGTGGAGCATCCGGAAATATATTTGTATATTTGGCCCACTTCCCAGAGTCCCCACCCCACTATTCATTCATTTTGCACTGCCACCATCAAGAAAGTAAGTGTAACGCATGATATATTTTTTTATTGTATGGACGGCAACTAGGGTGACCATTTGTGCCATTCAGGGACACACTATGAAGCGCATGAGATCACACACACAGGTGTAATATATATATATAGATATCTATATATAGATATCTATATATAGATAGATAGATATATATCTCTCTACCTCTCTGCATTTCTCACCTCCAGACCTATTATTTACGACACCCCCACTCAACCCCCCCCCCTTCTCTTATACCATCACTTGTTTTAAGTTGTAACCTCTATCATGTTGATTAGTATTGCTTCGGACCTGATGAAGGGAGGTTGTCTTTTAACTATTAGTTTAGTCCAATAAAAAAGGTATCACCGCATACTCTGCAATACTCTATTTTTTTATGTTGTGTCTACTGGACTAATATGGCTTCACCCTTTTACATTATATATATATATATATATATATATATATATATATATATGCGTTAGACATGCATTTTTAACTACATAATATGTACTTATTTTTTTTGAAGTAAAGACTATGATTGAAATATGATTTCAAAATAACTGCTGAACTGGCAGTTTCTTTAATATTAGCCCCTGCTGCCGATATATATTAATATTAGCCCCTGCTGCCGATATATATATATATATATATAAATATTAGCCCCTGCTGTCAATATATATAAATATTAGCCCCTGCTGCCAATATATACAAATATTAGACCCTGCTGCCAATATATATATATAAATATTAGCCCCTGCTGCCAATATATATAAATATTAGACCCTGCTGCCAATACATTTTATATTGAAAAAATTGGACCATACGCAAGTATTTCCTTGGGCCCCACTCCACGTTCCGTAGCATGCAATCACTCCCTCCACTCCCGCACCAAAAAATAGGTATAGATCCAATAAACAACACATAAAACAGCACTTGCCTGTATAGATCAACTGAATAAGACATACGTGCCTTATATTTGCAGGTATACATAAATAATGTATGGAAACATAGCATGTATAGATCAACACATTAACACACAAACTTTGCATGTATAGATCAATTGAAATTCACATATGAACTCAGCACTGCAGGCATAGAATCAGACATAAAAAAGCCTGTGTTTGCAGGTATACATAAATAATGTATGGAAACATTGCATAGCAGATATGGATCAACAGAATAACACACAAACCCAGCTTTGCAGGTATAGATCAATTGGAATTCACATAAAAACTCAGCATTAAAGGTATAGATAAAACCTCCTAAATTACAGGCATAGATCACAGGTTGGCCTCATATTATACATTTGTATTATTTGAGCCTGAGACTAGCTTAGCGCACCGACATTTTTTCTTTTCCCTGTTTGCACATATTTGAGGTTGTTGGCTCCTCATTAGTCTGGTTGCAGCTTGCTGTCCAGGGGTTAAATGGGAGGAGGTTTAATTGCACCTCCCCCAACACATTAATTTGGTTTTGGTAGCAGTATAAACTGCTTTGTGTGCCCACTATGTAGGAGGTGAGAGTAGGTTCTCACCCTATTGAGAGTGTGCCTTGACGTGGCGGGTGAGCTTAATTATGCTTTGGCCAATTCATATAACCAAAACCTCTCATTTATATTATGTTTATATATTTGTTGCCAACTTTATTAGGGTGAGAAGCGCAGACAGTATTTTGTTTTTTGTATACATTGTACAGCCAACACACTGTATTTGCAGCATGCTCACACTGTTTGGTAGGCCTCATATTATACATTTGTATTATTTGAGCCTGAGACTAGCTTAGCGCACCGACATTTTTTCTTTTCCCTGTTTGCACATATTTGAGGTTGTTGGCTCCTCATTAGTCTGGTTGCAGCTTGCTGTCCAGGGGTTAAATGGGAGGAGGTTTAATTGCACCTCCCCCAACACATTAATTTGGTTTTGGTAGCAGTATAAACTGCTTTGTGTGCCCACTATGTAGGAGGTGAGAGTAGGTTCTCACCCTATTGAGAGTGTGCCTTGACGTGGCGGGTGAGCTTAATTATGCTTTGGCCAATTCATATAACCAAAACCTCTCATTTATATTATGTTTATATATTTGTTGCCAACTTTATTAGGGTGAGAAGCGCAGACAGTATTTTGTTTTTTGTATACATTGTACAGCCAACACACTGTATTTGCAGCATGCTCACACTGTTTGGTAGGCCTCATATTATACATTTGTATTATTTGAGCCTGAGACTAGCTTAGCGCACCGACATTTTTTCTTTTCCCTGTTTGCACATATTTGAGGTTGTTGGCTCCTCATTAGTCTGGTTGCAGCTTGCTGTCCAGGGGTTAAATGGGAGGAGGTTTAATTGCACCTCCCCCAACACATTAATTTGGTTTTGGTAGCAGTATAAACTGCTTTGTGTGCCCACTATGTAGGAGGTGAGAGTAGGTTCTCACCCTATTGAGAGTGTGCCTTGACGTGGCGGGTGAGCTTAATTATGCTTTGGCCAATTCATATAACCAAAACCTCTCATTTATATTATGTTTATATATTTGTTGCCAACTTTATTAGGGTGAGAAGCGCAGACAGTATTTTGTTTTTTGTATACATTGTACAGCCAACACACTGTATTTGCAGCATGCTCACACTGTTTGGTAGGCCTCATATTATACATTTGTATTATTTGAGCCTGAGACTAGCTTAGCGCACCGACATTTTTTCTTTTCCCTGTTTGCACATATTTGAGGTTGTTGGCTCCTCATTAGTCTGGTTGCAGCTTGCTGTCCAGGGGTTAAATGGGAGGAGGTTTAATTGCACCTCCCCCAACACATTAATTTGGTTTTGGTAGCAGTATAAACTGCTTTGTGTGCCCACTATGTAGGAGGTGAGAGTAGGTTCTCACCCTATTGAGAGTGTGCCTTGACGTGGCGGGTGAGCTTAATTATGCTTTGGCCAATTCATATAACCAAAACCTCTCATTTATATTATGTTTATATATTTGTTGCCAACTTTATTAGGGTGAGAAGCGCAGACAGTATTTTGTTTTTTGTATACATTGTACAGCCAACACACTGTATTTGCAGCATGCTCACACTGTTTGGTAGGCCTCATATTATACATTTGTATTATTTGAGCCTGAGACTAGCTTAGCGCACCGACATTTTTTCTTTTCCCTATAGATCACAGGTTGCAAACCCCAAAGCCTGGTGTCCACACTGCATACATAGAACCTGACCAGCACCCAGATAACACACATAGGACTTGCCATCTTTGTCCTCAAACAGCCCAGCATGAGTCAACGTTGTCCCCAAACAGCCTGTCCTAGACCATCTTGGTCCACACATTAATTTATACTCTTAATCATTCGGACAATTCATCCACACTGTAATTCATCCATTCTCTCATTTATTCACATAATTCATCCACGCATTAATTAATACTCTCACTCATCCACACAATTCATCCACACATTCATACTCTCACTCATTCACACAATTCATCCACACACTAATTCATTCTCTCAGTCTTTATTTCAATATTCTTACTACCCTCTTTCTCACTATCTACCTCTCCCTCCCTTGTCATCATCTTAATCAGGCCCTGGACAAAGCTGTAATAGAGCCTAGAGCTTATTACTATAAATATATATATATATATACACATACATACATACATATACACATACACACTATACGACCAAAAGTATGTGGACACCTGACCATCACACCTATATGAGCTTGTTTGACATCCTATTCCAAAATCTAGGGCATTACTATTGAGTTGCCCCACCCATTTGCGAGGTCAGGGCATAATGTTGGATAGGAAGACGATTGTCTAAAATGTATTTTTCTGCTGTAGCATTAGCATTAACCATCACTGGAACTAAGGGGCCCAAACCTTGGAAAAGAGTATTATCCCTCCACCACCAAACTTTACAGCAGACTATGCATTCTAGTAAGTGGTGTTCTCCTGGCATCCACAAAATCCAGATTTGCCCATCAGACTTCCAGATGGTGAAGCCTGATGAATCACTTCAGAGAGCATGTTTCCATTTCTCCAGAGTCTAGTGGCAAAGCGTTTAACTCCACTCCAGACGATGCTTGCTATTGTGCATAGTGATTTTCGGCTTGTGTGTAGATGCTCGGCCCATTTCATGAAGCTCCTGACGCACAGAGCTTGTTCTGATGTTGCTTCCAGAGGCAATTTAGAACTCTGTAGTGAGTAATACTACAGAGGACAGGAGATTCTTAAGCACTACCCACTTCAACACTTAGCACTGTAAATGTGGATGGGCTACTGTTGTGTGGCTGAGCTGAACAATATTGTATTGTTTAGGCCTCCCATCCAAAGCATTTACAACGTTTGAAGTGAATGATGTGTTGCCAAAGATGCCCTGAGTAAAAATGCTATACTATTAAAAAAACAAGGTTTCATTCTCTCACTTCATTTGGAAATTCCATTCACTTATTACAGATCTAAGTTAATTGAAAAGAAAGTACATCTATGGCACATTTAGCTGTCAAAGGCAGGGTTTCACTCTATTCTCTTGAGAAAATAAACCTTAGCACATCAGTATTTTATTCTCTCCTTGATCACATAAAAACAGGGCCAACATTTAGGAAGCCTTTCAGGTTTCTTTGCAACAAAATACCAGTGCCTGTGTTTCTTTAACTAGAAAATTAATGGATTCTGGCAGATATCAATAAGACAATGTTTCTTAATTAAACCACTATTTCTGGTGAGGGCACTGAACAAAAAGCACCAGCACGATTTCTAAATTCCGCAGAGTAAGTGGAAGAGCACCTTTAGGCCAACTTATAATGGGATTTATTTTATTACCTGACTAAATCAAGTCTAAAGTCAGAAAATACAGAATGGCTGTTCAATACACAGTATGAAAATACCAATGTAATTCCCCAGACAAAAAGCCAATCAACGACCATACTTAGCCATCGCATGTAAGGAGTAAGTAGCCATATCATATCATGGTTTTTTGATAAGCTCTGTACAGGGAACCCTTAAAAGGTAAGGTACTTTTTTCTACCATTACCTCAGGGCACCTGGATGGACCTTGCAAACAACTAGCAGATTAATGAATGGTGTTTTGAAGGTGTTAGTGTCCAAGAGATAAGTCTAGTCTCTTGACTAGGTGATTGATCACTCAACCTCTTAGGGAATAGACCTCAAAGTAAAAGTGCTTTTATCCAATCCAATTCCAGCATGCAACCCACCTTAAAGTGCAAGTTGGCTCTCCCAGCAACTTTTAAAAACACCAACATAAAAAAACCAAATATTTATATATACAATATACTGTACATGTTTGTCCAGCAAGATAAGAAATCTCTTACTGTGTAACTACACACTTGTCACAGATACAGTAGAGATTTTTAATTACTATGGGCGATTGTAAAACAATTGTAATGTTCTTATTGCTGCTACTTTTTTTTAACAATTTGATATGATTGTTTTTTTTTTTATACCCTCCCAACAGCATTTCTTAGAAACCAAAAATGTTCAGTTACAGTGTAACACATATGTCACTATTACGCTGGACTATTAAGGTCGTCCCCGCAGAAGTTCTTCTGCCCAAAGTACTGCTACTGAGAGGGGAGTTCCCGGCAGCAGCAGTCCAGGACTTAGATGATCCCAACAGTGGACAACCTCCCACCAGCTGGAGATAGGTACTGAGCGGCAGCAGCAGCAGCAGCAAGGCGCAGCACGAGACAGGAGCACAATGCGGGTAGTCAGCTGAGCCAGGGGTCAGATACACAGAGCGAGTAGTCAGTCAAGCCACGGGTCAGATACACAGAGCGAGTAGTCAGCCGAGCCAGGGGTCAGATACACAGAGCGAGTAGTCAGCCGAGCCAGGGGTCAGATACACAGAGCGGGTAGTCAGCCGAGCCAGGGGTCAGAACCAGAAGTCACAGGCGAAGGTACCAAATCGTAGCGCAAAGGAGTATCAGGCAAGCCAAAGGTCAAAACACGAAACTTGTAACACGAGCAGAATTCACTAACTGTAAGACCACAACAGGGTGCCTGTGAAAGGCACAGCCGGCTTTTTAAAACTGGCGCCAATTCACAAGCCCCTCCCGGACCAGAACAAAGACCACGCCCCCCAGCCGTCATTCAATCCCCAGTAACAAGCCGTGAGCCCGGGAGGCGGACCGACGACCGGAGGACGGGTAAGTACTCAAGCTCCGGGAGCTGAATCTCCCCCGATGCGTACCTCGGGCGGAGGATTGTCCGCTGCCCGGGGAGATGTTCTCCCGGGACCCGCGGCCAACCCCCCGCCCGCTACTAACCCCTGTGCGGCGAGCAGAGGACCGCCTGCCTTCCCGAACGGCTGGCGTTCGAGAACCGCGGCCAGTTCTCCTCCCGGCGGCGTCCGGAGCCGGGACAGTGACACTCCCGGCGGTGTCCGGAGCCGCCGGGACGGTGACAACATACTTTGGGATGCACTAACTAAAAGATAAAAGTTGTCAAGTTGACTTTAGGCTCCTGCTTTCACTACAAATTAAATATGAACAGAGCATAAACCAGATGAATGGATAATCCTTCAAAGCCATGGTTTCAACAGATGTTTCCCCCACAAGAGTTTTTTCCACTCCTGAGTGCTGAATGATTCTTTATCCATAGAGGGGTGTTGATACAGCCAAGGTGGAGACATAAGTAGCTCCCATAATAAAATATATCTGATAAAAGTGTAGTTATTTTTTACACTTTTGAAAATCTGGGCGTATTTATAAAAAAATTATGCCAGTTTGATGTTTATTTATTGTTGCCAGGTTAGGGCTTGCTACACTGGCAACAATCAAAAAAATCAGGAAACACATCAACAGAGGGCAAAAGTAAGTCCAAACCAGGAGACGACATCCAACATGGAAAGGGATGTGTCTGACTGTCTGTGTACTGCTTATTTATGAATCAGTATCTGTTATAATGCATTCCAACCATACGCCTAGATTAAATTGCATATTAATATTTGGTCCTGGTAATAGATTAAATATTGTGAAATGAACCATTTGCTCAAATATTAACTCTGATGAAGATGTTAGATTTGGGAAAAGTAATATATTTGTAAAGTGGATCCATAATATTTTTAATAGAGAATGTATGGTTGAACAATACAGCAACAGAATCTAAATAAAATAATAGGTACATTCTTACTATCTAGAACTGTTCTGAATATGCAGCTGGGTTAGTTTTGGATTTGTCCAAAAGAAGCAGAACATTTGTTTGTAGATAATAACAAACCCTGAGCTTCCCCCACCACAGCTGTTTAGGAGTAGCAGCAGGCTTTTGCGTTTCATAGTACAGTGCATTGGCAAGAAGGGCTGCCATTAAGACATGAAAAGGATTTTGCCATAAAGGGTTCTATCAAAGTATTGTTTTGTATGTGAAAGTCTGCAATCGTTCACTTGTATTGAAGCCCGATATATTATTTTAACTTATAGATCATATTACACAGCACTGAACAATGGGTAAAACAGGACATAGCAAGCAGTGAGTGCATCATATAACAATTTGGTGAGGAGGGATCAATCCGGAATCTGTTTATCAACTGCCTTGCTGCCAACTAAAAGGACAACAGACTTTACAAGGTACATAATATTATTTATTTGTAATGTGCTAGCAGTCTATAAAGAAAAGTCTATAAAGAGTACAGTGTGTTTTGTACGGTTATTTTTTTAATAACAAAAATGTATCATTTTAATGGGTTGTCAGGGATTAGATTTGTAAGTAATTTAACCTTCACGCTGTTAGTGTTAGTACAGGCACCGCAGTGTCCACATGATGTCTGATCCACACTGCAGGATCTGACTGAGCAGGGTCTTTTAGTTCTTAACAATAATTAGTAAAATAGTTATAATAAATAGCAGAAAGGATAATATTGATGTTATAGTAATTTACATGTGACATATTATGGAAATGTGTAGAAATTCCTTGGGCTCCAGGGCCATTGCAGATTATTGTACAGAAGCTCACTACCAGAAAGGAGGTTCACACGTGTAATCAAAGCAGCCATCAGGAACTATAGTTTGTTCAAAGGCAAGGGGTACCCCCATCAGTACCTTGAATACTAATGCACTGTTTGTTCATTTGGGGTCACAAGGTAGGGGTGGTGGACATTTTTCTTTTTTTCAGTATCTAGGGCACCTTGGGGTATTAATATGATGGTCTGTGATCTACTGGGAGCGAGGTAGTTCCAGATGGCCCCTGGAAATAATTGAACCTGGGACCCAAATTCCATACTTCTAATCAAAGGACTTGCATCAGTATGTTATTAGACTATTGGAAGCTCCTGGTCTCAAGTCGAATGCCAGACAGTATAACTTAAAGCTTGCGCTTGGCTGCATCACTCTACGTTCAGAGCTCATTGTTGTTTGAAACGTCCCTGTTCACAGTTGAGGCTTTCGTGAGAAACAGGAATAAAATCATCTGCCACCTCTTTTAGTATACTTATCTTTTTGATGAAAAGAGGATTTTGTTTCACCGCTTTCAATCTGAAAGGGTTTTTATTTAAAGAAGTCAGATGGAAGCAGAAAACAGAGAATCAAAAAACCTACATTCAAACAATGACTGTAACAGTAAATGGAAAAATAGGAAGTCCACAAGAAATTTAAAATTAATACTTTATTCTAAAAAGGGAACACAATGAAATACATAATATCGCAGAGTATGTTAAGTATTTTGTTTTTCTTTTTTTAAGTTTGGTCAATAGCGCTGAATGGTTTTTGGTTCTATATGTCACAACATATCGCATATCCTCAGCCTATTTGCATTGGCAGTGGTTATGCTAATTATCTGGAGCAATCAAACTCACAGCTGAAGAACATTGTTCACAAAGCCTGGATTCACAAACTCGTCCCAGTACATTTGATATGGTAGGAATCCCACTGAGACTAAATGAAACAGGACCATCTGTGCTTCGAACGCCAGGAGGATAAAGCCTCTTCAACTAGCTTGACTCAGTCGACAGTGACAGATAGAATTGCAGAAAGTATAGGTAACAAAGAGGGAAAGATTTGCTTGCAATATCACAACTATGGGCCTGAAGCTTATTTTAAAGTAACTAAACTTCACAGATAAAACCAAAGCCCCGCGGAATCTCATCCAACATGATCCTACTCTATGTTGGGTTTTCAGATGCTTCTGTAAATCTATCTCTATCGAAAAATGAAAATACGTTTTGTTTCAGTTGACGGCAACATTGCATCTCCTAGCTTTAAGAATAACACAGTTAAATTTGATTTGACTTTGCCCACCACCTATGTCAATCTCTGCACTGCATGAATGAAAAAGATTACTGTAGCTATAGGTTACGCGACATCTGTTAATCAGATTATGCCCGCTGTCCTGAATGATAACAATTGCCTATGCAGAATTTGGCACCGCACTCCACATGCACAAAACATTCACATAACATATTGAAATTATGCATTTTATTTAAAAGTTTAAAAAAAGCAATACCCTAACCATTGGGTATATCTACAGAAACTGCATTTTCATACACATCTACACATTTTTTTCTACACTGGGGTATGCTCTAGGCTGAGTAGACCTAAAGTGGAAGGCTGGATAGAGGGTGTAGACCCTGGACCACTTTAGTAGTGTAGCACAGCTCTCAATGGGCCAGTTGGGGATATCTGTGCAGACATCCGCAGTAGGTCTTCTGTACTATCTAATCCAGAGCGTAAGGATATAGCAGGGGGTGCTGCCTTTGGTCAGGCCTAGGGCAGCGCCCCTGATAAACATATCTCTTATAGCCATCCCTGTACTCATAGCAGGCATCGCTTGTTTATGAATGGTCCTGTACTGTTTACTGGGAATAATAATAGGGCTTCCACCCACTGGTTAAGGCATCTAATGGTACAGGTGACTTTATTCTGTTACGGTATATTTTTGTTTTTTGCTAATGGGGAGCTGAGCTCTTAAACCATTTGAATTTCAAAGAATGCTAAATACATTTGAGCTGTATTTTCAGTATATTTATAACTCATGCAAATACTATGAAAAAAACAAACGCCAACATTGCAAAACAAAAGCAAATATTACCAAACAACCACTTGTTCCAAAAAAAGTGATACAAAATGTGATAGTTGCTGCAGCTTTTTAGATAAAACATATCCCAATATAAATTATTGTGGGTTTATTCATTAAAGTTGAGTTGTCATGGATAATTTTGTTTCAACTCCTTCACATTGGCCAGTTCTCAAGCAAAAAGGACTGCACACTTCCCTTTATAATGCAATGGACAAATCTCACTGATTTAAAGAATATATATTATCCAGTACCAAATGAGCTCTTCCTGCAGCAGAAGCTCACTGGCTTTGGCTCTCCATTAGACTTGTGCATTCAGATTCGTACAAATGTACCACATTTTGGCAAATTTGACTATTCATACAAAGCCACGAAAACGAGGCCAGATGCCCCATGAAGGGGACAAAGACGAACCAAAAAGCTCAGAATTTTCCTCTCAATTCCTTTTACTCACACTCAGGCTCTCATTCTTGTGCATGTTCTCTAAATGTTTCCCCACCTTGTCTGCCCACAACTTCCACATTTTCTACCTTCTCTCTTTCATCTACTCTCTTAGGGAGGCGTTTTTGGCGATATTCTCTCCTCGATTGGATGATCGAAAGAGAGGACGTCACTGGAAGCCCAGCCATTGTGGCCTAAGGTGAACTTCCCCTAAAATGGTGTCTCCCAGATTAGAGACTCGGGGCAGAGGATGTCATTGGAAGTGACACCATTTTGGCGGAGGTTCACGCCAGTTTAGATCCGTGGAGATGCAGACGAAGATAGAAGTAGGGGCAGAAGCAAAAGTGGTCGGCAGAGAAGATAGGGAAACATTTAGAGAGCATGAGAGAGAGTGAACGAGAGTGTAAAAGAGTGAATGTCTGCACCAAGCAATTTTGTTCCCAAATTAAAAATCTGAACCAAATGGTCAGTGAAAGTAATTTGTTTACCCAAAAAGGAATGGGACGATGTGGTCCATTTGAACACATCTACTATCCATAATGCATTATATAGGACCATCAAGTTTGATCTTATGTCAACAAAGGCTGAGTTGCCCCTGCATACCATAATCATTAAAGTAATTTTCAAGGAATCTAATGATTTTTAATAACGTTTTATTTAGGTCCATGCAACGATTTTCAAAGAAGAAGCTCACTGTGGTTGGCCCTAGATAATATAAAATAAAGTCACTGAGAGGACACCCTACCTGTCCTGCAAACTCCCTCTTTAGTGAATAATTGCATCTCAGGGTTCAGTTACAATCAAATATTGACTCTTTTTAAATCAAAGAAACTTTATTAGATAGTTTTTCTTTAAAAGTGGAGTGAGGGTATAAAATATATACATTTTACATTAACAAACTTATGAAGCGCTTAACTAAATACTTGTAACTTTTACATTGATCGCCATGGATGGCTCATTTCCTAGACCATGAATTCTCCATAGATTTTGATAAAATAAAATATATATAAGTGTATAATTTTCTACAGTATTATTAAAGTATCAGTCTCCCTTAAAACAATTGATAGGTATGGCACGGACTATTAGCTTGTAACTCTTGTAATGCCTAGCAGGCTATATTTTTTGTTTTCATACTTTGCCCATTTTAGTAGAAGCTACCCATCTTTTGGTTTTACCCCATCCAGATTCGACCTAGGGATCTCTTAAAAAAGCATCTTATTTTATATTTTGCATACTTAATCTTGCAAACGCTGCTGTTAGATACAAAACAATATTAACCCAGTTGTCCCATGAAGCTGATATCTCAAATTTACTTTAGAAAGTAATAAAACGCAGACTAAAATTATATTATTAACTATCAAACTCATTATGTCTTGAAGTGACAGTCTTGGATTTCCTTAATCTAGAATTGAGTATTATGGTCCCCCGTGAATCTGATAGACCAGCATGCTTTCCACAACTCTTATGTACTATGATTTGTTTTCCTTTAATAACAAGAAATACATAATTTTTTGTTGTTTAAGTGCATTTTTCATGCGGTAATTTTGAGATCAAAGAATTCAGAAACACATCCACATCATCATTTATAATGAAATATATCAAACCAGAATTACAAAGTAGGTTAAATCCTAATAGCCTTATAACGACTACAGATTAAACAGCAGATGCGTATTTTGTCTTAATGAGGAAACCTGCAATACTGCAGGCTAATATAACCATCCAAACACACATTAATAAGATTATAACAACTAAATTATACCGACATTGGAAGAAATACAGCAATTAGATAAATATATAAAAAAAACTTGAATGTTTCCGAAATTCCAAAGGGAATAACATATGTTCAAAACTGGCACAACATTAGATTATAAATAATGTATACATTATCAGAAAATTAGACGGAAGCAGACAGTGAAGTGAATTAAGACGTTCCTAGTTTATTTGGGTCACTATGTTACACTGTTGCTGCCATGGTAAATAAGTAAATAAGTAAAACTGGCCCATCACCTGGAACTTTCAATCAAACAGAAGAGTATTATATATATATATATATATATATATATATATCGTCATGCTATGTTTTTTTCTTTTAAATTACTAGTAGGTAACTAACGAGATATAGAGTTTTTTTCTATAGAGCAACTAATTTAGAGAGCTGTCTACCACCACTTCTGTCCACAGTGTTTCCTATTCCATCTGAGGCATTGTCTTTTTTAGTCATACTTCCTAGTGACCAGAGACGTCTACCGTTGCTGCATGGGTGGCATGAAGTACGGTCACCATGGAGGCTGTGCCGGTTAGGCATAGTGCTTCATAGTGTATATAGGCCAGCTATAAGGGAGATCTCTGATTTCCCCAACCAGCCCAAGGAGAAATGGTGCCGCTTTAGGGAGCAGAGCAATCTTCACTTGGTTATGTGGCTGCTGCCCCTCCTGGAACTGCCCCCTATGCCAGAATACACCACTGCTAGTGACTTTCTTATTTGTTTTGATCCGTAAAAGGGATAATAAGGCTTTCTACATATTTTAGCAACTCTATGGGCTTTTCTACATATTTAAGCAGCTCTACAATAATACATTATCATGAAGACCAGCACAGCCTAGGTCTTCAATTCTGGAGGCAGACCTAAACTGTACATGGGAATCATAAGTCCCACAGGAAAAAGTTGTGTACCCGTAAGCACTGTCCTACGGAAACAAAAATGCATTTTCACTTTTTCATTGCAGGAATAAAACAAGCTAGAGACAAGTACATTTTCATACACAACATCACTTCAAGTCCCTTAAGCAGACTGAACACGTAGTCCCTTGGGTAGCCCAAAATGCATTTTTCCCTCCCTCAAACTATTAGGTTTGCAGGATGTATGTTTGACCCTGCCATATGATAATATTGACCACCATTCAGCCCCAATGCTGGCACAGCAAGGGTTCTGGGAGGTCAAGAGTCTAATCGAGCCCCTATGTGCATGTGCAGGAAGCACTTCCATTGATTTCAGTGGAAGCACCTTTCTGCAAACTGATTAGCAATGAGTGGCATGAAATGTTGGACCAACGAGAAGGAGAAGTACTGTAAACGTCGAGCTACAGCTTCTCCTAAAGGCAAGCCTTTTTCGTGTCGTTTTTGTGCATGCATTCTAACTACTTACAAATTATGTATTGTTGATGTTGGTGTATGCAATGAACTCTATTTTATGGTGTAACATAAGAGAGACTCATCTCTTGTCACCACATTTTGACTTTTACTGAATGTTGGATTGGGTTTATCTGGAAGATCATGGCTGCAATATGTGGTCCTGGTGTAATAGGTATACTTTGCATGTTTTGTTGGTTTTTGTGCTCTTGCCTCTATCTCCTGAGCTGAACCCCCAATTATATGTGCTATACTAGGATGAGGATGGCTCTTCAGGATACATAAGCCTAGGAAAAGCCACTAAAGGAGGTAGTGCTGCTGTGGATCACTAATGGAAGGGTGAAGAACTAGCTGCTCCAAGATGTGATGGTATAAACTCTGTAGAGGATGGCAATCCCGACCTCAAGCATCAAGATCTTCTCCTCCAAGTGAGCTGCGCCTGTTGGACACAGCTGGGGACTTAGAACTGAGGAGGGTAAATGAGGACACCTGAGCAGCTGGAGCTGCTGCAGTGGAGATATATGTTTCAGTGCTGTAGGGCCCAGTTAGATGGCAGATGGGGCCATGGTGTATGACATGAGGTGCATTGGTAGTAGCAATGGTAGTAGTGAAGGTCCTGCCCTCAGATGTCATTGTGGTCAAAGCATTGGTAAAGGTGACAGTGTTGGCTGTGGGGCTGGTGGCAGTGACAGCAATCCAGCCTTTGCTGCTGCTGATGTAGAGGGCTGCAGTTCTGGCTCACTCCCCTACTGCAGCTGCTTAGACTTTCACCTGTATAGGAAAATATATATTATATACGTAAGCTCCAATGTCTCGATCTGCCGCTTATGATGGATTATATTTTTTTTCTGTATTCTGATTACAAACCAAGAAAATCATATAGAACATTCATGTATATACAGACTTTTGACATTAAAGCTTCTTCCTAGCTAGAAAGATCAGAGAGAAGAGACAAAATATAAATATTCAAAAAGTCTATCATAGGATTAAAAAAGAATTAAAGGGCAAAGCATTAAGGGAATAGGGGATCGTTTGGGATGTGATAACGGTTTTCCTAAAGTATTCACATTGGTTTTTAAATAAGAGCTGTCTGGATGAGCTTATTGCTCTCATATGACATCTATGATGTTAGCTGCTATAAAAGCTACAGAAAGATGTAGATTATTCAAGTCTAACTCACCTGAAGCAGGAATGGTAACTAAAATCACCAGTGTCTACTATCCCAATACTGAGTTGATCGCCAGCATGAGAGTTTTTTCCAAGGTACTAAATCTTAAGTAAAGGGGTCTTTCACCTATGGATCATTGATGTAAATAATGTGTATGTATGTGTAAGTGTATAGTGCTCAGAGAGGGTGTGAATGTGTGTGCGTGCGTGCATGTGCATAGAGCTACCCCTGAACTTCATCACACATCATAATTCATAAAAGTTATACCCCCACCACCATATTCATATCTCCCACCATCATCATAATATTCCTCACCACCTTGATTCCTACCCCTATCATTATTACCCTGTATTGCACCAAAATCACCCCCTCCACCGTATTATTTCCCCTTCATACCCTCCACCAGCATGCCCCGATTTATATTTTTGTATCTGTGTGTTAATCCGCTTACCTTCCTGTCTCAGCCTCTGTCAGACTGCATGTAGTTTGGTATTGCTCATCAGCGCCATGCAGGATATAATGTCAAATGCGGTGACGACTGGCGCAGTGGATGAGAGAATTGTGCCTCAATTGGCACAGATCTATTTTATGGCTGCAGTGCTGATGGTCGGTTTTATACATATACACTGCCCTTACACACACAACTGCCCATTCATATTGACACTTACAGCACCCCTTTCTCCACATCATCTACCCCCTTTTTCACTATCCCAAACCCCCTTTCTCCCAATCTCCTACCCCTTTCTTCCCATCTACCCCCTGCTTTCCCCATTTTTTACCTTTCTTCCTCGTTCCTTCTTTCATGCCGCAGTGGGAGGTCTGTCATTTCAGACCTCTGCGTTGGCGCTCCCTGACAGTGCACATGGCGAGTGATGTTGAGTGCACATATTTGACATCATACCTCAGCACCCCGCATCAGTCACTGGTGCATACAACTTGGGAACATGGATGTCGACAGTCTGCACAGTCCCTTAAAGCTGGGCCTTTTAGAGGGAGGTCAATGATCTCCCCAGCCAGCCCTGTTGATTGGGCAGAGGGGACCGCCTCCATGCCCAGGCCAACCCTGTGGCTACTGGGTGCAGTGCACCCTTTGTGGCAGCGTGGCCCCACGGCCCCAGATGAGGTGACCTCATCCTTGTATCCTAGTCTGGCCCTGTATTTAAAAAACTGAAGTAGATAGTACACTGGCTGTGATGACCATGACCAGTATTTCCTTAGACCTACCAATATCTAGAAAGGTGGGAGAGTCTTGGAGGTTGTGTGGGAAGTGATTCTGGGGCAAGGTTTAAAAAGTGGTCACCCGAGCTAATGGCCCAGTAACCAGGCACATTTGATGGTCTGCTACAACAATAAGACCAGTTTTCAAACTTTTCACCAGGATCAGGGACAGACAGTGGACGAAAATCTGCAGAAGATAAATCGCATGCTCGTGGCCGCACAATTTAGCAGCATGCAACTCTGTGTATCCTGACAGCAGTCACACACTACAGTATGGGATCTGCCGCACCAGCGGTATATGACACACTGGGCATTTGTCTGGTTTGCCTGATGGCCAGCCATAAGAAGTTTCTTGTGTGAGAAGGGTTCAGTTAGCCCTACTTAATAGATACCATGGAGGTGGACTGAAATTATTCACTTCTTGACAACACATTAAAGATACAGATGCATTTGGAATAAAATACTACACTATATTTTTGTTTGTTTTTATTTACATGTATGAATAATCATTAAGAAACAGAAGTTCTATCTGCAAATTAACATTTTGATCTTTTCTCAGGTTGTTAACGTATATTAATTTTTTGCATGCATCACTTTTTTTGCTTAACGAGAAGCATATGGCTGCCACGGTTTTACAAAAAAAACCCCCAAAACCCAGAAACGGGTTACTTATATCTTAATTTTTTTATTTAATAGATAGTTTTTGGAACACATGCCAATAATGTTGTTGCATTATTATATTTCTAGTTCTGTTTGTTTAGTAAATTGTTCTATTGGTGGGAACAGGAACTAGAAGAATGAGCACCCTCACATAATTTACTTTTTATTTTATTTTCAACCCAAAAACACTTCCACTTTGCATAGTAACACTCTTAAATAGTGTTCTTAGATCTGGCTTCTAATAATAATAAAAATGCTACTCCAGCCAACAGAACGAATGCAATGCAAACATTAATCCCTTACCAAGCTAAATTACAGTCTACATAATCCTACTTCTTCATCCTAACAAAGTTAAACCCTTAATTTGCAACCTTCTTAATGAGTTTCCCATGTTAGTCTATCCCAATAGTTTTTTTCCGGAAAAAAATCAGGGAAAATTCTGGTATAGAAATAAACCATTTCTCTCTGTTTCTTAAAGTATAATGCACCTTTATTCATGAAATGTGAGTTAAGAAGATTACAAGAATTTTAGATGACTCAATGAACACCGTGTCAACACAGACTGTTTAGGTTTAGAAACTAAAACATGCCTTTTAAATGTTCTTTTATTGTTACAAAGGCGCAGTTTCTGTAGATTGTCCTTTAAATGTCATAAGTAAGAAAACAACTAGAATGGAAAGGCTATATGACAACATGAGTGAACATGGTTGAGATCATATATGGTCACTTACTGCCTTGGATTATGTACACCTAGATGACCAATTTAAATGAAAGGCAAAAGGAGCAGCTGTCCAGGGCCCGAGTATACCACAGGGGCCCATAATGTATAACAGATGTTCACTAAGGCATTCATGCCAAACAAGCATTTGCTAGGCTGCCTACCGTACCTAGGAAATCATCTGGTGAAGGCCTCTGTCTCCAAGTCAGTTTCTTCTTATTCCAACCAGACGAGAGCTGTTTGGACCACTCTGGAATAGGGCAGAATTGGTACTACCCCAGTAACCAGGTAGAATCCTGCCAACAGGGCACAGATGGGGGCTGAGATTCAAGTGTGGTGTGTAGTTAAGAGTAGAAGAGGGTTGTTGCGATGTAGAGGATAACTCAGAAAGAAGGAAAACTGGAGAAGAGATGACGGTGGCAAGACTTGCCAAATTACCGTACGAGATGACCTTTGTCTTTACAAAGATGAATTTGTCTTTACAGTTACATGATCATATACATCCACTGCTTGCAATACACATTCACAACTAGAACTATGACTTGTCAATAGAAATACATGTTGTTATCCAGCTACATTACTATAGATAAAGATATAGATAAAGTCACATCCTTTCTCTAATGAGAGGGGATGGGGCACGCAGCAGCTGGCAGATAACAGTCCCCCAAACTCAGCCCCACAAGGACTGCATCTGGGGAGTCATAGAGAAAGCTAGAGATTGCCTCATTTTGTAACAAGATTGTCAATTTTTTTTTTTTGTTTGGCTAGACTATTAGCTGTACTGTCAGAGAAAAGTCTTTAACATCAGCAGGTGAATTATTTGGAATTAACAGCAAGATAATATTCTAGTCTATTGCGTCTTAAAATGTTCCTCAGCACAAACACTTGAAATATAAAAACAGGCCACAAAACAAGCAAAATACCAAGTATGATAAAGGGAATTAACACATACTGTGTATACGTTACATTACTAAATGCATCCCAAGAAGTGAAACGGCCAGAGGGCCACTTGATCTTGGATTGTGATTTTGAGATGTTCTAATCGATTTTCATCTAGATGATGAGAGATGTGTATTTATAAACACATTAGCTGCTGTTTGTATACATTTAACTTTTATACGGAGATTGGGACACTCTTATACCCATCAATCTCAGGGACATTGGGGAGGAAAGAGGGATAGGGGGATTCAGGCCCTAAAAGGGACACTTGAGAGCCAAATACATATACAACCGTACCTACAGGTCCATTGGTAATATACAATTGTGGATAACAGGTTTACTTTAATAAAATTAAAATAAAAACAGTATTTTATGCATTTATATAACGCAAGGAATAGTCATTATCTGTTTTCAGGTGAAATGCAATGAACTTTCTGTAGAATCCAAGAATATAGTTGAATACATTTACCTGGCAGTAAATAATGTCTGCTTGCACATGGATGCTATATATATATATATATATATATATATATATATATATATATATATATATATATATAAAACGCATCTTGCTACTTTTCAAATGGTCACGTAGAGACCAGCTAAACACTAAAAGATTTTCTTTAAATTTAAACTGCCTACTCACTTAAACACCTGCTGGGTCTGGCCAAGCTGGGTGCTCAATGATCCTGCTACATTATGTATACAGTTCCAACACAGTTCTTGCCTAATGAAGTAAGGGGATAATACCCAAGAATGCTCTTTTTACATTTAAATTCTCCCAAACCTGAATGAGTTAAAGATCTGTAGCCATAAATGTAAAAGCTTACTTTCTGTGTCCATGAGCATGGCACACAAAGGGTTACAATTATGAGCATTTCCCTTAAAGATTATAACATCATAAGGCATGGTCCCATCATATTTTATCAATGGTGATCATTGTATTTTTTTTTTTAGAAAAGGAAACACCTGATCATAGAAAGCACCAAAGTTTGAAAAATTAAGATTCAGGGAAAAAAGTAAAATCACCAGCTACTTGAATACATCTCACAGGTGAACCAACAACCCTTATTGTCTACCGGTGGAAAGACATTATATTAAAATACAGAATTAGTTATAGCAAACAGTTTTACATCATTTAATGGATCACATGCATTGCGTTAATATATAAAAGGCAGAAATTAACCATTTCAATTCCAAAAATAGTCTCAAGCACATTTGTAAGGACTTAAAGGGTTGAAATTATTTAACTCTTAAAACACGCTTAAATAGAACGCTTCCTGCTTTTCTTTAAGGACAAGAGACAGCTGTTAGAACAAATGGAAGCCAATGTTTAAAAACCAACAGGCCATATTTATAATGAAAACTTCTGAGTCAAATCAACAAAGGACATTACACGGGTTGCCATGGCAATTGCTCCACATTTACAACTTTGCCCCCAGAATTGCTCTTCACGCGTATCGCCTGGCTTTTCTGAGCAGCATGTGAGCAAAAGACAAAAGAGTGAATGTCACAAAGAACAAAGAAGGGGAGATAGGACAGCACAAGGAGGCTACCCTGAAATAAAAGCACCAAACTTGTGCGTCGCCAGGCACTGCACAAGCGAGGACCTTCACCTCCTATCTCACGTGTGGCCAAACGTATCGAGCTTATTTCTTAGTACACATCAGCTACGAAACAAGGAGACCAAGCCCTTCCCTTCCCACAACCACCACCGCCTCTTCCCAGTGACTGACAGGATACCAGGATCACAGGGTTACTTATATAGCTACAAACTAGCACTTGGAGACACGGTGGGGCCCCTGAGCCACGTCTCCTTGCAGCAGAGTTAGTTACCTTTAGGTGTCAGTGTCTGGGGAGCTGCCCTGCATTGTGTCTGCCTGTTGTTACAGCTCCTGCTCTTGCTGTAATTGTGCACAGCCTGTTATTCCCCCCCTGGTTCTCCTGTCAGTTTCAACTCCACCTCTTCCAACAAGCCCTAAGCAACCGGCTATGGAGTCCGCCTTCCTCAGCATCCCTGCCAGCCCTGATTGGGCTCTGAGCCTCTTATAGCTCCGCTTCCAAAAACACACGTCAGTCACCCATCCAGCTCATGACACCTTGCGACAGGTTCTATTGTCGGTGAAAAATGTATCCCTGCTAATAGAATAGAAAATCTCCCATAGACTGAGAGCAAAAAAAACAAAAAACAACGAAATCAGGCAATGGAATCCAGCTTTCTGTGAGTAGGAAAAGCTGATGAATACAGGAACTCTATTATAAGACTGTACGATTCCAAGCGCTGGGTTCAAATAACTTCCATGCGCGTCTCTCAATACACTATTACCCATTTACTCGTACAATGCAACATATTTGTAGCAGAAAATCAGAAAACACTTTACCAGCCCGAAAGCTTTTGTCCCAGTTTATTCATGTATTAGAAAAACTGTGTAAATTGTTGTATAAATAAAACATAATAATAATAATAATAATAATAATAATAATAATAATAATAATGTGTTTTTTAGCTTTAAATCACTCCGTACATTATAGCGGGCGTAAAATAATGATTTTTGGATAAATTTATAGTCAGATAAACACTGTAGCTTGGCACTGTGCACTAATCCCACTTCCTAGCCCTATTTTAGTTCTTGTTATGGTGTTACATGATACAGAACACAGATGATCTTCCAGTGTACAATTCAATACAATAAACAGAGTAAAAACATTTTCATTTTTTAAAACATATTATTTTCAGTCAAACATTTCAGTGATAAAATGTAAGGTAAGGAAGTTTTATTTTTCTGTAAGTGTGGTAGATAAGTGGAACAGCCTGTCAGCAGAAGTGGTAGGAGCTAATGCAATAAGGGCATTTAACCATGCATGTAATAGGCATAAAGCTATGCTGAATTTAAGACAAGACCAAGGGCTGATTCAGTTCTGACTACATAGGAGAAATGGTTCTTATTGGCCATTATAGTAGTATTTATTGTTTTGTATATAGCGCTGTACAATGGGTAGACAGGACATAGCAAGTAGTATATAAAATAATAATAAAGTGAGGAGGGCCCTGAGCAAAGAAACTTACAATTCTACGTTTCTTTGCAAAGTCTTACTTTTTTTTACCAGAACATACATATGGCTTCTAAAGAAGATTACGAGACATGACAACTGCTTTTATAGGTGTTATTCATAAAACAAATGATTTTGGTGCCACGTTCGATAAGTGATCTCATCACCATAGCAACCAATGCAATGGTCCAATCAGCTGGTAGATTCAGTTGGTTGCTATGGTGATCACAATCATGTGATATTTTTCATTTCAAACCTCAATCGTTTTATAAATAGGCCACTATGTATGTGGCTCCTGAGTTCTGTGAAAGGAAATCACAGGAAATCACAACTATTTCAAAGTGGGTGTTAAATATTAAAACCCCCAAAAATGTAAGTGACCAATAATTTTGTTCAGAAAAGTTGGCAACGCTAGTGGCAGGGGTGTGAGGAAGATGTCACTTAACTCAATGGCACAGAAGGGCTGGCAAAATGTCATTATTTTTCCTCAACAAAATTGGTCTCCTCGGGGTTCAATATTGACATGATGTAGGCTCCTGTACCTACAAGGGCTAAGAAAATGAAAAATAAAAGTGCCACAAAAGCTTAAATAGCATTCTTGCTCTCTGATAAAGAGCAATGTGGAAAGAGAATTATATATATATATATATATACATTATATATATATTATATATATTATAATAATTATAATATATAATAGTTTTAGCAGCAGTCACAAAAGACTTAAACAAAAAGAGAATAAGAAAAAAGCAATCAAATCCCATTCTATACATATTAGTTAATGATGCAAGATTCCATACATAGTATATCATCAAAATACACATTCTTATGCCTTCATATTTAATGTCCACGTGTTGTAATGTCGTATGTATCCTTCTCAATGTGGAATTCATTGAAGTAGCCAATTGTAACTATCGATTTGTATATTTTTTTTAAGAAATGCACATTAGACATTAAAGTACTTGGTACAAAACTGCTGAAAATGCTTCTGTCCTTTAGTGTAAAAAGACCTTCATACTTAAAGGGTTAAAGGAAACATTCAATAATAACAGAAATCTCTCATTTAGTAAATTCAATGCTTGGACGATGATAGGGTTAAATCCTATTATTGGAATAAATAACTAATGAAGTGCTTCATACACCTTCACACAGGGTGATCAGCAATCAACAGGGTTCAATAATACCCATGAGTCTTTATATTGTACGTACGGAGTATAAATTATATATAGCTAAGCGACTAACCTCATATTAAAATTTTAATATTCCCGACACAGCCACAGTGTGAATAGCTAAACCTCCATCAGGCAAATCACATTTCCTGTACGACAAAGAATATAATATCCGCCTAGTTAGAATTATTATTGTCTATTTATATATTGATCTACATGGCGTTTGCATAGTCAGTTGGAAATAAGGTGCGGCTGTAGTTGGGATTTGGCGAAGACGAAGACACACACCACGAAGATCTTCGTGATCGTCTTCGTCTACCACTCTCCCCAGTCCCTTCCCCTTCTAACTTACCTTGGCATCGCGGCAGTTCACAGAAGTGGAAATCCGCAGGTTCGCCGTCACGGGTTAAAGGGCAGTGCGAATGAGCCTATTTTTCGCCTACAGGGACCTCCTCTGGCATCAACCAATTGGTTGATGCCAGAGGAAGACCCTGCAGGTGACCAATAGGCTCACTCGCACGGCCCCTTAACCCCTTAAGGTGCAACAAGTGCACCAGGAGCCTAAAAGTCTGTACGAGCGACCAACAGAGTCGCTCGTACAGACTTTAAAAAGTTAACCCCTAATGAAGCAACTTGTCCGGAAGATCCCACTGGTCTCCCTGTTCTATCATTTATTAACTGATAGAACAGGGAGACCAGTGGGATCTGCTGGGTAAGTTGCAGCATTGGGGTTTTAAAAGTCTGTACGAGCGACCAACAGAGTCGCTCGTACAGACTTTTAAAACCCCAATGCTGCAACTTACTCGGCACATCCCACTGGTCTCCCTGTATTATCAGTTAAATGTCCGTACGAGCGACTTTATTGGTCTGTTGGTCGCTCGTACAGACTTTTAAAACCACAACGCTGCAACTTACCCGGCACATCCCACTGGTCTCCCTGTTCTATCAGTTAAATTTCCGTACGAGCGACCAATAAAGTCGTTCGTACGGACATTTAACTGATAGAACAGGGAGACCAGTGGGATGTGCCGGGTAAGTTACAGCACCAGGAGCCTAAAAGTCTGTACGAGCGACCAACAGAATCGCTCGTACAGACTTTTAAAACCCCAATCCTGCAACTTGGCATCCAATGCCCACAAATCACATTCCCATTTGTTTTCTGTCTGTATCCTTCTCCTTCTGTGCTCAGGTGACATTGAACGAAACCCTGGCCCCACCATCCCCACCTTCTTCCGTCCCCGCACACAACTAACACAAACCACTGCAATCCCTCCAATCTTAAACCAGTCCACTGCAACCCCCGGCCCCCCTTTCTCCTGTGCCCTCTGGAATGCACGCTCTGTTTGCAATAAACTAACTGCTGTCCATGACCTTTCCATTTCTAACCTTAGCCTTCTTGCGCTCACTGAAACGTGGCTGACACCCTCTGACACTACCTCTCCTGCTGCTCTCACTTATGTTGGCCTTCACTTCAGCCACACTCCCAGACCTGGAGACAAACAGGGAGGTGGTGTTGGTATTCTCCTCTCTCCTGGCTGCACATTTCAATGTCTACCACCAATTCCCTCTCTGTCTTTCTCATCTTTCAAAGTACACTCTGTCCGCCTTTTCTCCCCAATTGCTCTTCGTGTTGCAGTGATCTACTGGACTCCTGGCCCTACCTCTCATTTCTTTGATCACTTTGCTGCCTGGCTTTCCCACTTTCTTTCCTCTACCACCCCTACACTAATCCTAGGAGACTTCAATATACCTATTGATGACCCATCCTCACCTGCTGCTTCCAAACTACTTTCACTCTCCTCCTCCCTCGGACTCTCACAATGGACTAACTCCCCAACGCACCGTGGTCGTCACCAAATAGATCTAGTTTTCTCCCACCTTTGTTCCATTTCTCAATTCTCTATCTCTCTCATCTGTCTGTCTGATTACAGCCTGCTCACATTTACTCTCGACATACCACACACACCCTCCCTACCTAAGAAACCACCACAAACCTACCGTAATATCAGCAACCTAAACACCCCACAGCTCTCAGATACACTACGGCCACTCCTCTCAGATATATCCGCCTCCTCCTGTCCTGACACAGCCACAGATCAGTATAACCATACACTAGCCTCACCCCTAGATACGGTTGCCCCTGTAACTGTACGCAATCCCCCACGCCGTCCCCCTCAGCCATGGCATTCCAAGCAGACACGCCTCCTTCAAAGGTGTTCACGTACAGCTGAGCGTCTGTGGAGGAAGTCTCGTTCACCTGAAGACTTCGTTCACTACAAATTCATGCTCCCCTCCTATACATCGGCCCTCCATCTCTCCAAACAAACATATTTCATTTAACTAATCACCTCTCTTTCCCATAACCCTAAACGTCAGTTCTCCACATTTAACACACTTCTCAGACCCACAGCACCCCCCTTGCCCTCCAACTTCTCTGCCCAAGAGCTTGCCACCTACTTCAAAAACAAAATTGACATCATCAGGGATAACATCCCCCATAGTGTCAATCATATGGTACCTCAACCTCCCTCTTCACCTCAATCGATCCTCACCTGCTTCAGCCCAGTTACACCCCTCGACGTTTCCAATGTCCTGTTGTCTTCCCACCTCACCACCTGTCCCCTCGACCTTGCACCTTCACATCTCCTGCCACCTCTCTCTAGTGTCCTTACCCCAAGCCTAACCCACATCTTTAATCTCTCTTTGTCCTCTGGTGTATTCCCATCCTCATCCAAACATGCCATCATCTCCCCCATCCTAAAGAAACTTTTACTTGATCCCACATCCCCATCAAACTACCGTCCAGTTTCACTTCTCCCACTAGCTTCCAAACTGCTGGAACGATTAACCTACAATCAACTGACAAACTTTCTCTCGTCAAACTCTCTACTTGACCCTCTGCAATCTGGCTTCCGTCCACAGCATTCAACAGAGACTGCACTGACTAAGATTACTAATGACCTCCTCATAGCTAAAACAAAAGGCCAATTCTCACTGGTTGTTCTCTTGGACCTCTCAGCCGCTTTCGACACAATCGACCACTCTCTTCTCCTACAAACCCTCCATGCTCATGGCATCCGTGACACAGTTCTTTCATGGCTTAAATCCTACCTTTCTAACCGTACTTTTAGTGTCTCATTTACTGGAAATTGCTCCTCTCCCTTACCGCTATCTACTGGTGTTCCTCAAGGCTCAGTTCTTGGGCCTCTGCTATTCTCCATCTACACTTCTTCACTCGGAAAATGTATTTCTTCCTTTGGTTTCCAGTACCACCTATATGCAGATGACACCCTACTCTATATTTCTGCTCCTGACCTTTCCCCCTCTCTTCTAACTCACCTCACTGACTGTCTATCAGGAATTGCATCATGGATGGCATCCCGTTACCTAAAGCTCAACATCTCTAAGACCGAACTCATGGTAATCCCGCCATCTGCTATGTCCACTTTTCCTGACATCTATATTACTGTTGATAACTCCACTATCCATCCAACAGACCAGGTTCGTTGCCTTGGTGTCACCCTCGACTCTGCTCTCTCCTTCATCCCTCACATCCAGTCCCTCACCAAATCCTGCCGCCTCCACCTGAAAAACATCTCCCGAATTTGCCCTTTCCTCACACAACATACCACTAAATTACTAATCCACTCCCTTGTGATATCCCGCCTGGATTATTGCAACTCCTTACTAACCGGTCTCCCCCTCTCCCGCCTTTCACCGCTTCAATCTATCCTCAACACTGCAGCTAGATTAATCTTTCTCTGCTGGCACTCCTCATCTGCTGCTCCACTATGCCAATCACTTCACTGGCTCCCCATACCATTCAGAATCAAATTTAAACTTCTAACCCTGACCTATAGAGTCCTCAACAACTCAGCACCCCCTTACATCTCTACCCTCCTATCCAAATACATCCCTACCCGCCCTCTTCGTTCCTGTCATGACCTGCTGCTTTCTTCTACTGTTGTTACCTCTTCCCACTCCCGTATTCAGGATTTCACCCGTGTCGCTCCCCTCCTGTGGAATGCCCTTCCCCGTTCAGCCAGACTTTCTGCCTCGTACACAACTTTCAAAACCTCTCTGAAAACCCACTTGTTCAGGGAAGCGTACAACATTCCTTCCCAGTACTCCCAACCATCATCCTAATTACAGCCATCGGAACAAATGGCTTCAACACATCAGAAGCAGATCAACTCATCCTCACCCAAGCTGTCCTCTCCTATTGTCTCACTCCCCTCAACCACCGGCTAGATTATAAGCTCGCAAGAGCAGGGCGCTCTTCTCCTTTGCACCAGTTTGTTATTGTATGTGTTATTGTGTTTGTTTATAAATTGTTCTAATGAATGTAACAGCGCTGCGGAATCGGCCGCCGCTTTATAAATAAATGTAACGTAATGTAATGTAATGTAACTTACCCTGCAGACCCCACTGGTCTCCCTGTTCTATCAGTTAATAAATGATAGAACAGGGAGACCAATGGTATCTGCCGGACAAGTTACGGCACCAGGAGTTTAATAGTCTGTACGAGCGACCCTATTGGTCGCCAGCAGGGGGAGCCCCCTGCTGACGACCAATAGAGTTGCTCATACTGACATTTAATCCCTTCGTGACAAAGGCTGATTTTACTTTTTGTACCCTTCGTGACAATGGCCGTTTTAACATTTCTGCGCTGCTCGTGTTTAGTTGTAATTTTCTTCTTTCCCGTTTACTGAACCCACACACATTAGATATTGTTTTTTTCAGGACAAGAAGGCTTTCTTTAGATGACATTGTTTTGATTGTATCATATTATTTACTATTAAAAAAAGTATAAAATATGGTGAAAAATTTAGAAAAAAATGACTGTTTCTAACTTTTAGTTGAAAAATCTTTTACTCATCTATAAAAGGTAATGAAAAAACCTGCTAAATAGATTCTACTATTTGTCCTGAGTTTAGAAATACCCAATGTTTTTATGTTTTTTTGCTTTTTTCTACACATTATGGGGCAAAAAGTACAGGTAGCGTTTTGCTATTTCAAAGCCATTTTTTCCAAATCTGGTAATTCTTCCCCCCATGTGCCATTTCGGGTATCTTTGAAGCCGGCCAATGCAATTTACCCCATAAAGTCATATATTTTTGAAAACTAGACAGCCCAGGGTATTCCAAGTGCTAGTATTTTAACCCTTTCCAAGCACTAATTCTACCATCAGCCTTTGTCAAACTTTATGGTAGTCATTTGTTTTGCATTTGTTTTTTCACACACTTTACTTTAGGTATGAATAAACAGGTTCTGGTATATGTCACTATCATAAAACACCCCAATATGTGTTTAGCAACATCTCCTGAGTACAGCGATACCTCACATGAATGATTTTGCCTGGGTGTTTGGGGGCAAAAGGGCCACATTTGGGGCATGCGCATTTTCAATGTTGAACTTTGGCATTTGGGGACCCACTGCCCATGCCCTATTTGGCACATCTTTGAGCCGGGCCATTTCAGTATGCCCAATAAAGCCATATATTTTTGAAAACTAGACACCCCAGGGTATTTCAAATGCTAGTATTTTAACTCTTTCCATGCACCATATCTACCACCAGTCTTTGTCAAACTTTGTGGTAGTCATTTTTTTGCATTTGTTTTGTCACACACATTTTACTTCAGGTATGAATTAAAAAGTTCTCGTATATGTCACTATCACAAAACACCCCAATGTGTGTTCAGCAACATCTCCTGAGCGCAGTGATACCCCACATGAATGATTTTGCCTGGCTGTTTGGGGGCAAAAGGGCCACATTTGGAGCGTGCACATTTTTCAATGTGGAACTTTGGCATTTGGGGATCCACTGCCCATGCCCTATTTGGTACATCTTTGAGCCGGGCCATTTCAGTGTGCCCAATAAAGCCATATATTTTTGAAAACTAGACACCCCAGGGTATTTTAAATGCTGGTATTTTAACTCTTTGCATGCACACACTTTACCACCAGCATTTGTGAAACTTTATGGTAGTAAATTTTTTTGTATTTTTTTCACACATGTTGTACTTCAGGTATAAATTTACCGATCCCGGTAGTATTTTTGTGTGTGTATTTTTCCCACACACACCTACTTTATGTATGGATTTACAGCTCCTGGTATATGCCGCTGTCACACGACACCCCAATATGTGTTCAGCAACATCTCCTGAGTACAGTGATACCCCACATGCATGGGCTTGTCATTTTTGGGGGGAACTAAAAGGCCACATTTGGTACGTGTGCATTTTTCTAATTGGAAATTAGATCTGTGGCCATCCTTCCCCCCCGTGTTATTTGGGACATTGTTGAATGCGGCCAATTCAATTTACCCCATCAAATCATAAATTTTTTAAAAGTAGACACCCCATGGGCATTTAATATGCCAGTATTTTAACTCTTTCCATGCGAGAATTGTTTTAAGCTAATGTGCTAATTTTAGGACTTGCTCACAAAAATATATTTTTTATATATATATTTTAATTTTTTTTTGCGGTTTTTAAAACATTTTTAAGATTTTTTTTCAACTTGAAGGTTCCCCTGATAGTGACATCAGAGGGAAATTATTTTTACATTTTACTGGTTTTTTACTATTTTTTTTCTAATGATTATTAATTTTATTTTATTTTTAATTTATTTTTTTCTAATCACACTGTGATTAGAAACCTGAGCTCCATTGACTTGCATGGTTGAATGCAGTACCTGTATTCAACCTGCAAGTGGAGCCAGAGTTCTCTAGAGGGTCAGGAGACCGTCTAGCGAACTTTTTCGTCTTTATTATTTTTTTTCCCGGGCCGCCGCCATCTTGCGGATGGTGAAGACTGCGTGCAGCTGCGGCTGTGACCGCTCTCCGGAGCGGTCACAGTCCATCAAGAGGTAAGTGTTTGGTGTCGTTGGATGCCTCCTGATCGAGGCATTCCAGCGACACCATTTAAGTTTAGGAGGTGATCGTTGATCGCCTCCTAAACGCTTTTAAAACGGGCGTCCGCCGCCATACATTGTATGGCGGATGTTGACGCCCCGGGGAGGGGCCAGACATGGCCCCTGATTCCGATCATGGCGTTGCTGAATGCCTCGAGGTCGAGGCATTACAGCAACGCCGTTTGGGTAAAAAAATAGATCACGGATCGATTTTTTTTACCCGTTTTAACAAATGACGGTCCTGGCACGTCATTTGTCGTTAACGACATGTTTTTCCGTGACGTGCCCGGACCGGCAATTGTCATCAAGGGGTTAAACTGCTGGCGCCAGAGCTGCTGCGGTACGCGTTAACCCCGTATTAAACCCGTATTAACCCCTTAACCGGAAAAAACGAAGAAAAACCGAACACGAAGAATGTCCACGAATATTCGCCCGAAGAGAAGACAGGAACAGGCGAATATTCGCGGAATACGAAGATTTTTTTTCCCCCGAAGACGAGCATGAAGACGAACACGAAGAGCCCCCTGGTGCCCAAGTCTAAATTTAACATACATATGTGTGATTTTAATTTTGATGTTAATAATTTTGATGTGTTTTTTTATATGATTTTTTCCCCCTTTCTTTTGTTTTTGCTCAGTTGTTTACCCTCAGTTGTTTTAAACTTTAAGATGGTTTTACTTCCCCATTTCACATATGCCACTATTTCTGTTTTCCTTTGATGTCTTGGTGATGAACAAATTAACTTTGGTGATGAACTTAGATGAACAGTGTCCTTTATGACAGGATGGTGTATCTTACGATTCGGGTACCGAAAATGACATCAGTTATGGCATGTATGTTATTGTCACAACCTGCACAAGGGAGTCAAGTAGGAGCCCATATGCGGGGGATACCAGGGACTCTGCTTCTATCTCAGAATGCATGACGTTTGTCAGGAAGGTACACATTAGGCTCGATATACGGAATAAAGTCTATATTGGAATGTGCAGGCTGGACTGCTAAATACAACAGGACTGGTATGTGCGGACAGGATAATGCAAGGAGAATGCAGACTTTAATAAAAAAACAGGACTCATTTACTTAAACAGGATAATGCACAGGCAGGATACAGACTTCAAATAAACACCTTGATACGAAGTTTGGACAGGCACCTTGGCAGGATAGGGACATGGACCTCAGATAGGTACCACAGTTTGGAAAGTTAATAGACATGACGCTGTGGCTGGATACACCAACATAGTGCCTGCGCACCTTATAATAAGTGAGATAAATATAAAAAGTGATATAACCTCACATGAGTTCGCCAATAAATACTAAGAGAGCCCCTTACAGTATGAAGGGCAATGATACGCCTATATATAAGATGGTGAAGAAATCCCTCTATACTGGCAATGGCTTCTTCTAAGGCATCGCCTACTCAATTAGCACTACGCGTTTCGCAAATCTGCTTCCTTAGGTGCGTGACAGGACGGTGTGGCTTGATAGCCCACGGGCAGGGCACAAGAAGACATAGTCGAGCAAGCCAGGTCAGTACCAAAAGATCACGATCTGAAAGGCCAAAGCATAGTAAGAGCAGCACTTCATACTGCAATGCAAAGGCATACACTGGAAGGCACAGCAGGTGTTTAAGGGCAAAACTACACACAGGTAATTAGGTTCAGTTGCCACAGTACTTAGTCCCGGGTTCACACAAGGGTGGTCTCTAGAAGTAGCAAGGAATATAACACCTGATATAATACAGAGTCCCCATATAAAGGGTGGAATCCTGACAGTTATGGAGGCAGCCAACCTCCTGACTCTGGCCTTATGTAAGACTATGTCCAAACACAAAGCCCAGAAGGCAGCAAATACACCATTACTTCCACTCACTACTACTCTGAGGATACCAGAATCTTTTCCATATGCATAAATATAGTGGGCCATAACGGGAGATCATTACTGTACTGCTTTTGGGGCTATACTTACTGAGATTAATTTTTTTGTACTATGTGAACGATACAAATTGTCTTCTTTGCATAGGAAGAGGACATTCTGAGCAACAATAGCACTATATTGCTTGAACATCGATCTGATTGAGACTATTTTGTTTCTCCTAATGGGAATTTATAGAATCTTTAAAGACTTTGTTTTTTAAACACTGAATAATTTATTTTATAAAGCGCCAGTCTTGTTTTGGGAGAAAATTATTTTGTACATGGAGTTGTGTTTTGCTTTAACCCCTTAACGTCCATTGCTGGGTCAGGCACGTCATGCAAAACGGTCACTTAACGACCTATGACGTGCCTGACACGTCATGAGACTTAAACAAGGTTAGAAAGTGATCAACGATCACTTTCTAAGCTTAAACGGTGTTGCTGTAATGCCTCGATGTCGAGGCATTCAGCAACACCGAGATCGGCATGATGGGCCATGTCCCCGGGGCGTCAACATCCGCCATACATTGTATGGCGGCGGACACCCGTTTTAAAAGCGTTTAGGAGGCGATCAACGATCACCTCCTAAACTTCAATGGTGTCGCTGGAATGCCTCGATCAGGAGGCATCCAGCGACACCAAATACTTACCCCAGGGCGGGCTGTGACCGCTCCAGAGAGTGGTCACAGCCGCAGCTGCACGCAGTCTTCGCCATCCGCAAGATGGCGGCGGCCCGGGAAAAAAAATAATAAAGTTGAAAAAGTTCGCTAGACGGTCTCCAGACCCTCTAGAGAACTCTGGCTCCACTTGCAGGTTGAATACAGGTACTGCATTCAACCATACAAGTCAATGGAGCCCAGCTTTCTAATCACTATGTGATTAGTAAAATATTTAAAAAAAAAAAAAAAAAATTAAAAAAGAAAAAAAGGAAAAAAAGAAAAAGCTTAAAAAAAACATGGTAACATTTAAAAATTATTATGTTTTAGAGCAGGGGCATCCAAGTTTTTTCTGCAGTGGGCCACTTCATCAGAATTGTATACGTGCGCGGGCCGCACTCATTTTTCACTGTGAGAAAATATGGCCTTTAATAAGATATGCAGATTAAAAAAAAGTAAATCACACAAAACCTTTACTTTTCCTCTCACTGATTTCTGGGCCTAGAAAGTTTTGTGACTACAAATTGTTACTACAAATTCTGGATAAGTAAAAATAAAATAGTTCGATTTATTTTAGCGATGCACTAAAATGAAAATTCTGGACCAAAACCGAAAATTCACCGAAACTGAAAATGACCCCCCCACACACTTTTAATAAAAGTAAGTTACACACCCAAATTGTACAAAAAATTATATATTATGATTGTTAACAGCAATCTCAGGCATACCCAGATTCCAGCATGTACTGGTTGGCTGGGCATTGTATTTTTTGTCCAATTTTAGTGTGTAACCACACTTTTATTAAAAGTAACACACCACAATTGGAGTAAAAAAAAATACCAAAAAAATACTAACACAAAGTGTGGCAAAGGCTGGTGGTAGAATCTCATGCATGGAAAGGGTTAAAATACTAGCATTTGAAATACCTTGGGGTGTCTAGTTTTCAAAAATATATGGTTTGATGGGGTAAATTGAATTAGCTGGCTTCAAAGATGGTCCTATTAGGACATAGGGGCAGAATGACCAGATGTAAACGTTCCAAGTTAAAAAATGTGCACTTCCTAAATGTGGCGTTTTACCTCCCAAACAACCCGACAAACCCATGCATGGGGGCAGGCCCGGACTGGCCATCGGGCTCACCGGGCATTTGCCCGGTGGGCCAGGCCACGGCAGGGCCGGATTGATTTAGGGGCTGATGGAGCTGCAGCTCCAGGTCCCTACCTTAAAATAGGCCCAGTCAGGACCTTAAGCCTGCCACAACTGCGACCGGGTCCGCCACTCTAAGGGGCCAGGAAGCCCCCACCAAGGCCGGCCTTAGGGGTGTGCGGCCGCCCCGGGTTTAAATTAAAACATCTGAGTTTTTTTGTTTACTTTTATTAACATCCTCCTTGTTAAATAAAGTTTTTTGAACTTTATTTAACATGGAAGATGTTAAATAAAGTTAAAAAACCCCCCCCGATGTCTTAATGTAAGCTCTATGCGGCCGCAGACCCCTAAGGCCGGCCTTGGTGGGGGCTTCTCGGCCCCTTAGAGTGGCGGACCTGGTAGCAGTTGCGGCGGGCCTATGTTAAGGTGGGGGCCTGGAGCTGCAGCTCCATCAGCCCCTAAGTCAATCCGGCCCTGCCGTGGGCCCGGTCGCAGTTGCTGCTTGCTCCGGCAACAAGGTAAGTAGGGTGAGGAAGGGGGGTGCAGTGAGAAGGGCAGAGGGGGGTTAGATGGTGAGAAAGGAAAAAATCCTGATTTCTCCTAAATTGCACTATATGACTGCATTCATTGGAATATTATTCTTTAGGTATTCATATCATAAAGCCTCTCTATATTGCTGGAACCTTAGCAGATCGGACATTATTTTATTTGAAGGTTTAATCGCATCAAAACAGAAGCTTTTAAGAAGCCTATGACAACAGCCTATCAGCTCCTACTTTTTTGTCACACTATTATAAGTGTTCCCAATAAAAATGAGGTTAACTTTTACACGGTTAAATAACGATTTGATGGTTGGAGCAAACGTGTTCATTCTACAGCGGAGTTGGAAACAGCAAGTTTAAAAGGCAGACATATTAAGAAAAATTCTACAGTACAAATACAGACGGAGGGATTTGTTTAATTATTGACTGATGTGATAATTTTTTTTAGAAAAAGAAAAAAAAAAAAAGATAGTGGGAGAGGGGATAGATAGTTAGATAGTTAAAATAGTACATATTAAGAAGTGGGGAAGGGGGTACATAGTGAGAAGGGGCAGATAAGAAGGGAAGGGGTAGATGGGGAGAGGGGGTAGTGTGAATGCGTATGAGTATGAATAAATGTGTGGATGAATTGTGTGAATGCGTATGACAATGAATGAATTCGTGTGTGGATGAATTACTTGAATGATTTGTGAGACTGCATTAATGAATGTGTTAATGATTTGTGTGAATGAGTGAGTAAATGCAAAGATGGTCCATAAAGGGTGGGCTTTAACAATAAACAAATAAATAAAAATGGGCTGCTCAGGCTTAAATGCCCGGGCCTATTTTTTGTCCCAGTCCGGGCCTGCATGGGGGGGTATGACTGTACTCGGGAGATGTTGCTGAACACATATTGGGGTGTTGTTTGAAAGTGATGTATACCAGGAGCTGTAAATCCATACCTGAAGAGCAATTTTAGCGATAAAAAACACAAAATAAATGACTACCACAAAGTTTGACAAAGACTGGTGGTAGAATTAGCGCATGGAAAGAGTTAAAATTCTAGCATTTGAAATACCTTGGGGTGTCCAGTTTTAAAAAATATATGATTTGATGGGGTAAATTGCATTGGCCGGCTTCAAAGATACCCGAAATGGCACATGGGGGGAAGAATTACCAGATTTGGAAAAAATGGTTTTGAAATAGCAAAACGCTACTTGTACTTAACGCTCCATAACGTGCAGAAAAAAGCAAAAAAACATAAAAACATTGGGTATTTCTAAACTCAGGACAAATAGTAGAATATATTTAGTAGGTTTTTTCCTTACTTTTTTGGATGAGTAAAAGATTTTTGGGGTAAAAGTCAGAAAATGTGTTTTCTTTTTCATTTTTCATCATATTTTATTATTTTTTTTTTATGGGAAATTAGATAATATGATTAAAACAATGGTATCTGAAGAAAGCCCTTCTTGTCCTGAAAAAAACAACATATAATTTGTGTGGGTTCACTAAATGAGTGAAGAGAAAATTACATCTAAACACAAACACCGCAAAAGTGTTAAAACAGCCTCGGTCCCAATGGTACAAAAGGTAAAACACAGCCTGGTCCTTAAGGGGTTAATTAAAAATGGTTTGTAATTTATCTTTCACCATTTTGTGTCCTTTGCTTGGGGTCTTAGGGGTTAGACCATGTGAGCTTGCACCCAACTCTTCACTTAGAGTGCTTAAACTTATGTTCTTTATGGAATTCTGTAACCTTGACGTGTTGAACCATAATAGTCTTTGGCTTTTCACATGCCTTAAACTTTGTCAATACCTTGATTAAACAGTTTAACATCTGGATAAATATAAAAGGGTTTTACCGTAGACATTGTTGGCAAATCCCTCAAAACATCAGTTACCAAGTTTGCAGATAGCTGTATTCATATACTGTAATTCCGCCTTTAATAAACTACAAGGACTCATGTTTCAGAATGGGGTGCGAACATGGATGGATAAATCTGATCAATATGGATTATGGCCCAAGGTAAAGCTCTAGTACAGATCATTATAGGATAAGTGCATTTTGGCAAGCAGGGTCTATTCAGTGGTCTATTCTGCAGATGCAATCAAAAAAGGAACCTCGGAGGTATTTAAAGCGTATGCAACTCTACAAACATATTGTTATTATTTATATGTCATCATCGTATTGTGCAGCACTGCATATGTGCCACATCCGTGACTGATTTATGGACTAAAAGCTACCGTAGACTTGCTTGGACTGCCTTTTCTGCATCCAAAGGTGCTATAGCCATGTCCATTCCTCATATCATTTTATAAATCTGTTAATTAAAAAACTTCACCTCTCACACTATGTTGCCAGTAATCTCATGTTGCTAGCATGGAATGACAAATTAAAGCATTGTACTAAACAAATTAAAACAGACTATAGTACTTTATGGCTATTCCGATATATGATCTAACTTTACTGTCAGCAGCACCATCTACTGGATACTTTCGAAAAAGGTTTTCATATCCATACGAAAAACATAGAAATAAACGATACTTCCTTATAAAAACTGGTTAATTACAATAATGTTTCTTCTTTTGGACTCCTGATATTGCTCGTTATTTTATGGTTTTGCAGTATAAAGATAGTACATAATCGGTAAGGTGGCTTTCAGAACAAACAAGACTCCCATTCTGAGTTTAGTAAATAAATATATGATTTATTCATTTAGAGCGCATTCACAACTATATTACATTATAACAAAATGTTAGCTTTAGATCACAGGCATGTGGCTACCTGATGGATACTTGCAGCGGCATGCTATACACACAAATCAGCCTAAATGTAGAAGTGTGTTGATCCACCAGGTGGCTGCATGCTACATTAGGACAGTGGCCGTCTCAGTGCCTTGACAATGGAAAATGGAAGAGGTGATTGGGAAGTGTGCCTGTTGACTGGTATGGGCCTACCTAAAGAGTGCTTAAAAACGTTAATTCCAATTCAGTAGACTGGTGCACTAAATATCACTCCAGCGTACATAGCATCATTTCATCTTCAACTGTGGCTTTATCAATAAAACGGCTGCAACTGTTCTAAAATCTGCAAGGCTCAGATATAATACTGTTTTTTTAGTAAACAATAAACCCAAAATATGTAATTTAGGTTGCCCAGAAGGCAACTTATACATACATATTAGTTGATGAGTTATTTTATTAAAAAGTTTAATGTTTGCATTCCATGAATGAATGAATATGTTACTAAAAGATACCTACTTCGGTCCCATATATTAAAATATTCATAATTTATTTTGGCTTATAATGAATTTGCTGAAATGGTGCAAAAATAGAACAATTTACTGGTAGTCAATGTTATTACTTACATAGCACAATGTGATGCCCCCCCCAAGAAAGGTAACTGAGACAGATACAGAGTGATTAAGAAAAGACATTAGGAACGCGTAGGCAACAGGCAGGAATTCTTAAAAAAATGTTCAATGATTCAATTTAAAAAAAATCTAACCATTTTTCAATAATTATGCAGACACACATGTTTAGAAACTTCTATGATGTCAGCATGTAGATTTGCCTTAATGTTTGGTTTTCATCTGCTGGTTATGTAGAAATTGTAGTTCTGTTAATGTTCTCCTGAGAAGCACACCAGCCGATAACTGGCATTGTTAAACAGTCATATATATAAATGGACAATACATTCCATTGTTCTGCTACAGTCTTTAGGGTTTTGTAAATATTATTATCATTATAAAATGACATTGTGTGTATACAACAGCATTCATCCTAATTAACCAATTAATAATGAAATATAGAAATACTTCCGAGTAGAAAATCCAATTTGTCGCATATGTCTCAATAAATCGCTATGTTCTCCTATAAGGAGAGTACAGTTCATGGCTACAAGCCTTTGTATGCTTGTATGATTATCATGCCTCTGGAACTATATATATATATATATATATATATATATATATATATACCGTATTGGCTCGAATATAGGCCGCACTTTTTCCCCCCACTTTAAGTCTTTAAAGTGGGGGTGCGGCCTATATTCGGGGTCTAGCGCCCGACACCCAGGACATGCAGTCCCGGGCGCCGGGCAGGGTTAGGATACAGATCCCCCGCAGCGGTGCAGGGGACCTGCATCCTACTCCCCGATACGCTCAGACAGCCTCCCCTGCCAGCACTTTCCACGGGGGGGGGGTGCCGGCACGGGAGGTTGTTTACCCGCATCGCCGCAGCCGGTGACCGTCCGCACGATGCGTTTTACCTCTGCCCCCAAGACTTACCAGAGCAGACTCCCGGGTGTCTTGCGGGGCCGGCGGGGGACATCTACGCAATACGCGTATACAACTTCCGGTGCCGGCACATCAGCTGAGCACCGGAAGTTGTGTACGCGTATTGCGTAGATGTCCCCCGCCAGCCCCGCAAGACACCCGGGAGTCTCCTCTGGTAAGTTGGGGGGGGCAGGGTGGCAGCATATCTCGGGGGGGGGGGAGGACAGTGGTAGCATATCTCGGGGAGGGAGGACAGTGGCAGCATATCTCGGGGGGGGGGGAGACAGAGTGGCAGCATGTTTTTTGGTGCTTTTTTAAAGAAAAAAACTTTTTCTTTAAAAAAGCACCAAACTTTTAGGGTGCGGCCTATATATGGGGGCGGCCTATATCCGAGCCAATATGGTATATATTTATATATATATAATGTTGTGATGGCCTGCAGGATATGGTCTAAAAAGCCTAAATATGTAAAAAAAAATAATGTTCTTCCACGTCTCCTATTGGGTAGATCTGTGATATAAAATAGCTTCTTCTTCCTGCAATGTTTATGCTCTTCGTATTTAGGAATCCACTTGTCTTTCACCTCAATGAGATATACAGACAGTTACAGGAATGTCTGCTGTGGCATTCATGTAATAAACCCATCTTCATTAAATAGGATCTTTTTCTTCATCATGTTGACTTTATCATGCTGTCGCCTGAATATTTTTTATGGAGAAACCCGAGCTTTACCGAAGATTGCTGGGCCACCGGATCCTCGGTCCATACAAGTGAAGTTGATAAGCTTTTCCTATCGTTCCTGAATACAGGTCGCCTTCGTTGTCTGTGTAACAGTAGTTTAAGTTTCTCCTTGAAGAAACTTGTGGTCAGAGTGTAAAGTATCGGGTTTAGGGCACTGTTGATAGGCAGGATAAAAATAACAATCCAGGAAGTAACAGTGCCTGTTGGAAAAACAAAAACAAGCTAAAATAACTATATAACCTAAAAATATGAACCAGGCAAAAATGTTATATGATTTGAGAATTATTTCTGGGACTGAAAATGTAAAATACAGAGGAATGTGTTTGTAATGCAGCATTTAGTTAAAAAAATGCTAAATATAGCAGAGTATTATAATTTGATCATATCACATAGCTCAAAACAATAAGTGAGTAGCATCAGGACTTCTTACCTGGAATTTCTACTCGAAATAAGGACAGGATTTTCAGAAGAAACACAGGAATCCAGCATACAGCATCAGAGAAAACTATGAAAAAAAATCTGTTGGCAACGGCAACATCTGTATGGATGTGACTTCTGACATCAGATGTTTGAAGAGCAGTCTTTTGAATTGAGCAAAACATACTGACATAGGAAAACACTATGATGATGAATGCAACAAGGTTCACACCTAGAAAAGGAAAAGGAAACAATAATAACTATTTTCCTCCATCTGTCAGAAAGGTGCAACATTGTTTAAGTCAATAAGACAGAACCAGAGGAATGATTTATAGACACTTTTTATTCAAAGATTATATTGCCCTTGGTTACTGTTATTTTAATAAGCCATGATGTTACATTTGGCTACTAAAATTATTCAATGGTTATTGAACCATGTCTACTCACCTGCATCTGAAGGTTACATTCAAGGCTCAATTGGTTGAACAGCTAATCATATGAAACACAAAGGTATTTGGGTGAACAAACTCTGAACCTAGCACCCTAATATTAGATATGGCTTTTCTTACACTTATGCCTTTGTAGTTGCCTAAGAAAGTGAGTAAAGTGAGAAAACAGACATTCTACAGAAGTCCTACAAAGTTTATAGAACGTCCGCACAGTCTATACATTTTAAATCTTCATTAGAAGAACGATCTTGGACTGTTTTTCAATAATAATCGTACAAAAGATAAGATTGTAGACAATTCTTACCAGGAGATAAATATTCTATATATTCTATATAATGTAGCCAGGAGATAAATATTCACAAGTAAGTGCATTAGATATGGATTTCATAATACTTAGGATTTCTTATGACTTTGTAGTTGCCTTAAAAACAAAACACACAAAAATTAACTTACCTAGAAATATTCCAAGAGAATAACCTTTCCCACCAACTTCTTCTGTCTGATCAGGATAAAGCGGGAAACACACTCCATTTTTTCCATAGTAATTTCCAAAAAAGTCCTCATTCCAAAACGGGGTGATTGCAATAATAAACCCAACCACCCATATGCATAGAAGGATTAATAGAGTCTGTCGCCTTCCTGGTCTAATATTACTGAATGGAAATACAATGGCTAGGTACTTTTCAAGAGTCAAGTATGTCAAGAGTAGTACAGAAACTTCTGTAGACAGCATTGCAAGAAAACCCAGACTCCGGCACTGTATACTTTCCATCCATAGCAATGCGTATTTCTTGTACTGTCCCCGGTATTTAACATCAAAAACTCCAATAAAGAACAGGTAAACTCCCATTAGACAATCCGCACCTGTTTCCAACCAGATTTGTGCATTAGGCATGGCAATACTCAAAAATATTTGGTACAGAACATATATATGCGCTACTCTGTTTTTTGGTATCTTTACATTGGATTGTTTAATTTTTTGTTAAATAAATGGTTTTATTGAAAAATAAAAAAATCAAATAAGTGTATGAAATGAAAGATTATCAGTCATAATGACTCCACACACTGTAGTGTGTAAATATGGCCCTGTTTTTATCCTTTAGATGTTGTATAATACAGGAGAGGTTATTATTGCGCTATTTACTAATCTGCCACTAACACAACGCCACATCCATCTCGGGCACTATCGCTCCCCGTTCTCCATACTTTATGTTTCCGTTTGCGCCATTGCATCTAGTTTATGAGCAGGGCCCTCTTTACCTAATGTGTCGGTTTGCATTGAATAGATGTATTTTAAGAAATTTATATAAATAATTTAAATAATACCTTTGGGAAAAAGTCACCACCTATCATACATTTGTGGCATTCTTTTTGTGGTCTATAAGCAATCATTTGTCATATCCCTATGTTGTTACTCATTGTCATTTTTAACAATTATACAAATCATTTATTTACAGCTATAATTATGCACAGCAATCAACCCTATCTATGATAAGATTTAAGAGAGCAGTTTGGCATCCGGCTGATGATCTGGAACATAACCCAAATTTTTGTAGCTATATATTTTTCTATTGAATGGTATACCTAGCCCGATGCTAAGTATACTTAATGTACAAGAAATGCATTTCAAAGTATTCAGAAATATTTCCCTTGATCTTTTCTCTACTTACAGCATAAAACCTTTATTGACATGGTATGTGTCTTATTCTCCGACTGAATCAACGATCTCATTCCAATCACAAAGATGTTTCCAAAGCAGGTAACGCAAGCGATGACCCAGACGAATACACGGAGGATGGAGTTGGCTAAAAGGTTCTCGAAGGTTGAAATCCCATCTGTTAGTGGAGTGCATACTCGCACGTGAGGGGCATATGAGCAGTATCTAAACTTCTTGAAATATCTAGATAAAAAGAAGTACAGATAAATCATATTACAACTGTGTATCAACAGACTTCATTATACAGACCTAGGTTAAGCCAAACATGGTGGATCACAATGATATTTAATTGCATATTTTCTATTTTGTCTCAAAAAAAGGTATCAACCGCAATTAAAGATAGACTGGTGATGATTCTGTTTGTCTTTCCATATCGTAGATATGTGGAGTTTCAATAAATGTTATAAAAGTAATTTCAGTTACCCCTATAAAACATAAGTGAACATTTTCTAACTAAATAAATACGTTAGTGTTACTTACATGTGTGATAAATTCTTCATCGGCTGAAACATTCTTGTACTTATATTGGGAATTTCAATGTTTTCCAGATCTCTAAAAATAATACCAATTTTCCATTAATGTTAATAACACGTCTAACAGCAAAAATAAGTTGACAAGGAACACAAATGTTACATAAGTGAACGGTGGAAGCAACTGTTTAACAATTAGAGGTTATTTCAACATTCATTATATTGTAAATAAAAGGGTGTTGACTTACAAACAAAAATGAAATTAATTGGTAAGAAAAAAGTCTGTTATAGAATTTAGAAAACGTGGCATTTTCTGGACAATTTCCTTAGAACAGAGACCTGTACAAACAGATTTTTGAAAATTATTATTTGTATATTTTGTAATAATATTATTTCTGACACTATTATGTATATGTATATCTGTAATTTTCTTGAGATTTATTGTATATAAAGTGTAATGAGAGAGTCCTCTGCTTTGTTGTAGATATCTGTTCTCAGGTAAATAACCCATAACCAATACTTATCACAAGATGGCAGCATAAGACAGGTAGAGCTGCCTTAATTCAAAATAATGTACTATATGCAAAATATAAAATATATCACATAATGCAGTGTCCAGTTATACCATTAATTTGCATCATATAAGGAATTTGTATTTCTAAGACTGTTTGAGTCTGAAGTTAGATTTGTTCCTATTATATGACTTTTTTTAATGAAATTATCTATTTTTGGACATGTGCAGACTCTGTAAGATGTTTCTGAGAGTCGGAGGATAGTTAAATTCCCCAAAACATCAGCAGCAGGGCTGACTTTAAGACAAAGCAAAAGCACCAGTTGCTCATGTGCCAAAACAATACTCTGGGCTAAGCTTAATTTTAATTTTAACCATTTTTCTGGAACTATCAATATGTTTAGGGTGATATTCAGGGAAATATCCTGTTTGGTAGGGTTTCAATGATGACATTGGCTATGATAGACTTTTTAGAGCAAAATGGCAGGTTTGTTTGGAAATATACTTTATATTTATTTTTAATAGGGATTTAGCAGGACATTTCAAGGGACAAATAATCCTGGGAGTAGGACTCTGGACCACTTAAGAGTATCCTGCAATTCCTGTCATCATACTCGAGGGACCCTTACCCACCTGCATATTGTGGGGAGCCATGTGCCCAGGGGCCAGTAGGGTCTAAACCCAGCAAGGTTAGAACAACTTTAGAAGGAAAATGAGCAAATGAGACAAGCCAAACCATTTTGGTCTGTGGTCTAGTTCCATGTGAGAAAGGCTTTAAGTGCACATATCTCACAAAGAAAGAAAACGTGTTCTCCAAACCGATAAAGTAATTAAGCTTTTAATTAATTTGAATTACTTTAGAAGTAAGGTAAAATGAAGCCACTATGTGAGGGGCAGATGACTGATTGGGGTATGTGTTACTTTGTAGCTGGCTGTGCTTCTTTTGAATATTTTAGGTCCCAGTCGACCTTTAAAGTCTTAATTATGCACTTGATTCTTCTTTTGAAGTACTATCTATGGCAGAATAATAAATGAATTCACATTGTGTTAACACTTGCAGGGTTGTCCTGAAAATGGCATGAACTTGGACACTGCATATTTATTACAACTACTCATCTTTACTCACAATGATTGTAGATGCTGCATCATTTCAAACTGGTCAACATGAAGAGAAATTGGATTACAACCAAGATTACTGTAATAAAGGGAAACTAAAATAAATAATAAAAGACGTAAAATAAAAAACAAAACACCAAAACAAAGGATAAGATATATGCAACTTTTACTCTCATGAAACATCCTATATGTTATTCTGGAGATACAATGTGGTACATCTTAATATGGAATTCTAATATGACACTGACTCTGTTGATAAATATGTGAAATATGTTCAATTTCAACACCTAGAAATAAAAAAAAGAAAAAAAAAAACAAATTGCCCAATGTTACTTACAAGTAGCCTGGCACCTAGAAATCCATTTACAGTTGTAGGCAGAGCATTAATATATTGGGGTTATGTATAAAAGTGGTCATGGACTATTTTATCGATTACTATGGGTATAAGACCACATTTGAAACTGTGCAACACAAATTGATATCAAAGGCTAATTCATGGATTTTCAGGGTAACTATAAGGTCCAAACTCATATTTCATATTACAAATTCTACAATCAAAAACATGAAGGTAACAGTTCATTTTAAGGGTGCAGTCAGCCTGTCTCGTCATTTGAAAAAATATCGCAAACATAGCAATGGGCTTCAGACTTCACTAGATTTTTAATGATGTAATGATGTATGATGTAACAAAGGAGATACTTTGCAAAACATATGCAAAAGTTTCAGATAATTGTTTTAGCACAAACATCCTAGCAGTAAGGCTCCATGGAAAATATAACTAACTCTAGAACGTCACAAATGTATCAATTTGCTTAAACAGAGTGATACATATACATCAAGATATTGAGCTAGTCCTATATGCTGTCTATAAGCTAATTTAACAGCATCTTACAGTGGAAATTTATAGTGCCTAAGTTTTATTATTATACACATGAAACAATTGCAAATTAAGAGAGATGCCAATAAAATTAATCTCAAATACCTAATTGAAATAATTATTGCTATATATTGTGACCAACTAACTAGCCCTTCTAGGCAGTGTGATGAATAACAATGGGATTTTAAGTGGATTTTAATATTCATTTTACCAATAAAATAGTTATATAGTATAGACTTACAGTTTTTGCAAATGCTTCAGTTCTTTAAAGCTGGAAAGAGGTACTCCTCTGATAAAATTACTTGATAAATCTCTATAAATTATAAAAATAAACAAACTTCAGCTTGGTTACCTATGAATTTATTTAAATATATTTTTGAAAGTGTTTTTGACAAAATCTCTTGGTTTTCTATATGTTTTGGGCTTTACATTTTGTATTTCTGAGCGCTGACTTCTCTTCTTGGGAGATTATGTAAGCAAAGAGAATGGGAGTGAGCTATGCAGAGCTGCTGGACCCATTGGGATCATATCGTAAGGCTCGGTGGTGCTTCTTCCGGTACAAGACAGACCCTCCGGTGGAGGTAATCCTTGCGGTGATTGCAGAGGTGGACCAGCTCCGGATTAAAGTATATGAATGGCGTGCACAAGGGCTGTTCGATCTCGAAAAACAGCCTATTCCAGAGACTGTGGCAGCGGATGGGACCGCGGTCTCCACTGGCACCAACTCAGCCGAAGAGCTGAAATGAGAGCAGGAGAACCAGCGAGGGGATGCAGGCGGCATCACTCTCCAGCGGCTGAGTGAGTGCCCGGGAGATGGCACAGCTGACCAGTCTTCCCATCGGCAACTCACAAGTCCGGGACTGGAGGAACCTGTCATCCCTCACCAGTGCCAGATCCCAATTCAAGGAGCTGAGGATATTGTCCTCCCTCCCCAGCAGCTGACAGAGGGCCCGCAAGATGATACAACCAGTCCATCTCCCCAGCGACAATGGGAGCACCAGGGATGCAGGCGGCATCACTCCACATCGGCTGAGTAAGTACCCGGGAGATGGTGCTGCTGGCCCATCTGCCCATCTGCAGCAGGAGCACCCAGCGGCTGGCCAACTCAATAGATCCCTTAGCACCAGCTGAAGCACTGGCAATAGGACAGAGTACCGCTGACCTCTGCCCCGCAACTGCAACAGCTACAGGAATCCGGGAGGTGCGGCAGCCGGCCCATCAAACCAGCGACAGCTGGAGCACCATGGAGGGGATACAGGCAGTATCACTCCACAGTGGCTGAGTACACTCCAGGGAGAAGGGGCAGTCGGCACTTCTTTCTGGCAGCTGCTATGTTCATCGGGAGAGGAAGGATTGGCTGGGTGAGTACTGCCCTTGTAGGGGCAACTGGGCTAGGGTACCAGTTGGGACTGGATGGACTGACTAACTTCGAAGTCAACGCGTCTGCGGTCTCATCCTGTGTTAGTCTCTTTGCGAAGGGGGACAAATGTCACAGAAGCCTCCGTGCCATGGGCTCTTGGAGGGGACTGAGTGCCAGCCTCCTTCCTACAGACTATGGGCCCTGGTACAGAGTGCCACATTTCCCAAAGTACAAGAGACTAGTAAGACTGTGGAGCTTGGACAGATTTGGGGTTCCTGCATTTTGGGAGTGCAAATACTGAGCTGTGTGCAAAGGAGGACCTAATGGAGAACTTTGTGTGGTTTGTTGTGTATATTGTATGTAAATAACCCTGTGTTTCCAAATAAACAGAGTCGTGTTTTCACCTCAAAATGAGTTCTGTCTGATGCTTGGGGTAGGCTGCTATGATCCTATGACAATAGCAATACTGTAGCTAAGCTCCGGCTAGCCACAGTCCCCCCTTCTCTCTACAACACTGGTTCTGTGTGGTGCTGAAGGGGTTAATCATTGGTGTCCCAGCAGGGGGAAGCAACATTTGGCGTCACGTCACACCTGCCATTTGCCATTTTTTCACAGGGATAAAAGTTGAGGCAATTTTTACATTTGCTGCAAGAACATCATCATGTTCCATCAACTTTTCTCATCAACTCTTGTTACTCTGCTACTTTTTTTTCTCTAGTGTTTGTAAATAAATTGATTTAGAGATTCCTGGACCTAGTCCCAACTAGGATACCCAACAACCATTCCATGACATAGACTCTATTAAAGGAAAGTACTCAGAGGTTAGGCAGACTGGATGGGCCAACTGGCTCTTATCTGCCGTCACTTTCTATGTTTCTATGAGGTTCTGGTGGGATTTCCTCCAACTAAAACCTGGTGGTTTTAGCATCCCTCACAGATTTTAAAATGAAATGCAAGAAGAACCAACAGTACTCAAGTTACACCATCGGGTCATCTGTCATCAATTGGTGCTGTATGTATATACTGTATACTTTGTATAATAAACTAACTTATTTAAGAAGTTGTGGTTCTGAGTGATCTTTGGTCACGGAAATGTTTAGATATTTACACGAAACAAACATCTAACAAGTTCAAGAAGCAAATGGATGTTTTGGAGCATTTCTTACATTTCTGCTAAACTTCTTAAAGAAGAGAACGTATTTTCTTTCACCACACTGATCTGGTTTCCTCTTAAGAACCTAGGGGAGACATAAATATTACACAATTAAAGAAAAGCTCCAACTACTATCATCACGTTAAAAGCTGATGTAAAGAAATTATAATTTCTGTATGTCCATCCTCTCAAGACCTCGAAAGGTCAGCGAGTTCTGTCAGTGAGTGTTAAATGTACTTTCAAGAGGAATCTCTATTTCTTGGTGTTGAATGAGTTGAAATAGAGGCTTTTATAAATCATTTAACACTTTAGTTTACGAGCCAAAGCAGGACAATCTGCTTGAAAGAGTCTTTTATCTAACTTGTTTTCTCAGATGGAGACTATTCCCCACCGGGTGAGGTTGCCAGTGTGAAGCACAGCCTGCTTGTGAAGTGAAGGTTATCACTCAGACATTCACTCCCTCCACCTGGGGCAATCCTCTGGTGAGGTTACATATGTGTACACATAGTATTAAGCACTGTATCTACAACCCTAATGGCTAATTATGTTATTTTTGGTTATAACAATTATTAAACATTTGTGCCTGGGGAAACTGTACAAATGCAAAGGACACAGGGGTAAAATCTTGGTCTGTTAGTGGATTGAGGAATTCTCAACAATGATTGAAAGGTCCGGAATTGTGGCCTGTGAAGGTGGGGGGTAGCTAGAAGCTTTGTCTTAGTGATGTTGAGCTTCAGGTAGTGGGATGGCATGGAAGCTGCAATTTCAGAAAGAAAGTACAGTATAATGGTCGAGTAGAGAGTCTGAAGAAAGAAAATGGATTATGCAAGTACAAGTTAAACATTTCAGGAGAATGGAGGGGAGAAGGGAGACAGGGTGTTAGTTAAATGGGGACTTGCAATTTACTGCACTGGAAAGAGAGGTTAGAAGACGCAAGAGATAGAGATGTGTTTGTGTTACTAGAGCCATTTACCTTTGTTACTAACTACAGTACCACATGCTGTTTGGCAAAACATATCTGCAGCTTGATTTAAAAAATGCAGAAAACACAATTTTGTTTTTTTCTTGAAAACTGGCACTAAGGACATAATTAACCACTTTCTCCTATGATTAAAACCGTATAGAATCATAAATGATATGTTTTAATTTGTTGTACTTTAAGGGTAACAGCAGGATTATGGTTGCTGTGGGTTCCTTTACACACAATGCTGGTCATAATTAGTATTGCATCCGATTCATAATCCATTCTCTTTCAAGTTCCAAGAGAGCTTTTATGAAAAGTGCCTATCCAGTGTCAATACGCTGAAACAAAATTTGCTCTTGTGACTGAACACTTGATTGCCAGCACTAAAGTATACCTCTTATAGATACAATAATTAACATTGGAACACTCTTGACTGTCACGACAACGAATAATTCTGAAAATGCTATAATTATACTCAAAAAGTACCAAAAAGTCATGCTGATCATTTTTTATGAAAGTTTACACTGGGAAAAAAAAAGATTGGTGCCGAAGGGCAATAGCATAGGAGCTCCTGCAAATCTTGAAGTTATTGCATACAATTCATGAATCATTTATTTTTTTTATTTTATTATTATAAGCTCTTTGTGAAAGAGACATATGCAGATAAATGAACAGATGCTATAGAGTTAAAATAAGCACGATCTTTATAATATAAAGAGAAAACTAAGATACATGACATTAAAAAGATACAAAAATTACAGATCTCTTTGCATTGACACACTTACACGTAATACAAGATACTTACAGTACTGTGAGTTCATCACATGTCACAAAACTCAAATTGCTCAGTGTCTGAATATGGTTGCCTTCAAAATCCCTAAAGAAAAATAGATGGAAATGAAGTTTAAATTTGAGCAGATGTGTTCTGTGCTTCTTTAGCCTAATTTTAGGTGACTTTCTGAAATATTATTTAAATCCAGTCTTCCCTAAAGTACTGCTGGAAAAAAGGATCATACACATAAATGCTAGTAAATAATTAAAATTAACAACTTTCTGTCTCTTTTTGGAGTTAGAAGACGCAATATACTATGGAAATGATAGAATTGGGGTATAACCATGAAGAAATAATTAACTATAAAAAAAGACAGAAAAAAGTTTTAAATAGTTTGTGCAGTTCAAGTACTTACATCCAATTAATGAACGGCATCTGGGCACACAACCTTTGAGGAAGAGCCTCCAATGAGTTGTTTATCATTGACCTACATTGGAATTAAAGGCAGCAGATAACATAAACTGCATATAAAATGCTAGACGGATAGATAAAACATATGACAAACGCTAGATAAAACATATGGAAAAAAGCAGGCAGAGGGTGATTCACCAATAAGTAAATTGCACCTATCCTTAATCCCTTAATGACAAAGCCCATGTACGGGCTTAAAATGCATTGTTTTCAATGGGTTTAGGGACCGCCCATTGTCCTTAAGGGGTTAAGAAATATCGCAAACTTTCACACTTGCATTAGACTTGTGCAATATATACAAGTCACCTCCCCTCGCTCTCTCACACACATTTTCTGGGAGGGTTGCCTGTTAATTGAAAGATGTTAGTTTTGTTGGAGCTAGACAGGCTTAACCAAGCTGTGATTGGCTTTTTGCCAATGATCCCAGAAATTGTGGTTAAGGGTAAAAGTGGATACAAGCATTCATGAGTGCAATACATCTAAGAGGTGCTGCTTATCAAGTATTAGCAAATGCAGAGTCCCCAGGAAACAATCAAGGTCAGGCATGAATGCATTTTGTGGCCTAAAAACGAATGAGCCACATACGAATTTGTTCCCAGAATGACGTGAAGATGTGAAGAGTTGTAGTAATAATATTAACAACTACTAAGGCACATACATCCCTGTTTACTTTTCTTTGACAACAAAGTAAAACACTGGCACAAGAGGCCTGGGGTCAGCCACAAACCAGCCCCATATGTACAGATCTTTAAACACCAAATTTAAATGGTGCATGTCTGTAATACAGAACACCCAATAATAATTTGGTAGGACAACAACATTTCTAGTGCCCTATCTATAATGAAAAAATGAATAGACACAAATACAGTTTGTACAACACACACAACTGCTATACAAATAGAAGAATAATACTTACAAGAAGAACAATGAATCCAGGCCAGTAAAAAGCTCTTGTGAAATTGTCGTTATTGGGTTCTCATCAAGGATTCTAAATGAAGAGTTTAGAATATTGGCGTAAATACAGATTTGTCTGCTTTCCAAAGCCATGGGGTCGTCTTGGAATATATGAGTGCTAATCACCAAAAACGTACAAACTACCAATAATGGTAGAAATACGTGCATTGTACATATATAAACACCAAAACCTAGGGGGTCATCCTTGTGTTTCTTATTTGTGCCTTCATATACATACGTATTTCCATCCTAGTTCCTGTAGTCTTGTGCCTCTGTTCATATGTACCTTCATATATGTGTCTTGGTGCCGAGATATTTTTTTATATGTATTTAATCATATTGTTTAATAAAGATTTACTTTATATATACCTTTTTTCCTTACGTGCTCTCCTTGCATTAGGTTTTGGTGTTAATATAGGAGTGCTATTAAGGCAACAGTCTCAACATATCAAATTTACGTTTCCAATTTATAATATTTGCCCTGTTAACGCCACAACAGATGAAAATATTACGAATATGAGGTGTTTACCAATTACTTAATATATCAAACAGTAAAAAAAAAGTGTTATTTTTCCTCATTTGTATCGTTTAGTTCTAAGAAATGTTGTGTTAAATGTATGAATGTGGTTCCAAAAGAAATGCATACTTGGTGTAAAAAAAGAGGAGTTAGAACAAAAGGTCCTAATCTACAACTAGAGGTTTAGAGGGTTAATATGTAATGTAAGAATGTTTACTTTAATTAAAGGGTAGTAGATAAATAGAACAGGCTCCCAGCAGAAGTGGTAGAGGCTAATACAGTGAGGGGATTTAAAAATGCATGGAATCGAGATAAGTCTATCCTGAATCTAAGACAAGATCAAGAGTAAGGTCTCAGTTTTTACATTAAGAAAAATGGGCAGTCTAGGAGGGACAAATCATTCTATGCTCCTATTATACAAGATACCTTGTGGGTTGTAATTATATTAACTACAAAGTTGATCAAAGCAGAGTAAAGCGTAGAAACGAAAATAAAGTCCACCATGCTGTATCTAGAGTAAGTTTCAACTGTTTTAATATTAGTAGTTGTGCATCTGTCTGGGGCAATTGTGAATGTCATGATTCCTTTGTATAGTTTCCTGCCGCAAAACAATATTAAAAGTGCAGCCAAGAACCACATTAACGCGTTTGTAAATGTATGGTAATTGAGCCTTAAATGGATGGAAAATGTTACAGAAATATGTAAAGCCTCTGTGTTTTATTTTATTAAAACAAACGCTAGGGGCACATCAAGCTGGCTGTAACCTATATTGCAGAAAAAAGTAATTGCTATATCTAAATGTTTTATGAAGCTGACATTCTTTCTGCTAATAACCGCACACAATGGCATGGCGTTTTCCCCCATTTACTTTATACCATTTGTTTTACATTCACGTTTGAACAAATGGCAGCTAGTTAAGCAGAACTGAAAATGGACAGACTAGACGGGCTGTCAAATTTCAATGTTTCAGCTGTTGAGTTTTCAATTATTTTGAAATGATAAGTTGATAAAGTATAACACGGGGCCTAATATGCGGATTGCTATATGGACTAAAAGACTTAAAGGTAATGCAACTGCTGCAGCACATTAACCATGCTGGCAAAAGGCAGGGTGGGGGATTAATTGCCCCAGCACAGCACTTATTTGAAGAGGTTAAGCCACTATGTGAAGTTCTTTTCTTGTTGTGAGTTTTATTTTCAGTTTCACGTACAGCAGTCAGCATGTTTAATGTAACAAGGGCATTAGAATGCACTTATACTCTTACTGGATCTATTATGTTACTGACTTAAAAGGGGCAGATAGTTCAGTATTTCTTTTAATTTTTTTTCCCCAAGTACCGTAATCATCATGCTTTTTTAACCAAGTACCTCAAACAGTTTAATTCATACATTGAAGTACTGAAATAACCCCTAGTCTACCAAATGCGTTAGAGCTTTGCTCTATAGATACGACTTTGCTTTTAACTTCTAGATCTGTATACTAAAAACAAATATTTATATATATATATATATATATATATACTTACAGCCATTTTAATTCATGTAAGTGACTGAATACACCCTCCTCTAGGCTAACAATGCAGTTGTTACTAAGATATCTGAAAGAAGAAAAAAGCTTATAAAACATAATGACAACAAAAATTATATATTCAGGACTGTCCAAATATTGGAATATTTTCTTTCCTGGTGTTATAAAACATTAGCATATGGATTAGGTTAGCATTTAGTTGGGGGTACGAGTAGCACCCTTTTTAGTTAAAATTAAGATAAACAATGGGCCACCAAAATATCTTTAACTTTTTTCCCCTAGTTAGGAATATATAGCAAGGTATCAGAGGATGTAGGATGTATTTTTCAGATCTTAACCATTGACTAGTCCATCCCACCATTCTATCTGATCCAGCTCATCTTGAACATTCTATCATCATTCCATCCGACAAAGCTTTATCTACAACATTTATTTACCGATCAATTACCATTCCATCTGACCCCCATCATCCTGAACCCATCTCACTATTCAATCTAACATAATATTAAACATTCTCTCTTATTCCATGGGCCTAATTTACCTTGGACGTTCCGTCACCATTAAATTTAACTCAGCTGTTATTGTATATTCCATCTAATCTAATTTAACTCGAGCATCACGATTCCATATGACTCAGATTACCATGAACATTCCATCCAAATTATTTCATCATATACCATCTGACCCAGTTTACATTGAATACTCTGTCCCACCAGCCCATCTCACCTTGAATATTTGCTCTCCACACCAGAGCCAGTCACTCCCACAGTAAGCAACACTTCTCTATGTCATGCATGTTTCAAAAGTACCTGCTTATTACCATAATCCCAAAATATGTATAAATTTGAATAATGGCACAGCTAACATATAATATGAATGTAGTGCATACCGAATAACCATTAAATAAAATGGAATGTGACAAATACTGAAAGAGGTGATTCTTTGCAACCCTATTCCAAAATATGACATCATGCACTAAAGCAACATATTGGAAAATGGTTTGAAAAAAAAAAACTAAGTAAAAGTGATAAAATACAAAGACTGCAAACAAATATATCATATTGAAGTAAGAATGCAGGTTTTTAGGTTTAACTTGAAATGTAATAGTGTATTGCAGTTAAAGCCATTAATTTGGGCAACACAACACAACATGTTACTTACAATCTTTGAAGCCGATATAATCCATAAAAAGCTTTCTGAGATATGTTTCTTAAACAGTTGTGTTGAAGAAACCTAATGGGATACATAAGGGATACATGAATTATTTCATATTCAGAATTTTGTCTTCACTGATCATTAACTGCATATGAATTGAATTTGTGTAATTAAAGGGAAAAAATATACTGTATATAGTTAATTAATTTTGCCAATCCAGAAATTCTATTAAATTAATTTGAAATATTTCCAAATTATTCCTAGCTCCTATCTATATGTAAACTAATTCAGTGCTGCGGAGTACATTTTTTTAGAACTATTTTAATATATACCAGCATTCAATATTATGCATGACCAGGTAGACCATATACATACATTGGAGCATCTGTGCACGCCACCAAGGAGGTCTACCTCCTTTCTTGTTTAATTTGTGTTCTGGTGAAAAATGAAATGACCCCTATATTTTTTAATTTAGATTTTAGAAGATGTTTCTGGTAGAATATGAAAATACGTTGAAGGAGACATTTATCGTTGCTTTGGGGTGACATTTTGGTCCAATTACTGGACCTTTTTAGCTAAATATTGCTATTCACCACACAATCCAATACTATGAAAACTGGATTATAAACCAAACGTGAGTGATGGACAATCTGATGCTGAAACTAATTTGATATCTGATTCTGCAAACAGAATTTAGTGAATTTAGTGAATCAATCCCTGTCTAATTCAAGCAGCTCTCTGGATCGGTTTCTTTACCGTAAGGCTTTGCATAACACTAAAGAAGAGCACATGGATATGCAGTCATATTTGGGCACCTAGTTGACCACACAATAATGCATCCATACCCCACTAACCTCATATATTAAAAATATACAGTATTTAGTTATTGCACATAGTGTTTACAGCAAAATGTATTAAAGCATGTTTAACTTTAGCATAGGGTGGCAAATAACGATTTGCTAGAGTCTAAAACTTTTCTTAGCACAAGCTTATAGGTCAATAGTCAGTATGTCATTCACCAGCCTCCCTCACTGCCTTTAGTTGGCAATACATATCAATATGTTTAATTTACCCTGAAACAAAACACCTTGCTGGGAATAAAACACACTAAATTTGGATTGAGTGTTATTAGGGTCTCTCAGAAACAGAACAATGTTAGCTTCTAGGATGACCTCTCTAAAATATTGTCCATCCCATGATTCCCCTCTAGCCTTTTCGCTGTAAAAAAACACACGCATATGCAGATATAGGGTTTTATTTTTTTTATAATTTTTGGAATTGCTCATCCATGCATGGTTTATCGTCAAGGCTATAGGCTCCTAGCAAATGGTTATTTTCCACCCTGTATGTTTATAAGCCAACAAATGTGAGCTGGTTAATTTATGCAGCTGACACAAACTGCAGTGATTACACGTTTTAGATTAAACCAATATTAAAGTGATATTTAATGCTAACTTTTTTTTAAGTGAATATTTTTAATGAAAGTTACGCTTTCCATAAACACGTCCTATACACAGAAGTGAACTCATTTGCTCCAAATATTTTTTTTGCTAATTAGCCACTTGCAAATTGAGGGAAATGTGTTAATTTACCAATGCTTTCAGAATAAAACTAACAAAAAACCAAACATTAGAAAGATGGTTAACCCCTTAAGGACCAGGCTGTGTTTTACCTTTTGTACCATTGGGACCGAGGCTGTTTTAACACTTTTGCGGTGTTCGTGTTTAGATGTAATTTTCTCCTCACTCATTTGGTGAACCCACACAAATTATATGTTGTTTTTTTCAGGACAAGAAGGGCTTTCTTCAGATACCATTGTTTTAATCATATTATCTAATTTCCCATAAAAAAAATAATAATAAAATATGATGAAAAATGTAAAAAAAAACACATTTTCTGACTTTTACCCCAAAAATCTTTTACTCATCCAAAAAAGCTAATGAAAAAACCTACTAAATATATTCTACTATTTGTCCTGAGTTTAGAAATACCCAATGTTTTTATGTTTTTTTGCTTTTTTCTGCACGTTATGGAGCATTAAGTACAAGTAGCGTTTTGCCATTTCAAAACCATTTTTTCCAAATCTGGTAATTCTTCCCCCCATGTGCCATTTCGGGTATCTTTGAAGCCAGCCAATGCAATTTACCCCATCAAATCATATATTTTTGAAAACTAGACACCCCAAGGTATTTCAAATGCTAGAATTTTAACTCTTTCCATGCACTAATTCTACCACCAGTCTTTGTCAAACTTTGTGGTAGTAATTTATTTTGTGTTTTTTATCGCAAAAATTGCTCTTCAGGTATGGATTTACAGCTCCTGGTATACATCACTTTCAAACAACACCCCAATATGTGTTCAGCAACATCTCCCGAGTACAGTCATACCCCCCATGCATGGGTTTGTCGGGTTGTTTGGGAGGTAAACATTTAGGAAGTGCACATTTTTTTACTTGGAACTTTTACATCTGGTCATTCTGCCCCCATGTCCTAATAGGACCATCTTTGAAGCCGGATAATTAAATTTACCCCATCAAACCATATATTTTAAAAAACTAGACACCCCAAGGTATTTCAAATGCTAGTATTTTAACCCTTTCCATGCATGAGATTCTACCACCAGCCTTTGCCACACTTTGTGTTAGTATTTTTTTTTTTTACACAAATTGTATTACATTTATAGCTCCAGGTATACGTCACTATTAAACAACACCCTAATATGTGTTCAACAACATCTCTCGAGTACAGTGATACCACCCATGCATGGGTTTGACTGCTGTTTGGGGTAAAAAGGTCACATTTGGGAAGTGCGCTTTTTTCCCCCTATTTTGGTCAGTCTGTGCCTATGCCCTATCTTTGAGCCCGGCCACTACAATTTACCTCATCAAACCATATATTTTTGAAAACTAGACACCCCAAGGTACTTAAAATGGTAGTATTTAACCCTTTCCATGCATCAGATTCTACCACCAGCCTTTGCCACACTTTGTGGTAGTATTTTTTTTTTTCCACACAAATTGTACTTTGGGTATAAATTTATAGCTCCAGGTATATGTCACTATCAAACAACACCCTAATATGTGTTCAGGAACATCTCCCGAGTACAGTCATACCCCACATGTATGGGTTTGTCTTGTGTTTGGGGTTAAAATGCCACATTTTGGAAGTGTGCTTTTTTCCCCCATTTCGGTCAGTCTGTGCCTATGCCCTATCTTTGAGCCCGGCCACTCCAATTTACCCCATCAAACCATTCATTTTTTTAAATTACACACCCTTGGGTATTTGAAATGCTTTTATTTAAATTTTTCCATGTCAGGATTTTTGGGAAGATACAGCGCTAATTTTAGCACTTGCTCATAATAATAAACTTTATTTTTTTATTTTATTTATTTTACTCTTTTTGGACTTTTTTTTTTTACATTTTGCTGGAACTGGATAGTTCCTTTGATGCATAATAATTTTTAAATGTTACCATGTTTTTTTTAAGCTTTTTCTTTTTTTCCTTTTTAAGCTTTTTTAAAAAAAAAAATATTTTACTAATCACATAGTGATTAGAAAGCTGGGCTCCATTGACTTGTATAGTTGAATGCAGTGCCTGTATTCAACCTTCAAGTGGAGCCAGAGTTCTATAGAGGGTCTGGAGACCATCTAGCGAACTTTTTCAACTTTATTATTTTTTTTCCCCGGCCGCCGCCATCTGGCGGATGGTGAAGACTGCGTGCAGCTGTGGCTGTGACCGCTCTCCGGAGGCATCGAGGCATCGAGGCATTACAGCAACACCGTTTAAGCTTAGAAAGTGATCGTTGATCACTTTCTAAGCTTGTTTAAGTCTCATGACGTGTCAGGCACGTCATAGGTCGTTAAGTGACCGTTTTGCATGACGTGCCTGACCCAGCAATGGACGTTAAGGGGTTAAAACTCTTCTGAAACTCAAATATTCATAAAGATATCAGCAACCCCTGCTGAACTCTTAGCCAAGGCTAATTACATGAGGAAAGAAGAAGAAAGTGATTATAGATGCAGAAATTGTCGTTGTGACCTATATGCTTTGTGGGTCACTTACCTTCGCTATGACATATGTTTCCATGTACATGCTTTCCACGCCAAGCATTAGTAATGAACATCCCATTATACTGGAGGTAGCAGATCATTTTTGTATTTTTTTCTGTGGTCCCCATGGATGTTGAACATCCATTATAACCACTTCACTCAGTGATTATACTAATTAAAGCAAATCCGCTAGAGTTTTTGCATTTCTACTTGATATACTCTTCAGCCGAAGCATTCGGTATTTGTAATGATATTATCATATTATTTACATTATGTATCACACACACTAGGTTGTATAATACACAGTTTAAATGATTTAACTGAGTACATACTCACAGCTTTTTCAAGCCATTGTAGCCAATAAAGACCTCATCTTGAAGCTTGCGAATCTTGTTTCTTTTAAGAGACCTAAAAACAAGTATTTGTAATGAGATGATCAAGGAAGAATTTTATGACAATTACCTTTTCATACGTACAAAGTCATACTTAGACGGTGTGGCTGCTGCTTCATAGAAATATTATTACATATTATATTTGTGGAATTACAAACCGAAAATATGCATTAATACACCAAAAAAAAAAAAAAAAAATAATAAAAAAAATAAAAATAAAATAAATATATATATATATATATATACCGTATATACACTCAAAATTGCTGGGCAGAAATAAGAATTTTTGCTTCAACATGCCGAAGATGCAAAGAAAGGAAAATGCGTCCATAAAGATCCATTAAAAATAATTAAAACATTTTCAGACAATACTACATTTTCAGACAATACTGCTTACCAGACACTAGAACGTAGTATCTGTAATTTCTGCCACCTGACAAAGTCTGTATTCCAACAGATACATCAATAACTCAAAATGACTTTTTTCAATCTAATTTCATTTTTGCCAAATATTACATTATACAGTTCTATACACTAAATATATTGTGTGTTTGTGTTTACAGATTAAAATAAATAGCATGCATGTATTATAAACCCACATTATGTGTATACCTTGGGGCAGCCAACTTAACTTCCTGTTCTCAAAACTGGGAGAAAATTAATAGAAAATGCATTCGTTTTTAGCCTCCATCTGAGGTAACTTTCACAAAGCACTGATAAAGGTGGGAAGAAATGTTCTGTTTCCTAAAATGTCACAGCACTTATGATATATAGATCATCAAAATGTCAGAAGTGGGACTTTATTAACCCAACTCTGTCCAGGATCTGTGTAATTATTCCAACCCATTAAGTTATCTCTTAGGAATCATAGAAATATAAAATTTGATGGCAGATAAGAACAATTTGGCCCATCTAGTCTTCTCATTTTTCCTGATGTAAGACTTAATCAATGCTTGATCTTGTCTTAGATTCAGGATAGCTTTATGGTCTATCCCAAGCATGTTTAAATGTCCTCACTCTATTAGCCTCTACCTCTTCTGACGAGAGACTGTTTCATTTATTTACCAGCCTCTCTATAAAGCCTCTGACCTCATTTTAACATGTCTCCTCCTTTGAAATAAACTTCCCTTCAGGACTTTTTAAAATCACTTTAAACATTAAAATGTTTCAAAATCTCCTCTTCCTCTTCAACTTGCTCCAAGTTATATACATCTTAAGATTCCCTACTCTTTCCTGATAATTTTTATCCTGCAAACCATTGTGCCGAATGTTCTTCTGGAGATGGGGTCTCCAGAACTGTACACAATAGGTGAGGCCTGGCCAGAGACCCGTAAAGTGGGGCAATCACCTCCTTCTTCCTGCTATTAATGCCTCTTGCCATGCAACTCAGCACCCTGCCCATTGTAGTTTGTTGGTTCAGACAGCCTTTCTAAGGATAAGGAGAATGGAGCTTAATTCTAAAAGCTGTAATGTTGGTTTACTTATTAAAATGATGAAGTTAGCTGGCAGGCAATTTGAAGGGCAAATCAATAATGGATGGCCTGATGATTATAATGCTGTATATCCTGTGGCACATCGGTCGCAGGTGGGTGCACTTAACAGTGTTAAGGGGTAGTCAGCCTCCAGTCCGTTGCTAAAAATTGGACATTTATATGTCAATCTCGGAAAAAGATCATTCAGGCTGCCGGTTTTCCAAACACTTGTTATAAGCATATGTTTTGAAGCCCATGGAGCAGCGCAGCTTAGGCGGAGTGGGCCTTGACAGAGCTAGGTGGTGTGCAAAAAGGAAGGATTTAATTTAATTGGTTTAGAATTGTTATGGGTGGGGTTATTAGTAAGGTATATAAGTGGCAACCATTTTGTAAACTGTCACTTAACTGCTTATCCAAATCCTGGTTGTTCTGTATTGAGCAATTTGGTTCGGAGAGGCTTTTGCTTTCTTTTTCAGATGGAGCGGGAAATTGAGGAGATTCTGGAGGGGCTTCGGATGGCTACGAGGGAACGTGGTACCGGTTGGCTGAGGGAGCAGTTGGCACCTGTGTTGGACGTCGCGGCGGTTCCTTCGTCGGGTCGGCCTGTGCGGCGCACACGGCCTCCGGAACGCTTGAGCCCGGAGTTGTCATCTGGTGGACGTCGGGTCCGGAGCCGTTCAGGAGACAGGCGTGACGAGAGTGTTGGAGGCCGGGGCGGAGTTGGTGTTCGTGGGAGTGGTACTTCGCGGGCGCCCCGTGGTTTTCAACGGGCCCTGGCGGAACAGCAGAGGTTGGAGGTCGACATGGCTGGTGTGGGTCGCGGCTACGTTGGCAGGTATGAGGAAACGAGTGCGGCGGGCCCCGGGAGGTCTAGGGGTGCTGTTAGGTCAGCGGGGGGTGAGATAGGTGGCAGCGGGGTTGGCGGTGCGTCTGCCCCTGAGGTGCGCAGTGGCGGGAATTCTCCGTCGTGCTCGTCGGAGGAGGAGGGAGCGGTTTCTGCAGCGTTGAGGGTTAGTGGCAGCCCCCGAGCGTTTTCTGCGGGCCTTCGGTGCGGAGAAGGTGCCGTTTCGGCGGCTGAGCAGCTGACTGGAGGTGGTGAGAGTTTCGCGGCGGGCCTCGGGCGGTCCCGTGGTGCCGTCTCCGGTTTTACGGCCACTTCATTGGGCCGGGCTCAGCGTGTGACGCAGGATGTTGGGTTGTTGGTTGAGGAGGCTAGTTCTAGGCAGGTGGGTCGCGGTGGCCGCACTTTGGGGTTTGAGAGTCAGGCGCAGGATGTTTCTTTTCTTCGGGATAGTATTGAGGCGCTGTCTTCGTCGGGGGGTTTAGGTAGAGGTTTTAATAGGGCTTGTGATAGGTCTAGGTCTCCCTGTGGTAGTCCGGGGAGGGAGGTTGGGGATGTTAGTGGTTTTCGGTCTCGGATTCCTGTTCGGCGTGGTTCGTCTGTTCGTGTGGAATCTTTTTCTGTGCCTCGTATTTTATCTCCTTCTAGGTCTTTCGGTGCGGTTGGAGGTCATGGCCCGGGTCCTCAGCGACGTCCTTCTGCGGCGGCTGGGGGTGATGGGAGTGCGGCCTTGCCAAGGGATTCTCATGATGGCGGCGGCCAGGATGCAGCCTCGGGGCTTGGAGCTGCAGCCAGAGGTTCCGGTGGTGAGTCTAGAGCTATGGTTGAAACCCGACAATTGTTAGACGGTTTGAAGGGGTTGTTGGGGTCTCTGCAGAAGGGGTCTCAGGTGAGTTCTGGTTGTGGGCAGGTGTGGTCTTCAGTTGGCTCCGGTGTGGGAGCAGGCGGTGCGGTAGTTGTGCCAGCAGTGGAGGGAGCGGATAGTGGTGAGGCTTTGGTCTCGGGGGCTTCTTCGGTTAGTGTCGAGAGGGCAGAATTGACAGGTGGGATTCCGGATTCGGCTAGGCAGAATGCCTATGTTTCTTTTGCTGGCCCCCTGGGGGTTCATCTGAAGCAGGATGTTAAGGATAAGATTTGGAAAGGGGATTTTGTGGAGATATTTTCTTTGTTGCCTTTGGAGGAGTTTATAGATTTGAAAGAGGAGGATAAGAAGGATGCTAAGAAGGAGGAGGAGGAAAAGAAAAAGCGTTATAGGAAGATTCCCAAGTCGTTTGGTAACTGGTTGAGGGCGTTTTGTATATTGGCTAGTGTTATTGGGGAGAAGTCGCCTAATTTGTGCTCTCCCCTTTTTTGTTACTTGGATGGTATCTGGGAAGCGTATAGAACGTATGGGGGTCTGGCGTGGTGGAAATACGACGAGCAGTTTAGGCAGTGGTTGTCGGCTAATCCAGGTATGCCGTGGGACCAGATGGACCTGCCATTGTGGATGAAGCTTATGATGGCGCAGAAGGCGCAGCCCTTTCAGTCGGGGGCCGGCGCGGGCGGGCACGGTTCCGCGTCGGCCGTCAATAGGAAAGGTTTTTGTTGGCTGTTCAACGACAGCCATTGTAAGTGGGGGTCTGCTTGCAAGTTCAAGCATGAATGTTCCGGTTGTGGGGGCGCCCATAGTTTCACGAAGTGTTTCAAGAAGGGGAAATCTGGAGGAGTTCCGGGAACTACGTCTTCCGGGTCCGGGGCCGCTTCCTCTGGGGCTAACCCCGGTGAGGTTAAACGCGATGCTACCCTGGCTAAGCCGTTACGGTAATCGTGAAGCGGCTCAGTTGTTGTGCGACGGTTTTCGGTATGGGTTTTACATTCCTTTTTCTGTTAGGCAATTTAGAAGTTGTAATCGGAATTTGAAGTCGGTTTTGGAGTTTCCAGAGGTGGTGAGGGACAAGTTGGCAAAGGAAGTCTCTTTGGGCAGGATGGCGGGTCCTTTTTCTTCTCCCCCTCTGGGTAATTTACGTCTGTCACCTTTGGGGGTGGTACCTAAGAAGGAAGTTGGGAAGTACAGGTTGATCCATCACCTGTCATACCCGAAGGGTTTGTCGGTGAACGATGACATTGCTGAGGTGCTGTGTTCTGTTTCCTATGCATCATTTGACCAGGCTGTCGAGTTGGTTAGGAAGGCGGGCCCTAATGCCCTTATGGCTAAGGCAGATATTGAATCGGCATTTCGTTTGTTACCGATTCACCCGGATTGTCATCATCTGTTGGGTTGTTATTTTGAGGGTCAGTATTTTGTCGACTTGTGTCTCCCTATGGGTTGCTCCATCTCTTGTTCTTATTTTGAGACGTTCAGTTCGTTCCTCGAATGGGTGGTCAGGATGGAGGCGGGGAGTCGGTTTTTGGTTCACTATCTGGATGACTTTCTTTGTGTGGGTCCGTGTGGATCTGGGGAGTGTGGTTACTTGTTACGGATGTTGGAGTGGGTGGCCGGGTCGTTTGGCGTCCCGCTGGCTGCGGACAAAACCGAGGGTCCTACTACCTGTTTGAGTTTTTTGGGCTTGGAAATTGACTCGGTGGCGGGTGAATGCAGGCTGCCGCAAGATAAGCTGCGGGCGCTTAGGGATGTGGTTCACGAGTTTCGTGGTGTTCGGAAGGTGACCTTACGGCAGTTACAAGCCTTGATTGGTCGTTTGAATTTTGCGTGTAGGGCCATTCCCATGGGTAGGATTTTCATTCGAAGTTTGTCACGGGCCACTTCGGGCGTCCAGTTGGCGCATCATTTTGTACGGGTTTCGGCAGCTATGAGAGCTGATTTGGAGGTATGGGAGGTGTTTTTTGCAACATTTTAATGGTACGGTGTTTTTTCGCAGGGAGTCAGTGTCCGCCGAAGAGTTGGAGCTTTATACTGACGCTTCGGGGAGTGTTGGTTTTGGGGCGTATTTTCAGGGCCATTGGTGTGCGGAACGTTGGCCGGATTCTTGGAGGGATAGTCCGCTCATGCGCAACTTGGCGTTTTTGGAGTTTTTTCCTTTGGTGGTCGCCTTGTCTTTGTGGGGCGATTCGTTTCGTGATAAGAAGGTGGTGTTTTTCTCGGATAATATGGCGGTGGTTCATGCGGTAAATCGGCTGTCGGCTTCTTCTATGGCGGTGGTTCGGTTGTTACGGAGGTTTGTGCTGCTCTGCATGTCTCTTAATGTGGTGTTTCGGGCTGAGCATGTCCCGGGTTTCTTAAATGTTATAGCGGATTCCCTGTCTCGTTTTCAGTGGGATCGGTTCCGCGAGGTGGCGCCCGGGGCTCAGGATTCAGGTCTGGTCTGTCCGGACGAGATGTGGCACTTAGGGACGAGTTGCTTGCTGGAGGCGTGAGGGCATCGTTGGCGCCGGTAACATGGTCGGCTTATGGTAAGGTTTGGGCCGATTGGGACAGGATGGTTTCCTGTGTGGGATCTGTGCATACGGCAGCGGAACAGCTGGATGTGCTGTTGTGGTTCCTGTTTGATTTGGTTTCAAAAGGGGCTTCCCCCGCGGTCTTGGGGAGGAATATGTCAGCTTTGGCGTTTTTGTTCAAGCTTAAGGGTTGGAAAGATCACACTAAGGAATTTTTGGTTCGTCAGGCTTTGAGGGGTTTTCGGAGGCGGGTTGGTGTTGGTGACAATAGGCGCCCGGTGTCGGTGCAGGTGTTACAGAAAGTGTTGGATGTTTTGCCATCGGTGTGTTTTTCAGTTTATGAGTCCAGGCTGTTTGGGTTGGCATTCATTTTGGCGTTTTTCGGAGCTTTCCGGATCGGGGAGCTGGTGAGTAGGAGTCGGGCTGGAGGTGGGGGTCTTCAGGGGTCTGACGTGCTGGTCAGCGAGGACATGGTGTCTATTCGTTTACGGCGGTCCAAGACGGATGTGCTTGGGAAGGGGTGTGATGTCGTGTTGTATCCATGGCCTGGGTCCATGATGTGTCCAGTTCGGGGTTGTTTGGAATACTTGGCTCATCGCCCTGCTGTGGTGGGACCTTTTTTCTTACATGAGAACGGGTCGGCTTTATCGCGGTTTCAATTTTTACGGATCTTCCGTGTATGTTTGGAGCGCGTGGGTTTGGATCCGCGTCAATTTGGTACGCACTCTTTTCGTATTGGGGCTGCTACGGTAGCAGCCCAGATGGGGTTCGGTGATGATTTGGTCAAGAAGTTGGGGCGTTGGGAGTCGGTTCGTTTTAGGTCGTATGTTCGGCCTGAAGGTCTGTTGTGAGCTCTGCTCTGCTGGAGGGTTTTGTTTACTGTTGTTTTGTTTTTCAGGTTTGGTGGCCTGGATCATGGGCCATTTCTACGTCTATTGGGCTGGTCAGAGAGCTGCAGTTCGTGGGACGTGTGCGCAACTGGGCTTTCAGGAGGATCGGCTGTTGCTGCGATGGATCGGCCTTCGCGGTGCGGGATGGAATGATGTGTGTGCGGAACTTTGGCGACTCTTGAGGGATGAAGGGGTTCCGGACATTGTTTTGTTCCATGCGGGAGGGAACGATTTAGGTGTGGTTCCCCAGAAGGAATTAGTTTGGCGAATGAAACGGGATGTGGAGAGATTGAGGGCTTTAGTTCCTCGTGTTTTGGTTGTATGGTCGGAGATTGTTCCGAGGTTACACTGGAGGCATGCACGTGATGCGGATGCCCTTGCGCGGTGCAAGGGTAAGGTGAATAAGCTCATGGCGAGCTTTATTAGGCGTTGTGGTGGCCTGGTGATACGGCATTGGGAGTTGGAGTCCCTGTTGCCTGGCTATTTTAGGGAGGACGGTGTCCACTTATCTGATGTGGGCCTGGATTTTTTGAATTTGGGTTTTCAGGACGCGTTAACCCAAGCTTTGTTTTTTCGGTGTGGCGGGGCTCAGACGGCTTGAGGGGTTCAAGGTCTGGCCTGTGGCGGGGTTAGTTGGGGATTATTGCCTAATACGGTGTTTTGTTATGTTTTTGGTTAATAATTTGACTTGGTTCAAGTTATTGGTGTAGGTTTCGAGCTGGTCTGTGGCTCAGAACCTGGGGTGGTGTAGGGGTGTCGCGGTATGCCCCTGCATTGGTGTGTGGTTAAATTGGTGGTGTGGGGGTGTCTCGGTATGCCCCTGCAGTGGTAATTTGGTTAAATCGGTGGTGTAGGGGTGTCTCGGTATGCCCCTACATAGTTATAATTTGGTTAAACGGTCTGGTAGGGGTGTCTCGGTACATCCCTATTGTGGTCAATATGTTAATATGTTAATGTGGAGGCACCTGGTATGTGTTGGTGCCATTATATGGTTAATTTATTGGTTATGTGAGGTCATTGTCAGTGTTAATAAGATTTGAGCTGTTAATAATGTTAACCGGGGTGGCTGGGTTGACAATGACCTCTAAATATTGTATATATGTTAATAAAGCTGTGGACAAAATATTTTGCACCCAAGTAAAGTGTCAGAGTCATTATTTGGGTATGGGGGTATGAGCTTCCTGGGGCACAAACTCAACTATGCGCTTGTCAAGATACCTTCACAATAAAGTTTAGCTGGGCAAGCCTGACTTGAAGTTTGTAATAACCCTTTTACTAGAGAGGACGAGTCTGAGATATACCAGAGCCAGCTTAAATGTCTCTTATTATGTTTCTCATGAATTAATGAATTTTACTACTGGTGCTGCTGGTCCATCCAGTTTTAATAATCAAACCAATCCTGGGTCCAGCTTCAGCCATGTCTTGGGCTCAGGTTCAGCCATGGCTTGGCTCGTGCTGTACACTGGCCGGCTTGTCCACCACTACAATGATGAGCGCTAGACTGTAAACCTGTCTTAAGAAGGGACCACACAGGTGCCATTAAAAATTACCACCTCAGCTTTGTCACCCCTACATTATAGACTAGAGACAGAATTTTTAAGCCTCCACTTCATGGTATTATTTTTCTATTAGGCTCCTGTTCATGAAGGAGGCTTAACTGAAAAGACTTTATCCCAAGGCACAAGAAGAGATTGTTTTAAAAGAACATTTTAATCTCTTGAACATAGCTGCTGGTCTGACTAATCTGAATGTATACTAACCAGAATTAGAGGAATATAGATATCTACTTACAAAAGGGTAACATTGCTTGACACGTACGGTATTGCTTCTAAATTGGCATCTGCACACTCGAGCTCAGTGTCTTTGCACTCACACATTTCAGGGAATTGGGTGAGACCTAGAAGCAATTGACAGTAATCAAATTCACTACAAGCGCCATTTAAATTTGTCATTTTAAAAATATTAACATATATATTAATAATTTGCTTTCTTTCACATCATACAATTTTATCTTACTAGTAGTTTATTCATTCTGTGCACGTGCATGAATGGGCCGAAGCACTCTCCTTTCTATTAATCATCCATTACATCATGTTAATGTGGAACTGTTACATCCCAGATTATCCCACACATTAATTCTTACACCTATATAAATCTAATTTTTTCTAGAACAATTACCTTTTCTCTTTTATGATATGTCATGTGTTACAAATTCATGAAATCAACACTAATGAGCGATTGGAAATAAAGGGAAATTGACATGAAATGTTCCTGGCTAAGGAATGGTACATATAAAAGCTGGAAAATAATAAGTAATGTTTTTCAGTGCTGGATTGAATTATGGCTATACCTCAAATAGGAAAGTACCCCCGCAAACATAGACTAAACTTTTGTTTTAGGTTAAATATAACATTGTGTTCTAACGTATTTATTTAATTAAAAAATGTCTGCACTCTCTAAATGCAACAAATACTGAAATTACATGACGATGGAAAATATGAAAATATATAATTTCTGATTTAAGGTCGTCCAAAATTAACTATTTATAATGTCTATAATATGTAAAAAAGTAAATCATATGATACATGCATGTATATGTGTACAGACATGTTTTGTTTAGTTCCACTTTCTACTTTATACAGAGCAGAAGCATTGACATAATGATAATCAAATAACTGGGGCCTGGACTGGGGGTAGAGAAATTGCCCTGGCATTTTAAGGTTGTACCTGCAGTCGCAGGGTAGATATGTGCTTCAAACTATTAGTTGTAACTCTACATAATCCCCTGTCTGTAATTTATCAATATGTATTTTCCAACAGTACAGTCGTTGAGAAATTATATAAATTAAATTATATTACAGGAAATACTATAGTATGTGCACATAAACACCACTTAACATATTAGAATGTACAGACAATAGACAAGTGGTAAGACCAACTATTATATCCGTAACGTATCTCTCTCCTTCTGCTCCTGGTTCATCAACAGAAAGTGTGGTTGTACTATTGGCTGTAAACTCCTATGCCCATTTTTTTTTTTAATTGAGGTAACTGTAGTACTCTTCACTATTAAGACAAATTATAATATTACTATATTAATGACAAATTATTATATTGATTGTAAAAAAGAAATCTGAACAAGCGTGGCCATCACAGGCATCACCCATCATTTTTGTCTCGAGATTTTCTATTCTTTTAAACACTAACTATACCTTTAAGAAACTTAAGCTTTCTCAATGTATTTCACTTTCCATTTCCCACTGTCCTTACCTTCTCCTGTTTTTTTTTAATGGCGCCATAACTTCTATGAGGAAGGTAAAATTGAGTTCCTTTGTGCAGCTTCAATTAGCAGATACTAGGGTAAGCAAGTCATAAAGAAAATCGCTTTGGATTTGCTGTCCGCCACCAAGGACAAGCTGGCATTGAGAAAAGTAGCTTTTTTTTTTTTTTTTTTTTTTTTACTTTTTGTGTGTTCTGCATTAAGCTTCACTTCCAAAATACTTACCTTAATGCATTTGGGTAACGCATACGGTTAAATAATTTCCTTATTATTTCTGTGTCCACTGGCTTATGTCTGGCTAGCTTCATTCTCTCTTTTCTTTCACCTTTATCTAACTGTCCTACTGCTTTTTTTTTTTACTTTCCCTGTCATGGAAGTTAATACATGAATGTCTGCCTTCATAGAGGAAAGTTACAAGACTTAAATATGAGAACTTTTTTCTAAAACCGATGACATTTTGTGGAAGAGAAAAGTATGAGATGAGAAATATGAGAGAGTATATTGATCAGGAGTATCATTTGCCAGCTTGCTATCCTTCTTGATTAATCTCCCTTCAGGCAAATGCCACGTAATTAGTTATTAGAGAACCATAATATCAGGAAAAAAATACACATTTAGGTGCATATGTTTATGCTTTGTACTTTTTATTAAACACACAAACAAAGAAAAAAGCTTTACTAAGGCTAGGTTTCCACTTGGGTTTTTGTCCTGCGTTATTTTCTTGCTTTTTTCTGGGGTTTTTTCTGGCGTTTTAGCCTTTCTGTGGAAATTGCTTTTTTGACCTTAGGCAGTTTTTCCAGCCTTTACACGTTAGAATTTTCACCCAGCTAAAAGGGATTAGGATGAATGGCAAGTATCTGCCCCCTCCTGATGTCATTTCCTTGGTAGAGTTCTACTTAAACACGCCCCGGCGGACCTTTTTTTCTCTTTTCTGTGGTTTCTGTGGCATGCTTTATTCCGAATGTCTGCTCCTCTAGGAAGATTGGTGCAAATTGTTTGCTGTTGCTTTTGGCATGCAGGATCCAGTTGGGTATGTTTGTTTGTAATGGCATGTTTGTTCCAAATGGTGTAAGGTTCAATATGAACTTTGTTTTGTGTGAAACTGTTTGTTTCCAGCCTATTTCTCATAGGACACACAGATACTTGGTCCATCCTCTGCATTGTAACTGTGGAAAAAAACGCCATAAAAAACGCAAAGGCAAAACCCACATGGCTTTTTCATGGCGTTTTTTCTCTCCCATAGACTTCTATTGGAGAAAAAAGAGTGTCAACATGCTGCGATTTTGAAAAACTGCCACAGAGCCCAAAAAAGCAGAAAAACGCCACAGAGGACTGAAAAAACGCCAAACAGAAAAACGCCAAGTGGATATGGCATTGTGCGATTTCCTATTGAAGAACAGCCATGTTGGCTGCGTGTGGCTGAATTGGCGTTTTTATGGGTGTTTTTAGCAAAAAAAACCCAAGTGGAAACCTAGCCTAAGACTGTCTTTCAACAAACTAAGCCGCATGTTGCTTAAAATTTTTTTCTTGATTGCTGCTTTCTAATATCAACCAGTCAGCACCGACTCCATACACTAATCTGTTTAGACAGGACAGGGTATAAAGAGCATTACGCAAGTTTTATATAAATTGTAGATTTTACTTTAGTAAATCACTAGTGCCTAGTGTTGAACTGACCATGAATCATGCAGTTGTGGCTTTTCTCATAATGGATGCCTGTTACTGTCACAGGTGGCTAGCATTTGCCCATAGAAAGCTGGAAACATAACCTGGCTGTTGGATTGACCTAAATGTAACCAGCCAAGCAACATAATCCTAAGGGGAGAGGGAAGAAAAAAGCCTCAACATCTCATTTCTTTCTATCCAATAGTGAGGTCACACAGCTGATAAGTAGCATCTAGAGATGTGTGTCATTAGGTGGGAAACTCGTAAGGCATTCCCTTTTGGGTCTATTCACTAAGAAGTTGAGTGGTCAGTCAAATTAAAGGTTAACTCAACCAGACTTTACTAATGTTGCAGGCCCTCACATGCTAAAAATTGCAATACAAATAATTTAATATGTGAGTAGTATTTAAGGACATGTGAGTTTCAGATGAAGGTATGTGAGTTTCAGGCGAGGGCATGCAAGTTGATTGACTTATGCAATTTTGCTAACTTGGATTCTCCTGTAGCTCACTGACTGCAATGCTTTGTCTTCTGTTACATTTCATATTGATTCTTTTAATGTTATACCACATTATACCTCTGTACTATTACCAGATATCTAGTGGTATATTTTCTTCACAAAAAAATTAATAACAAAATCACTAAACGTTGGTAACTTAATTGCGTTCAGCTGATTGTGTCTTGTACAGGAAATCAGAGCTGCGGAGCTTCTAAAATAAAACAGGAAATGCATGCAAATAACTGGTTTCAATAAATATTAACGATAAAAGGTTGCATGCATATTAACATGCTATATAAAAATTGTTATGAGGAAGCAGTGTGCTAATGTACTTTGTCGCTAAAGCATTTTAATATATATAGCACGAATACCAATTTGGAGAAAGAATTGGACATTTTGTACTTGACAATGGCATGCATAATTGCCAGTGATTTGTGAGTGTGCCTAATACTTCCTTGGCACCGTATTTTAACCCTGTTCCTCTTTACAGAAATCTCATGTTTAACAGTTTGATCTTGGCCGAGAGCCTGTACTAAATGTACATGGGTGTCTGTTATATTGTATAATTTATAGGTTTCACATGATTCATTTTATTTATTCTTGTGCATAATTAAGTTTTATGCACTTAACTATACACAAAGTTGTTAAGTTCAACTAACCACATGCTAGTGAATTAACAGCATATACATTACGGAATCAATTACCGTATTTGCTCGATTATAAGACGAGGTTTTTTTCAGAGCAAATGCTCTGAAAAATACCCCTCGTCTTCTAATCGGGGTCGTCTTCTAATCAGACCTCAAATAGAGGTCTGATTAGGAGACTAAGATCCAGATCCCCCCACCGCTGCAGGGGACCTGGATCCTCCTGTCTCACCCCCCCCCCCATCATACACACACTTACCGGTGCTTCCTGCTGTACTGCCGGGGCAGCGGGTTGACGTCTACGCGATTCGCGTAGACAACGTCCGCTGCAGCCGGAAGGAGGTGTGGCTAGCAGCGGGGGTTGTCTGCGTCCGTCGCGTAGACCTTCCCCGACTGTCAGAGATCAGAGTTCCCCGCACCGGAACCGCACCGGTGCGGGGAACTCTGATCTCTGACAGCCGGGGAAAGTATACGCGACGGACGCATACAAACCCCCCCTGCCAACTCCACCTCCTTCCGGCTGCAGCGGAAGGCGACGTCAACCTGCTGCCCCGGCTGGAAGCACCGGTAAGAGAGGGCTGAGAGGGGAGAGAGGGAAGAGAGGGGTGAGAGGGGTGAGAGGGGGGGGGAGAGAGTGTGTGTGTGTGTGTGTTAGTTAAATGGGGGTATAGGGTGTGTGTGTGTGTGTGTGTGTTAAATGGGGGCATAGGGCATTTCTGGAGTGGCGTTAAGGGGGCATTTAATAGAGCACTCTGCCTCCTGAAATGCCTTATACCTCCCTATATGCCACTCTGCCCCATAATATGCCTTTTAACCCCCTAAATGCCAGAGTGGCATATAGGGGTATAAGGCATTTCTGGAGGCAGAGTGCTCTATACAATGCCTTTTAACTCCCTTAATGCCACTCTGCCTCCTGGAATGCCCTATACCTCCCTATATGCCACTCTGCCCCATAATATGCATTTTAACCCCCTAAATGCCAGAATGGGATATAGGGGTATAAGGCATTTCTGGAGGCAGAGTGGCACATAGGGGGTCAAAAGGCATACCATGGGGCACAGTGGCATATAGAGGGTTAAAAGGCATATCATGGGCCACAGTGCCATATTGGTGTGGCAAGCCTGGGGGCAGATGTGCGTAACTGGGGGACAGGTTGGAAAATACAAGGAAATAAAAACAAAAAAAATATTTTTCTCAATCATAGCTTTTATTTAAAAAAATAGTTTACATGAATTAACATTTACTGGTAAAACTTTTTTCCTTTAGGGTCGTCTTATATTCAGGCTTTTTCTTTTTTTCCTAAGTTAATATTCAGATTTTGGGGGGTCGTCTTATAATCAGGGTCGTCTTATAATCGAGCAAATACGGTATTGTTTCTTGACATCTTGATGGACAAAACGTGTCAGGGGTGTTCTGGTGTTTGAAGGCACTATCAATGATGCCATATATCTCCATGGAACCAGATCAACCTAAGAGTGGGGACCTGGTGGTCCACTAAGAAGGCAAATGGTCACCTCCACTTTCAGGAAAGCTGAGGTCAACCATGTCCTAGCTGTTGTCTGGGTGTTTTGTGACACAACAGTTATGTTATGACAGCTGCGAGTTTCTACCAGTACTCTGAAACTCAAAAGAAGGTTTTAAAAAATGTTAAAAATGAATTATGTACCAATGCATTGAGCCACAATATATTTCTTATTATGTAACCGCTAAATAGTTTCATAACAATCCTTTTTAATGTCCTATGTACTGGAATAATCACTTCAGAGATATTCATATTCATGCCAACCTGAAGCAGAAAGACAATTGACTCTTACTTTACAATTATAGTTGGTTAATACTTACAGCAATCTTGTGGCTCTGTCATCTCACTAGCTTTTCCATGGACTTCATCGAAAATATTTGCCCATCCACTGTTATCTCCTAAAAACAAAAAAATACCTCAATGAGAGATTTGCAGTAAGCAAATACAAGCATTTCTGGACACATAGCCGGGTGATTGACTGGACCCTCAGTTTATTTACATATGTTAATCTTTTTCCTATCTCTCTTCAAATGTGGCCTTATATCTCCATGTTTTAAAAGAAGCCTTACTCTGATCTCACATTCCCATTAAACTATCACTCTATTTTCTCACCCTTGCCTCAAAACTACATTTAACCTACAAATACCCCAAATTTTGCCACTGCTATACTTATACCCTGGAATTTCCTACCCCAATAAGTTAGACTCTCTCATACTCTAACATTAAACGCTCACTAACAGCCTACCTATTCAGAGATGTATACCAATACCCAATACCCGTAACCTGCACCCTGAACAAAGCATTTGTCCCCACCATGCCACTTGATTATGACCCGTATTACAATCAAATCTTCCTCACCCAAGAAGTTCCCCTCCTTCTGTCCTATTCACCCTCAACTACCTAACAGATTATAAGATCACAAGAACTGGGACCTATTCCCCATATGTACTAGTATGTCTTAATGCCAGCAACACCCTGAGCATATCAAAAATGGTTTTCCTAGAGGCACAATTGTCCAACAAAAACAGTCATTTTATATTTGTTTGCTTTGTTATAATAGAAAAATCTGATTATAGCAATGTTGACTTTATTGAGAAATATATTTCAAGAGGCTGATTAGTAGTAAAGTATTTGACACATGAATGGGATTTATCTTGTGGCTCGGTGCACATCTTATTCATTGATTTGTTTAGTTCATAGAGTTTTGTGTTCAGTTTAAAGTGAATCACTTTTTTTCCAAATATTACATTTACATTTCAGAACACTAAATAAAACTATGTGATGTAATACATTGTGAGTGCAATGGTTTAAAATGCGGCTTTTTAATGTATTAAAAAGGTTTGCTCAATTTTATGTCCATAATTGTGCTTGTATAATCTAGAATATACTTTCACCCCATCTGTGGGGTTAATGTTCTGTGTCTAAGCATGCAGCCCGGAATAGCGGGTACCCAACACCACTGCTAACAAAAATAAGTATTATTCCAGTAGGCTTTTCTTCAGATTTTGTTAGAGCTGTTTGGACGCCCATACCGCTGTATAATTCACACTTTCCTCCAGGACTTCTATGGACTGTGTATTGCTTCCTATCTAATTCATTAACAGGTAGATGTGGTCGGATTGTTACGTTTTCTTGAGTTCTTCACTTCCATTTTTTTGAATTAAACGTTTTTCAAACTATTTATCACATCTTTAGTGTAAGAATTGGGGACACTTTTTATACAAAGCTTGGGGGTGTATTCTTCTATATTTGAGACACAAATCGATTGCTGGGCCAGGAATTGGGACATTCTCCTTGAACTGTCTGGAGTTTTTTGTCCTTTTCTTTTTTGTTTATATGTACAAAAAGTTAATGGCACAGGAACATTAACCTTACACAGTGAGTTAGAGTATATTCTAAATTATATGAGCACAATCATGGCCATCTGATTGAAATAACCTTAAGCTATTTTAAATACCATAATATATTTCAGTTATTATAATCATTTTCTTTTCTGTTTATGATTGTAAAATGATTTAGTCAAGCGAAGTCATAATTACAAACATCTTTCAATTATGTGAGAGTATTTTTACCGCAGTAATCTTCATCCGCTCCATTCTCACAGTCCTTTACTCCATCACAATGAAAAGCCCTTGGAAGGCAGACTGTAAGATTTCCACATGGGAAGTAACCCATTCTGCACATGGGATCAGTAACAGAATCTGGTAATAGGGAGAAAACAAAACAATTACATTAGATTTACTGCTATTATGTTAATTTGGAAAATCATACACATGCTATACACACATCAAATGCCAGCAGATCCTGAAACAACTCCCATAGTCATTTAGGTTGAAAAAAGACATATAATCCATCAATTTCAACCATTCCACAAACCGATATTAGTTGATCTAGAAGGAGGAAAAAGATAACCCACAGAAATAGGGTGACCACATTTCCTAACTGCCATTCAGAGACACTTACTTTGACGAGTGCATTGCATCAAAGTTACGCTCAGGACTGTTGAAAACTTAGTCGCCAGCACATTTTCAGTATTTACGCAATGTGACAATAAGCAAACCCTTCCACATTAGTAACATAAGGCATCAACTCAGCACCTTTTGTTTTTAACTCTAATACCTAAATGTGTATTTATTGTCACTTCTTGCACATTGCAAGAGTTTTTTGCTTTGTTTTACAAAGTTGTAAAAAGAATGACCGTCCATGTCAAAATTGATTTTCACCCGATGTTCAGATTTTATCAGCCCAATGCTGCATCTATTCCTTGTGTCAGAACAGCACAATCCCATCATGCTGAAAACTCTTTCAAGTGCTGCATTTGAGCAAATGGTGCCATGTTGCTTCCCAAACAGCTAAACAATGACATATTTAAACCCACACAGCTAATCAGTGCAACATTGGTTCCCAGTGCCATCTTGGTCCCAAACAACTAAAGTGTCATGTTTGTCAACATTTTAACAGCACCATGTTTGTCCTAAGGTTCCCAGTGCCACCTTTGTCACTGCTTTCTAGTTCCATCTTTGTCACTAAACAGCTTCCCATAGTCATCTTTGTCCCCAGTTTCCCATAGCCATTTTTGTCACTAAACATGGGACTATGGAAAGCTGTTTAGTGACAAAGATGCCTATGGGAAACTGGAGACATAGTTTGTCACCAGTTTCTCATAGCCATCTTTCTCCTCAGTTTCCCATAGCCATCTGTGTCACTAAACATGGGACTAAGGGAGTTTGTCCCCAGTTTCCCATAGTCATTCTTCTCACTAAACATGGGACTATGGGAAGCTGTTTAGTGACAAAGATGCCTATGGGAATTTCCCATAGCCATGAAAATCATTGAACGGGGCTGGTGCCACCCAGGAAAATTGTGAAGCAGCGCTGGCTCAGTTCTCTTTCAGAGAGCTCTTATTCCGGAACAATACATTGTCCCAGATTGAAACTGCCTGGGATGTGTGGCATGAAGTCCCATTGCGGGACATGTGGTCACCCTACACGGAGATACTTTTGTCATCTCAAAGGGAAATAATATATATAGTCCCAGGCAGTGGAACTCAGCCTAAATTAACATTACCTTTTTCTACTTTTACCGTATTTGCTCGATTATAAGACAAGGTTTTTTTCAGAGCAAATGCTCTGAAAAATACCCCTCGTCTTCTAATCGGGGTCGTCTTATAATCAGACCTCAAATAGAGGTCTGACTATGAGACTAAGGTCCAGATCCCCCGCACCGCTGCAGGGGACCTGGATCCTTCTGTCTCCCCCCCATTTAACACTCCCCCCCCCCCCACACACACACTTACTGGTGCTTCCAATTTCCTGCTGTATTGCCGGGGCAGCGGGTTGACGTCCACGCGATCCGCGTAGACAACTTCCGCTGCAGCCGGATGGAGGTGTGGCTAGCAGCGGGGGTTGTCTGTGGTCATCGCGCAGACCTTCCCCGACTGTCAGAGATCAGAGTTCCCCGCATACGGTAAATTGTTAATACCGTTTTACCAGTAAATGTTAATTCATGTAAACTATGTGAACAATTGTTTGTTAATAAAAGCTATGATTGAGAAAAATATTTTGTTTTTATTTCCTTTTTTTTACAACCTGCCCCCCCCAGTTATGCACATCTGCCCCCTGGCTTGCCACTCTGCCCCAGAAATGTATATATGCCACTGTGCCCCATGATATACCTTTTGACCTCATATGTGCCACTCTGCCTCCAGAATTGCTTTATACCCCTATATGCCACTCTGGCATTTAGGGGGTTAAAATGCATATTATGGGGCAGAGTGGTGTATATAGAGGGTTAAAAGGCATTTCTGGAGGCAGAGTGGCATTAAGGGGGTTAAAAGGCATTTCACATAGCACTCTGCCTCCAGAAATGCCTTATGACCCCCGTTTAACACTCCTTCCCCCTCCCTCCTCCAAACTTACTGGTGCTTCTGAGTCCCCGGTGCTTAGTCCGGGCACCGTGTAGAGCTCTACGCGATTCGCCTACACAACTTCCGCAACTACACGCTGCCCGGACTAAGAAGCACCGGTAAGTTGGGGGGAAGGCTCCAGGTGCCCTGCATCTGAGTCCCCAGTGCTTAGTCCGGGCAGCGTGTAGAGCTCTACTCGATTCGCATAGACAACTTCCGCTGCAGCGGAGGGGCATAACACAGGAGGATCCAGGTCCCCTGCATCGCTGCGGGGGATCTGGATCTTAGTCTCATAGTCAGACCTATTTGAGGTCTGATTATAAGACTACCCCGATTATAAGATTATAAGAGCATTTGCTCTGAAAAAAACCTTGTCTTATAATCGAGCAAATACGGTACTTTGTCGAGAATCCTTTGAAGGCAATGACTGCTTGAAGTCTGGAAAGCATGGACATCACCAAATGCTTGTTTTCCTCCTTTTTGATGCTTTCCCAGGCCTTACCCTTACAAAAAAATACTGCAGTTTTTCTGAAGTAATACTGCAGTTTTTTGGACATGAAAAAACTGCAATACTGCACTTTTACTGCAGTATTACTGCACATTTACTGCACATTTACTGCACTCCTTAGTTGCTTTCGCAGTATGTATTGGGTCAATGTCCATATGTAAAGTGAAGCATCGTCCAATCAACTTCGGTGAATTAGGTTGAATCTGAGCAGAGAATATTTGCCCTGAAAAAACCTTGTCTTATAATCGAGCAAATACGGTAATATTACAAATTTTTGTATTGAATATTGATTGCTATGGATCTTAACATGAACAACACGTCTACCGCACTTCTTATTTAGACCCAAGTCACTAAGTTTTTATGTTGATATTAATGTGTTGATGAAATGACAGCACTAAGTTAGTAATTGATTCTGCCACAGTTCAGTCGCTGAAAACATGATATCTTCAGCAATTTTGAGACGCGTCATAAATCAGGCACAGACATCAAAAATTCAACCTTTAGCGTACTGGCAGTTTCTATAGTACCGACTGACTGATACCATGTCAAACTGGAAATATAAATGTTCCTCCCTCTCTGCTGGAAGGAATAAAACAGACAGTTATTAAAAAGGACAACAGCAGCTGTATGAATATCCTCTATGTCTCGTTGCATACAGGGCAACTCAGGCAGCTGCCTGGGGCACCTGGATCATGACTGCACCAGTGTGCTGATCAGATCTAGGCCCCATGCTCACACCACTACTGCTCCCAGTTGCACAGGAGCTTGCACAAAGAAAAGATAAAGGCCATCCAGGAGGTTAGAGGGAGAAGGAGGGACAGGAGAGGTATCAAAGCTGTGAGATTGAGAAAACAAGAAAGCTGTGAGAGTTGGAGGAGCTGGAGAGCTTTCATGTAGAAAGAGCGATGGATGGAGACCTATAAACAAGGCTGTATCTTGCCCTAGACAGCACTTTGCAGGGGGTGGCACAAGAAGCTGTCCCTACCCAGAGCCAGCCCTTACACGAGTCTGGGGGGTTCCTTTCTGGTAGATTTATGGAAAAAGAGAAGCATTTCTGGACCTTTTTTTCTCTATTAATCCATCTGCATTACTGGCCACTCAGTGCACTTCTGCAAAAAAATGGAGCCACTGGGACAGCCTTTCCCCTATTCCTCTAATCGGTGGGGAGAGGATGTGCCTGGAAGCTCTGCCCTTTTACAGAAATAAACATGGAGCATTCCATACCAGGAGGGGCCGGAATAAGGTGCCTCTTATTGGTCCAAAATTGTTCAAAAAGGGTTACTTGACCCGGTGGTTAAATGAAACGCTGTTCACAGCTGGAAGGAAAGCTGCAGTTGACATAAGGGGGTGAGTGAGTGAAGGAGAGAGAGGGGAAGGCATGTATGACTGTATGTACATTAGAATGTACATGTTTGCATGTGTGTGTGTGCCAGCATGAATAGTACTGGGATGCTGTTTGGGGAAAAGATAGCAGAGACAGACTGGGCAGAAAGAAGCCACTGTTAAACTGTTAAGCTGTTTGGGAACAAGATGGCACTGTTTGGGGACAAACATGGCAGTGTTACGATATTTTGGACAAAGATGTCAGAGACAAGCTATTTGGGGACAAATATTGCACTGTCAAGCTGTTTGGGAACAAAGTTGGTACTGTTAAGCTATTTGGGCAAAAATATGGCACTAGGAAGCTGTTTTGGCACAAAACATGCCAATGCTAAGCTGTTTGTGGACAATGTTGGGACTTCTAAGCTGTTCTGGAACAACAATGTCAGAGACAAGCTATTTGGGGACAATGTTGGCACTTCTAAGCTGTTTTGGAACAACAATATAGAGACAAGCCGTTTGGGCACAAAAGATGGCACTGTATATTTGGCACAAATGGTGTGTAATTGTACAGTAACAGCTGTTACACACATCATGCTTGCATAATGCACTGACCATGTGCTAATTGAACCAATTTGAGCATAGACAAGGTAGGAACTGTTAAGCTGTCTGGGGACAAATATGTCACTTGGAAACTATTTAAGGACAAAGATCGCCCTTGGAAGCTGTCTGGAGACAAAGATGATGCTGTTAAGCTGTTTGGGCAAAATATGGTACTGTTAAGCTGCTTGGGCACAATATGGTACTGTTAAGCTGTTTGGGCACAATATAACAGCTCTGGTAAGTTGTTTGGGCACAAACATGGCACCATTAAGCTGTTTGGGCACAAACATGGCACCGTTAAGCTGTTTGTGAACAAGTATAAACTCTTTAGAGTATTGCAAAAATGACATGCAGATAACATTCATGATCTATATTTTGGGTTCCCAAAATCAAAATGATATTTTGCAACCAATCTACTAGATTTATTTATCTTTTCTATTACACTGTTGTCATATTACACATACATATTGTGTACATTACATACATAACTGGTGCATTAAATGTCTCGGCCTCACCCTTTATAAGCTAATTTATGGTCATAATGGACAAAATTTATGTTGACATATTCAGTCTCTGTCATCCTGTCCTATTTTTTTTAAATAGCTTCAGGTCTGTGCTACATTTACAGAGCAGTGGTCTGATATTGTATATGTGGTAATTGCAAGAAGCAATAAAGACTTAACCAAACAATGAATTTTACTTCACTGATGTGACATTCAAAAAAGGCAATGTAAACATGAAAATGTACAGTTATGCAAGCAGGTAGGTCACGTACAGTTGCTTACTGATATTAAAACTTTCTTTTCAGTCCATTTTGCAGTCCAGCAACTTGCCTTTTGATTCATTATGTTACACCTATGTCTTTTTATCAATGTTTTCTTTTTCACTTACAAATAGCCAGAGCAAGCATCTCCAGTGAGAGACCTCAATTCAGTGTACAATAATAAAAAAGTTATCACATATGTGATTGCAATAGTAACTTAGTATATCACATAACTGGGTGGGCTTACTCCTGTGCAACTCCAAGCCTTTGGAATCTCAGCCATGTATACCAAAAAAAGGAAATCCAATCGGATAAAAACAACTCCAGCGTATAAGTGGTGTGTAAGTATGTGTATCATAAGGACTACACAAGTGCAAAAAAAGTAATCCTATTTATTAAACAAAATACATAAACTTATAGCTCGAAACAACTTCTAAGCTATACACGTTCTAAACTATACAAAGCATTTAATAATAGGTGGATTAAAGCGTTTGTTTTATTGGGTCCCTGGTTTTGCTTTCATTCCCTTATGTTTATGTATTTTGTTCAAGGGATTACCTTTTTTGCACTTGTTGTGGAATCCTTATGATACACGGAATTTCGTATCCCTTATCTGCTGGAGCTGTTTTCATCATAATTAACCTTAATTGGCTTCAACTGTGTAAAAAAAAAAACACACAGTAAGTGATTCAACAGCCTGACTAAACCACGTAGAACGATCAAACACTATACATATTTTTTTATTTTAGAACTTTTAAAACCTCTTATTGGGATATTCAAAGAAACATAACATGAAGTAAGAACCAAACCAAAAACACAATACGCATCACTATGCAACAGTCGGTCATTTGTCCGTGTCAAAGTCTGTAATTGAACATAGGGATCCCTAGTACTCTGTGAGTTCTGCTTGGCTTTTGCAGTTGCATTTAGCTTGGACACACAAGCGAATCCTGAGCTGGGGCGAATCTCCTAAGTGACATCTCTAAGTGAGGAGTTACAAGCAAAGAAGGAGAGTATATTCATTACTATTGCAAGGGGGAACACTGTGTTTGTTTGTGTTGTGTTCAGTGTAAAGTTTTGTTGAAAAAAGCAAAAAAAAAGGGTAAGGGCTATTTCAGGTGTGTTGCTAATTAAGTAACCTTCTCTGTGAGTTCTGCTTGGCTTTTGCAGTTGCATTTAGCTTGGACACACAAGCGAATCCTGAGCTGGGGCGAATCTCCTAAGTGACATCTCTAAGTGAGGAGTTACAAGCAAAGAAGGAGTTAAAAAGCAAAAAGGAGTTAAAAAGCAAGAAGGAGGGTAAAGTATTAATCCTTGTGATTGCATATAATATATTTATATATATTTTGCGCCTTACTGTCTGTTTTTGCCAGTTATTTGAGTTATCCCCATTGCCAAGATGTCCTCCATGTTTGACAATGCGGTCAGGTGTACATCTTGTTCAATGTATGCAATCCTTGAGCAGCGCTTCGAGGGTGCATATTGCTGTGCGAGATGTGTGCGGGTTGCTCATTTGGAAGCACAAATCCTGAGTCTAGAGGAGCAACTGGCAACACTGAGATCTATTGACAACTTGGAGAGGAGTCTGCTGCTCACTGAGCAAGCTCTCTCGCAGGTAGAGGTGGGGGAGGATAGTGGGATGGAGGTACAGGACAGTCAGGCAGCTAGCTGGGTTACAGTTAGAAGGCGGGGTAGGGGGAAAAGCGCCAGGGAGGCTAGTCCTGATCTAGCACACCCCAACAAGTTTGCCCGGTTGGCAGATGAGGGGGATGTTAGTTCAGAGTTAGCAGTACTGCAGCAAGTCACTGCCTCTGACCACCAGAGGGGTGTCTGCTCCAGTAAGGAGGGAAGGAGGAGCGCAGGGCAGGCCAGACAGGTGCTGGTAGTGGGGGACTCAATTATTAGGGGGACAGACAGGGCGATCTGTCACAAAGACCGGGATCGCCGAACAGTGTGTTGTCTGCCTGGCGCTCGAGTTCGGCACATCGCGGATCGGGTTGACAGATTACTGGGAGGGGCTGGAGAAGACCCAGCAGTCATGGTGCACATTGGCACCAATGACAAAGTGAGAGGGAGGCGGAGTGTCCTTAAAAATGATTTCAGGGACTTAGGTAGCAAGCTTAAGGCAAGGACCTCCAAGGTAGTATTTTCTGAAATATTACCTGTACCACGTGCCACACCAGAGAGGCAGCGGGAGATTAGGGAGCTAAACAAGTGGCTCAGAAGCTGGTGTAGGAAGGAGGGGTTTGGGTTCATGGAGAACTGGGCCGACTTCTCTGTCGGATACAGGCTCTACGGTAGGGACGGGCTGCACCTCAATGGGGAGGGTGCAGCTGTGCTTGGGGAGAAGATGGTCAGAAGGGTGGAGGAGTGTTTAAACTAGGGAAAGGGGGGGAGGGAAACTACAATATAGAAGGGGAAGATAGTGTAGATAGAGAACTGGGGCTTACAAATGTACCTGGGGGTGGAGCGGAGGGAGGGGTTAGAATAGTTAATAGGGATAGGCTTCATAGGGAAAAAAACCATACACCTCTATATTGTATGCTCACTAATGCCAGAAGTCTGACCAATAAAACTGACGAACTGGAGTTAATAATGTCTGAAGAAAATTATGACATAGTGGGTATAACAGAGACATGGTTGGATGATAGCTATGACTGGGCGGTTAACATACAGGGGTATAGTCTATTCAGGAAGGATCGGAAAAAACGAAAAGGGGGAGGAGTTTGCCTTTATGTAAAGTCCAGCCTAAAGGCCACAATGCGGGAGAATATATGTGAGGGAAATGATAATGTGGAGTCATTATGGGTAGAAATATATGGAAAGAAAAATAATAAAATACTGATCGGGGTTTGCTATAAGCCACCAAATATAATGGAAGCAGCAGAAGATCAATTATTAAAGCAAATAAACAAGGCAGCTAATCACAATGAGGTGGTTATTATGGGGGACTTTAACTATCCCGACATAAACTGGGAAAGCGAGACCTGTGAATCTCATAAAGGAAACCGGTTTCTGACTATAAGTAAGGATAATTATCTGTCCCAAATGGTGCAGGACCCGACCAGAGGGGGCGCCCTACTGGACTTAATATTAACCAACAGACCTGACAGAGTAACTAATGTGCAGGTCAGGGGGCATCTAGGAAATAGTGATCACAATATGATACATTATAACTTGTCCTTCAATAAGGGAACTCTTAGAGGAGCCACAAGAACTATGAACTTTAGGAGGGCAAAGTTTGATCAACTAAGAGAAGCCCTTAACACTGTAAATTGGGAAAATGTCCTCAAAAACAAGAGTACAGACACTCAATGGGAGATTTTTAAGAATATCTTAAATTCTCACTGTGAAAGGTACGTACCGTATGGGAATAAAAGAGTCAGGAACAAGAGAAAACCAATGTGGATAAATAAAAATGTAAAGGGGGCAATAAATGGCAAAAAAAAGGCATTTAAGCTACTAAAACAGGAAGGCAGTGAGGAAGCACTAAAAAGCTATCGGGAAAAAAATAAAATATGTAAAAATCAGATAAAAGCAGCAAAATTGGAGACAGAAAGACTCATTGCCAAAGAGAGTAAAACAAACCCCAAAATGTTCTTTAACTATATAAATAGTAAAAAGGTTAAAAATGAAAGCGTTGGCCCCTTAAAAAGTAATGAGGGAGAAGTTATAGATGGGGATCAGGAAAAAGCTAATCTATTAAATATATTCTTCTCTGCTGTATTCACAGAGGAAAATGAAATGCCAGGTAATATACAGCAGGATGAGATAAATGCCTCAGTACATGTCGCCTGTCTAACGCAGGAAGAAGTGCAGTGCCGCCTAAAAAAAATCAAAATAGACAAATCACCAGGTCCAGATGGCATTCACCCCCGTGTTCTAAGGGAGTTAAGTAATGTAATAGACAGACCCCTATTTCTAATATTCAAGGACTCTATAGTGACAGGGTCTGTTCCCCAGGACTGGCGCATAGCAAATGTTGTGCCAATATTCAAAAAGGGGACAAAAAGTGACCCGGGGAATTATAGGCCTGTTAGTTTAACTTCTGTTGTGTGTAAACTGTTTGAGGGTTTCCTAAGAGATGCTATTTTGGAGTATCTCAATGAAAATAAATGTATGACTCCATATCAGCATGGGTTTACAAGGGATCGGTCCTGTCAAACTAACCTGATCAGCTTTTATGAGGAGGTGAGCTCAAGACTGGATCGGGGTGAATCGCTGGATGTCGTATATCTTGATTTTTCCAAAGCATTTGATACGGTGCCACATAAAAGGCTGGTACATAAAATGAGAATGCTTGGGCTGGGGGAGAATGTGTGTATGTGGGTAAGTAACTGGCTCAGTGATAGGAAACAGAGGGTGGTTATTAATGGTACATACTCTGAGTGGGTGACTGTTGCTAGTGGGGTACCACAGGGGTCAGTTTTGGGTCCTATTCTTTTTAATATATTTATTAATGACCTTGTAGAGGGATTGCATAGTAAAGTATCAATCTTTGCAGACGATACTAAGCTCTGTAACGTGGTTAACACAATAGAGGACAGCGCACGATTACAAATGGATCTGCATAGGTTGGAGGCTTGGGCTGGGATGTGGCAGATGAGGTTCAACACAGATAAATGTAAGGTTATGCACATGGGGAAGAAAAATCCAGGCTGGGAATATGTATTAAACGGGAAAACACTGGGGACGACTGACATGGAAAAGGACTTAGGAGTTTTAGTTAACAGTAAATTTACCTGTAGCGACCAGTGTCAGGCAGCTGCTGCTAAGGCAAATAAAATCATGGGGTGCATCAAAAGGGGCATAGATGCCCACGACAAGGAAATAATTCTACCACTGTACAAGTCACTAGTCAGACCACACATGGAATACTGTGTACAGTACTGGGCACCAGTGTACAAGAAAGATATAGTGGAGCTGGAGAGGGTTCAAAGACGGGCAACCAGAGTAATAAGGGGAATGGGAGGATTACAGTACCCAGAAAGATTATCAGAATTGGGGTTATTTAGTTTGGAAAAAAGACGGCTTAGGGGGGACTTAATAACTATGTATAAATATATAAGGGGGCAGTACAGAGATCACTCCCAGGACCTATTTATACCCAGGACTGTATCTATAACAAGGGGACATCCTCTACGGCTGGAGGAAAGAAGGTTTCTACACCAGCACAGACGGGGGTTCTTTACAGTAAGAGCGGTGAGATTATGGAACTCTCTGCCAGAGGAAGTGGTGATGGTAAACTCAATAAAAGAGTTCAAAAGGAGCCTGGACGTGTTTCTTGAAAGCAATAATATTACAAGTTATGGATATTAGATTAATAGGGACAGAACGTTGATCCAGGGATTTATTCTGATTGCCATATTTGGAGTCGGGAAGGAATTTTCCCCCTGGTATGGGGCAATTGGCATCTGCTTCATAAGGGTTTTTTGCCTTCCGCTGGATCAACACAGTAGGGACACAATATGTATATAGGTTGAACTTGATGGACTTTGGTCTTTTTTCAACCTTATGAACTATGTTACTATGTTACTATGTTACTAGTAAAGGTCAGTCCACTGTACGTCTGTCAGCAAAGTCCACCAATGTAGAAATAGAAACGGGAAGGGTTATACACCAGAGGATTCAAGAAGGCCAGCGTGTCAGTCGGGTCCTGTTCATGCAGGAGTTGCGTCATGTACCAAAGAGTTCTGGAATGCTGATTTAACATGAAGTCTCGTGGCAAGGGGTAACGTATTGATGTAAACTTGCCAGGTTTAAAAAAAAAAACTTCTTAATTGGGAACTACAACATACGAAAAAGTAGAACAATTTTGCTCTAAAGAGAGACCTAAGGGGGTATGAGGGCACTATCCAATGATGCAAAATCATCTTTAAACCTTTAGAGGCTATAAGGATACTATAAGGGTCGCCTCTTTAAGTCCATCCAAAATTAAAACAGGAATGTGATGTAAACAGGCAGTGTAGTAAACTGGCATTTGGGAGTGCGCATTTGGAGCAGCAAGAAGTAGGGGAATTGCCCATAGTAAAGCTAAGAGATGGGGAAATGTACACTCGATACAGTAGGTTTTTCGTCAAGTTGGAGGTATGGAGAGTCGAGTCTAATGTCAAACAGCATTTCTATACCATAGGGATAGAATAGTGGTCCATAGGGATTCGGGAAAGTCTATATAGTTCCATGGTAGAATATCCTGAGCATGTAGCCTCCCCAACTAAGGGCTCCAATGATTTTTTCCAATCAGAATTTGAGAGATAAAACTATGGATTTAAAGGTAGTGCAATATTGAAATGGGGAGCTGAGGAAACTTTACCCTAATAGAGGACTATGAGGTCCTTTCAACAAAAAGGCGGATGAAGGTGATGCACAGATGGCTCCATTGTAAGAAAGGAGCCGATGCACAGCCCCTCTGAAAAATGGGTTTTAATAAAAGGTAAGGGATGCATTTAGTGGTAGCACTGATGAAAATATGCTAGATGAAATGGCAATAACACTTCATGCTAAAAAATGGGTTCTCCACATGGGTCACAAAGGCTTCACCTTTTACTCGGCTCCCCATAAAACATACTCAAGGACTGACTAAGTCTTCCCCGACAAGATCACCCTAAAGTCTGCCCTACAATGCTGTATAGGCTTAATATTGTGGTCATACCACACTCCCATACTGCTCACTCTGAAAGAGCTATACCCTTCTGACAACAAGGGAGTCTGGTGGCTGAATGAGAGCATAATTTCTTGCGAGCATATGAAAGAGTAGCTAATGTTACAACTAGAGGAATATGTTACCATGAATGCCCTTCCTGAGACCTCCCTTGAGTTCTTATGGAATGCACATAAGGCGGTCATTGGAGGGAGCCTAATCAATATTGATATTATTGATATTATATATATTATACTCAGCAAGAAAGAGGAGGGAATGGGGAGAGGGCCTTTTCGCCCTTCTTGTCAAACTCCACATGGCAAGAGTCACATGTCACCCGTCACGAGTTACCAAGTCAGATATACAGAGTATACACCTTGAAAAAACAGAATTATGCTTTGACAGTTAAAGCAGACATACTAATCCAAGGATAACAAAGCAAGTATACTTCTTACAAACAAACTCCACATAAGGGAGGCTTGGTCACGTCCGGCATCAATGCCTGGAGTATTCGCCCAATACTATAAAGATTTATACAACGTAGACAAAGAGAGCAGTATACTGCAACCGTCTTAGTGCCTGCCCTAGCTATGGCCAATATTGCTGCTGAATGGGGATGTTAAATTTGGCAAATAGACTGGCTCTGCTGCTTCCCTCTCTTTTGCACCCAGACCAAGTGGTTTTTGTGATGGGTCGACAGCTGACCAATAATACCCATAAATTCCGTAACATCCTCTGGGAGGCAGAACTGTCCAGCCTTGTGGAGTCTTTTGACGCGGAGAAGGCCTTCGACCGACTTCACTGGGGATATCTTTGCCAGGGTTGCTCACTATCCCCCTTGCTTTATGCTATGGTGCTCAAACCACTAGCAGCGTGTATGAGACTTCACCCTCTAAGGGGCTACCTGGTGAAGGGAGGAAGATGACATCTCCCTTAGTCTCTATGCTGAAGATGTTCTGGCAGATAAATAACAAGGAAATTCATAATATTCGAACGGCAGTTAAAAAAATAATAAAACAATTTCCCCCCAAAAAACAGTAAGTTATTCACATTTTGACACTGAGGGTGGTACTGTATAACTCCAATCAATATACACTGAAACTGACGGTGGTACAGTATAACTCCCATAATATATAAATATACTGAGCCAGACAGTGGTATACCACAACTTCCATCACCACAACAGTATAACTTCTATCATTATATAGTTATCCAGACACTGATGGAGGTACAGTTATCATTATAGCAAGATAGACACAGATGGTGGTACAGTCAATCACTATATACTGTGCCAGACATTGACGGTGATACACACTCCCATCACTATATATTAAGCCAGACACTGATGGTGGTACAGCATAAGTCCCAATATCACATCAGTATAGTAATATCACTTTTTAAATGTATGTACTGGACCATTGGTTCAAGCTTTCCTAGTTTTTACACCAAGTAGCTGTAATGTGTCCAACAATGATACATTATGAAGGGCAAGTTTAAGTATACAAAAGGAACAGCTAGAAGAAACTATGAAAGGTAGGCCCATCAGAATCCACAAATAAGAATATGAACATTGATTTATCATAGATCAACAAATTCATGTTTTATGGTGTTAAAGTAAGAATAAAAAACAAACAAACAGAAAACTACCAAAGTAAAAAAATGCACATTAGTATTCATGGTCAAACATGCAAGGCCAGGCATGGCGCCCACATGACTTGCCCCAGCACCCAGATTGCACTCACACGACTTGCCCAGCACCCAGATTGTATTTATAGGACTTGCAGGAGCACCCTGTGCACAGGACTTTCCCCAGCATTAAAATTGTGCTCAAAGGACTTTCCCAGCACCCATATTGCAAACATGGGAACTATCACCTTTCTTTCTCCTCCTAATTATCACCCACCCTATATGTTTCTCTTTCAATAATTTTATAATATATATTTTTTATTTGGAAAGGTTATTGCAATTTCCCAATCCTAGGATTGGCTGTCATCAGCATATCCTGTGGTAACAACAAGCTCCTACTTCCTTTTATATTTTTCCTATGAGCTAATTGGTGGTTATTTGGTTTGGATGTACTCACGGCACACATTGTGGTGTGATTACGTGCTTTTAGTCAAGGGCATTGAATTGGCGCATTCATACGGTGTATGGAATGGCTGTTACATATTTGATTTAGTCAGGTCATTGAAATAAGCCCTTCGTGCAACCATGCTTACCAATACTTGGTAGTTGGTCTGACCTTAAACCATCTCCAATTTCAAGGTCAAACCTCCGAGTTACCACTGAGCAAATAGGAGTGTGTAAGAGCTTACTTTATTTTAAAGACTGCTGTGAATTTATACAGTTACTGAGGTCACATTTGCAATTTTCTCCTTCCTTTTGAAGTGTGTACTCTTAATTAAAATATTGCCTATGTAAGTAATTATTCAGATGAAACATAAACTTTCTAGGCTTTCCATTCCAATAGCATCTGATGATCAAACAGATGCATTTATAACTGGTTATACTAAATTAGAAACAAATCCCTTTGCCCTTAACTAGAAAGTAGTTACTGTATATTAATGGTATATACAAACTTCATGTAAGAGGACACGCTATCTAATACTGACCATTCTTGTTTGACTTTAATTCAAACTAATTTACATACAGTGTATGTACAGTATTATGTAACACGATTGTTAAAATTATACTGTAGGCTTTTTTCTCGTTAAAATTTAAGATGCACTCCGACCATTTTTACTAATATTGCATTAACTACAAGTTCTTAAATATTGTATTGTTTTCTGTTTTAAAATAATTATAGTTTTCTCATAGTCTATATAACTATATTTGTCATGTGAATGTGTTCTAGCTTTATTATTTTAGTTCAGTCTAATAGACAACACACTGCTAAGCTATGTTACAATAAAAATGGGAAATCATGGAGATAAAAGGCCACAATGTTAAGTTTAAGGCAAATTGTAATAAAATACATGATGCAAGTTATCAAAGTTGTGAGTTTAAACTTGCTTAAAGTGATGTGATCTTGATGACCGCCTGGGGTCCCAGAGAGTACTGAAATGGTGCAGCACCGCTGTAATATCGCCTGCACTGTGGACACGCCGCACACCACTTACCAGGGACTCAGACCACTGTGAGCTCTGCACTTAGCTACTTGAGCTAGTGCTGCTCAAATCAGCCGTTTTTCAGACGGCTAAACTCCAAACCGATGACAGTCCTCATGGACCCCCTGTCAGCACTGATCTTGACCAAAGTAAAAAAAAAAACAAAAAACGGTAGGAAAACAAATGTTTGTGGCTGATTTATCCAAAGAGGTCTGATGTCAGTGAGGTGCCACATTTTATAAACCATCCGTGATTCCTGTATGTATGGAGGAGAAGTGTTATGGAGGGCCTTATATACGTTAGTACAAGGATTTTTAATTTAATTCTTAGTGTTTAATACTAAATAATACCGAATCGTGAGTTGATATCTTAACTCTAAAGCCCAAACACTCTTTTCCTGAACCTATGAATCTGTTCATACTTGTTAAATACCGTATTTGCTCCATTATAAGACGAGGTTTTTTTCAGAGCAAATGCTCTGAAAAATAACCATCGTCTTATATTCGAGGTCATCTTCTAATCAGACCTCAAATATAGGTCTGACTACAAGACTAAGATCCAGATCCCCCGCAGTGCTGCAGGGGAACTGCATCCTCCTCTCCGGCAGCCGGTGGAGGTCTGTGCGATGCGCGAAGACAACCTCCGTTGCTGCCAGGGCTTCTATGACAGAGCGCCGGCCTCACATGACCTTCCAGTGCTCATTCATAGAAGCCGCGGCGGAAGTGCCGGCAGCAGCGGCGGAGGTTGTCTGCGCGCATCGCACAGACATCCACCGGCTGCCACCACTACACATCAAGGAATCTGAAGCACGGGGAGAAGTCTAGGGAAGCACTGGTAAGTTGGGGGAGGGTAAGAGTGGCATATGGGAAGGTATAAGGGCTTTCTGGAGGCAGAGTGGCATATATGCGGGTACAAGGAATATCAGGGAGGTAAAGTGGCATATAGGTGGTATAAGGCATTTCTGGGGGGGGCAGAGTGGCATATAAGGGGTATAAGGCATATCTGGGGGCAGATGTGCATAACTGGGGGCAGGTTGGGGGCAGGTTGGCAAATAAAAGCAAAAAATGCATTGGGTACACATAGCAGGGTTCCAAGGTGCGCATGCTGGCTGGTGCTGGAAGTGATTCCGGGGATAACAGGAGGATACATGTGGGTCATCTCTGGGAGTTACTACAGCTCTCTTGGTAAACACTTGGTAACTAACATTTTCCCTCCCCAGGAAACCCCTCTCCTGAACCAACAAAAGGTAGGCAATGGGTAAGATGAGGGGGAAGGTGGGGAAGATATTCATGCAGACGCCCATCGTTATATAGGAATTATCCAGGTCTGTAGCTGTAACAAATGTATATTTGTTGGTGTTGCAATTGTGGCATAAAGTGGGGTAAGGTAGCATTTAATGAGGTGGGCATGGGACTGGAGCAGTAGGGGAAAGATGGCATGGGATAGCAGATCATGAAATAGAAAGATGAAGAGAGTTCGGGGTACAATGGAAACAGGAACAGGATTGTCTGCGGTGCTCAGTGTGGTCAAATAATGAGAGGGCGAATGTGTATGTGCAAGTGAGAATATATATGTAAGATAAAGTTTAGAAAGGGGGAGATATGGAATAGGAGATTTAGAGTAGTGGGGTCTGGGAGGGTCACCTGGCTGTACTTCCCCCAAAGGCCATAATTTCCCTGAATGGAAAACTTGGCAAATGAGAGAAAAAAAATAAAATGACATATATCATAAGGTGGTTTACCAATAATTTCTACATGCAGGAGACAACTGACACCCCCTACATGTATCACAGTCTGCTATTTTTTAACCCCACACTGGCCATGTGTCCATGCATAGTTGATTGTTGTTACACAGGCATATGAACATAATTTGCATTGCTTGACTAAAGGCTTACATTACACTTATTCCTTGAGTGGAATATACACTGAAGAAAATGCAGCAAAGCATGACAGTTTGTACACATTCATTATCATCTATCAAAACTATAAACATGTACAGAAATGGAGAACAAAATATGAATGAAACTGAACATATTGAAATTTCATTAAATTATTTTTGTTAAATATAGTCACTGTTGTTTTATCTGGTGGACTTTCATGTAGATAATGGCTCCCTTTCCCTAGTTAATAATTGTACTTAATTACTATTGCGTACTATTCCCCATGATAAACAGATGTTGCTCCTATTTCCTGTTTTGATGATCCCACACTGCCATATTCCCTTACAATCTGAAATATGTACTCTGTTACTTGAAAGTCATTTTTGTTGCATTTACTATTCAACCAGGACTGGCCTTAGGTTTTCTAAACAAACCCTTGTGTGCTCGATGACCTACTAATATAGACAAAATCAGATGGTGTCTCCCCTTTGCTAGCTCCCAAGGTCATCTATATGCTACAGCTAACAAAGAGACATATGTGCATTTAACTTCAAATAAATGTACCCAGTGTAGATCCAACTACAGATAGTCCACCTATGATAAATACTGCATCGTAAAGTGTAAGCATTGTGTGTGATAAAAACCTATTAAACACAGAAACATAGACTTTGATGGCAGATCAGAACCATTTGGCTCATCTAGTATTTAGAAATTGTTTTCTAAATATATCAGCTATATTTTTGAAATGTAGGATACATTAAAATGATTATCTGGATTTGGTCACTTATGCCTTATGGATAAGTCATTTAACCTTAGTCACCTTCTGCATTCACCCTTAATTATTCTTTTTGTCTATTTGCCATGACTGTAGGAGTTATGTCTACTTTAGTTCACCAATCAGCAGCTGCTATAGGGTCTTTTTATTTAATTAAATTGGGTCCTGTGGTGACAATTGTTTTATGTTGAGAATAAAACACACTGGACATGCAAATCTCCAGAAATCCAGAGCCAAAACGTATCAAATCCATACACACTTTCAAATTCCGGTGAATTTCAACCACAGACAACCAGAACACATAGGAGACAGGAAGCAATATCGTCCATACATAATCCGAGAAGCACTCAAAAGGGGGCTGGCACCTTTTTGTCCTTGGGACAAGTAAAGCAAAGTGGGTCCCTTGGCACCAAAACACATCCTCCATAACAAGAACACATACTGTGCACACAGCCTCACCTAACACATACTTACACTCACACTAGCACAGTTACATACACTCCCACTATTAAACACACAGTCAGAGACACTCTGTCAGGTACCAATTTTTCGCTGCCTGAACCATGGCTTTTTTATACCTGTGGCGTTTACATCTGCGACCACTAGTGGCCACCCTCCGCCCTTTGGAGCACTCAGAACTCAGGGTTGTTACCTTGTTACCTGGGTTGAGCCCTAGTCTACATCCAGCTGGGCCTTGTTACCTGGATTACCCTGCCTTTATGAACCTGCCCTGCCCTTCAGTCAGGGCCTTTGTATTGAAGTCTATGGACCTTACCTGCTGTGGCTCTGCACCTGTACTGTTCCTGGTTCCCTGCTTTGTGTCCCTCCAAGTGGACTCCCTGCTTTGTGTCCCTCCAAGTGGACTCCCTGCTTTGTGTCCCTCCAAGTGGACTCCCTGCTTTGTGTCCCTCCAAGTGGACTCCCTGCTTTGTGTCCTTCCAAGTGGACTCCCTGCTTTGTGTCCTTCCAAGTGGACTCCCTGCTTTGAGTCCTTCCAAGTGGACTCCCTGCTTTGTGTCCTTCCAAGTGGACTCCCTGCTTTGTGTCCTTTCAAGTGGACTCCCTGCTTTGTGTCCTTCCAAGCGGGCTGTGTGCCTTTTGTACCCTTCCAAGCGGGCTGTGTGCCTTTCGTGCCATTCCAAGCGGGCTCCCTGCCAAAATACTTTTTACTGGTATTTATTTTGCCATACGTCCGGTTTCTTGCTTTGACTATATTACCCTTATTTGCTGGTCCTGTTATTTACATAAAATACACTGCAGTACCTGGAATTCTGCTTGTGGTGTCTTTGTTTGCATAATCATGCACCGTGGGTTACATACTGAACCCCAAGTATCCCCTGCGCATGGGCTCCTACCCGACCTGATCACCCGTGTCCTGACACACTCACTTCATAACACCATGTCTGGAACCTGTCTTCATAGTTCCTCATACAATGTGATTGTGGGGTAGTTACATGATCCCTTCTCTGTGAGTGGGCCAGCCCACAAGGGAATTACTCCCTGCTTCTACGAGCACTTTACCCTTACTACTTCAGAAGTCCTGCCATTGTTGGTGCTATCTGGCAGAGTCTATTTTAAACTCCAATTAAAGTCTCAACGTCCTGCACTCCCACATAAACAAAAGTATTTGTTGAATTTTTTACACATATATACCCCAAGCAAAAGTCTGAGGGTTTCTGAGAGCCTTAAATAGGCAAAAGTCTGAGGCTTTCTGAGAGCCTTAAATAGGCAGGGAAGTTTTGGCGCCAAATTTGGATTTCCCACCAAATTTAAAATGTTCCGTTAGTTCACTTTCATCCCGCGGCCATCTTGAGTGTCCCTATATAAGGCAAGGTAATTTCCGCCGGTGCCCCTAGAGGGTGTGAAGAGGACCGTGTTAGGATGGAGGAGCCGGACCTGCCTCCAGGTTGTGGTTACTGCAGGTGCTGTGTGGAGGCGGGAGGTCTCCCCCTTCTTCGCAGCGGCTGAGGTTGCTGTGATATGGATGCGGGGGTGTCTCCCTCCTTTGCAGCGGCTGCTGCTGTGAGTTGGAGCCGGGAGGTTTTCTCCTCAGGTAGGTAACAGTCTCTTTTTTACTCTCCTTTAACTACTCTCTTTTTGTAATACTTCAGAATGCCACACTACACAACACATCATTAACTTTTTTTAACTGTAACTCTCACAATGTTGAGCCGGCAATAGTAGAATAGTAGATTGGGCTTTGGGGGCTACAAGAAGTCTTCAGTACAAACACTAACTTTTGTGGACTGCATCTACAATAATATTCAGCAGCCATATTGCTGGCTGAACTTCATGGGAATTGTAGTAGGCTGGGGTTATGATGGTATACACTACACAGTTACTGCAGCTCCCATCACATACAGTAAGCCATTACTGGCTAAACACCATTACATTACACTAATTTATATAGCTATTAGTATATACATATATATATATATAATTAATTGAACACAACAACAAATTCGTCCAAAAAATAAATAAATACAAAAAAAATTATATATAAATATGTCATTAATTGAACACAACAACATAAAGAGAAGATGACCCTGCTCTTTTGATCCTACAATGTAAACTTGGGTAGTTGTGGCTAATCTTATAGCTAATCTACCACCACAGCTATTGTAAGCTAAATTTCTCATAGCTACTACCACGATGTCAAAAAAGGTAGGCAATGGGGATGAGATAAAGAGGTTTTATGGTGGGAGAAGGTAAAGGTAGGGAGGATATTTTGCTGCAGACATCCATGCTCCAATTCCAGCCCCCACTTCTGGAGTGAAAAGGATGCTTGGAGGACAAAATGGTGTATGTCCCTGAGAGGCTGTAAACCCTAGGGAGGTGATTAGCATAGCATTTGGGTACAGGTGCTATGCAGATCTTACATATGGGTCATCGGCTGGGAGGTCAAGTTAGAGGGTGACCAGTCAGGCCCAAGATAGTTAAATTATAGAGGGCTCCAATTGGGAGCTAGGTTTTTCTTTTTATGATTTGGTTTTGGAGTTTGGCATTTGAACAGTTAAAATAAAGTGCTGTTTTTGCTACAAGCTGGTGTTCCTGACTCTGATTGCCCTAGAAGACTGTGCTTAAGACACCTAACTGTGACATTTATGGAAGAAAAGCAACCCAAATTCCACGTGTGGAAATATAAATGTGATTGTAATAAATACTAATGAATACTCCCCAAATAGCAGCTTCCAACAACACTCTTCCTCAGGATGTTAACAACACAATAAGACAACCATGGAGCGCATATAAATGGGGAGAAAAGAAACATCAATAATGGTGTAGTATGAACACACAATTGAAAAATCAAAAAGGGCTGTAAGATCCACTCACAAACACGTTGGATAAAGCAAGCTCATCAAAGGTTCGGTAGAGTATCAGCAGAATTTTAATCTCTTCTAAAATCTATAAAAACAAGGAGACCAAAAATGGTGCAATATCCAGAGGCGTATCTAGGGTCTGGCACCTATGGCTCGTGCCATAGGCGCCATTTGAAGGGGGCGCCAGTGAGCGGCTTTCAAACGCCGTCTTTTTTTTTTTGATGCGGAGGAGAGAGAGGGGCGCCTAGCAACCGCTCTGCGCCCCTCATTCTCCTCCAGGAGGCCTCTAGCTCCGTCCCGGTCCCGGCATTTCATGCTGAGCGCCGTAATATGACATCATATTTCGGCGCCCAGCAGTGAAGCAGCGGGCACCAGCGAGCAGCTTTTAAACGCTGTCTTTTTTTTTTATGCGGAGGAGAGAGAGGGGCCCCTCGTTCTCCCCCGCATCAAAAAAAAGAAGACAGCGTTTAAAAGCAGCTCGCTGGTGCCCGCTGCTTCACTGCTGGGCGCCGAAATATGACGTCATATTACGGCGCTCAGCAGTGAAGCAGAGGGCACCAGCAAGCGGTGCAGGATGACAGCAGCATCGTGCTCCCGTCGCTGGACTTCAAGGTGAGAGAACTATGGGGGGGGTATATGTGGGGAGGGTATATAGTGCGTAGGGGGGGAGGGTATATAGTGGGTAGGGGGGGAGGGTATATAGTGGATAGGGGGGAGAGGATATATAGTGGGTAGGGGGGAGAGGGTATATAGTGGGTAGGGGGGAGGATATATAGTGGGTAGGGGGTAGAGGGTATATAGTGGGTTGGGGGGAGGGTATATATTCCTTCAGTGCTGAGATCACAAATGAATTTCAATTGATCTGGGTTTGTCTGTTGATCTATACCTGCTATCGGCAGCAGGGACTAATATGTATATATATATATATGGGCAGCAGGGGCTAGTAAATGGGTTTTAGATATTTGGACAGGGGCGCAATTTCAGTGCTTGCCATAGGCGCTATTTTCAGTAGATACGCCTCTGGCAATATCATCACAGAAACAAGAATAGGGAGGTCTGGATACACTTACTATAATATAAAGAATAACAGGGACAGGGAACACATTAATTTATTCTCACTGACGATACACATCAATATACTTGATATTTTCTCCTGAAGAAGCCAGCAAACTACTGGCGAAACGCATAGAGAGAGTTTCCTTACCACTACAACAACGAATTTGGGACTGATTTCTGGTTTACATTGCGTGTTTGCACACTATTTCATGTATAGTTGTGCCTTGTCCAACTGTAAGTGTATCCAGACCTCCCTATTCTTGTTTCTGTGATGATATTGCACCATTTTTGGTCTCCTTGTTTTTATAGATTTTAGAAGAGATTAAAATTCTGCTGATACTCTACCGAACCTTTGATGAGCTTGCTTTATCCAACGTGTTTGTGAGTGGATCTTACACCCCTTTTTTATTTTTCAATTGTGTGTTCATACTACACCATTATTGTTGTTTCTTTTCTCCCCATTTATATGCACTCCATGGTTGTCTTATTGTGACATTTATGGCCCTCGTGCTACAGGGTTTGTCAGTCTCTTTCAGAGGGTCTGTGCAAACCCGGAAGTGCTGTGCTTGCATATGGCAAGGCACCAGCCGTCGGGAAGCGTGTGAGTGGCATTGTGGGACTACATGCAGCCTGGAGAAGCAGTGGTGGAGGGGAATGCCAGACGTCAGTGTCACAGGACCTCGAGATGATGTCTGCGTGCAGCACGCAGCCCAAGAGGTAATGGACCTTACAGCAATTTTTGTTATAAACGGCCTCTCAGATGAGCGGCTCATGTGCACTTGTCTGTATATGTGTGCAGTCCTAGAAGCATGTGATAAATTCCTACAATGTCTGGCATTAGGATTTCAATTCAATATTTTCTGAGGGATCATTCGAAATAAAGGAAATTTTGCATGAAATACACCTGTTATACTTTTGATTAACATGAAAACACTAAATCTGAATCATTTCATTTAAAGTTAAACTGCTGTTTCGCAGCTTCTAGCTTAACTAAAGCTACCTAGAGCTTTTTGGTTTGTATTCGGTGTAAATGTTTTGTAGAGGTTTAGTTTACCTCAGCTAGACGGATATCTGTAAAAACTAGAACATCAAATAAAAAACAGATTCATTTTAATTGTTGATTCAATTTTAGAGATCATACAGTTCTAATGTAGTAAATTGTCAGTTATGTGTAGCAGCTTGATATCTGGCTTAAAGTAATTTGTTTTCTTCCCTGATAATTTTTAATGTCAAATCTCAAGTTCTGGAAATAGCGAGAGTTTTTGACCCCAAAATATGCAACCATGATCTTTAATGCCTCCTTAGAGACACAACAAGCCAAAACACAGAAGTTTTGTATTTTGAGCCTTAGAAGCAGGATGGAGCAACTATTTATAAAGTTACTAAAAATTCATACAAAAACAAGGACATTCACGACTGCAAGACGGAACTAAAAAAAAGCAATAATATTTACATATTCCATTTTCCCAATTCATCAATAAACATGCCAATGTAATTGCATTTACAACCTGGACATATAATCTGTCATGTTATTAATGAGAAAATGTAGCTGCCTTATTTTTGTGTATTATATCTATATTATTTCTTTATTGGCAATTCACCGATATAGAGAGGGACTAACTTATACAAGAAGCAAAATAAAAAAAACCTTTTACACACTATGGAGACATAGTATTTCATTACACAAGTCTATATGAAAAGTGCAGTACGGTAACGTGAAGAACACTAAGGTTAAGGGATACATACATTAGTTAATTCAGTTTCTACAAATGTCTATCCATATAGGCCAGGTCCTGATTTTCCAAAAACTGGGGTAGTTTTCTGCCTAATTGCACAACCTTTTGGGGTTCCATTGGGTTCTCTTGGGGTCTCTTTAATCTTAGCTTGCGCATCCTTCACATATTGAATAGATTTGAAGAGAACTCGGCCTACAAATTAGAATCTAGGTCAATTGAGAAGTTATCACTTATTTAAGACAATGATACCTTCCCACAAGTGGATTAAGATGGTCTTCTTACACACCAAAACATGCTTCATCATTTGTATCATTATTCTTGAAATACATTAATGCAAAATAAGGACCACAAATATTATTGTGCCTTTTAAGGACAAGACGTTTATACTAGTCAGAGACGATATGAAAATAGCCAATATACTGAATAATTTATTTTTCTCTGTGCTACTTATGAAGTGCACAATTGTGCTTAAAAATGGTTAGCAGAAGATAAGGTCAAAAAAACTACTTGTTAAAATTAAGATTTTTAAGGTAGTAGAATGGCATTCAGAGATGGGAATTTGGGATTTTGCAAAATCATTTGATACAGCGGCTCAAGGGAGGTTCATATTTAATAAATAAGGGAGCTAGGCCAAGAAGAGAACATTTAAAAACATGGAGTTTGATGGCAGATAAGAACAGTTTGACACACATATAGTCTGCCCATTTTCCCTTATGTAAAAACTCAGACTTTTACATTACATCTAGACCTCTGACCCTCTAATTTTAGTCTATGATCTCTTGTTGTGACTCTCTTTCCTTTGATATTAAACTCCCACTTGGGTTTTTGTTGAAACCCCAGTCTACTTTGTTTATCACGTGACGTGACATCACATATCCACTCTTTTTTCTAAACTATACAAATTGAGCTCCTCTTTTTGTTCTGATACTATTTATCTTCTCAAATTCCTATATCCTCTGAAGATGGAGCCTCCAGAAATGTAGAAAGTACTCTTGAGCAGAGTTCTGTAAAGTGGCAGAATAACCACTCTTTCTGCTACTGATACCTCTAACTATACAGACCAGCACCCTGCTTGATTTGCATGATGCTTTGTTGCATTGTGAATAATCATTCCTAAACCTATTTCATCTCTTGTTGTTAGGATGGGGGTGGACTAGAGGAGTCCGGTATAACAATTCACAAACTATATCAGAAGGAAGGTTGCATACAAAGAAAAGCCAAAAACAATCCAGAGGTCAGAATATCAGAGGTATCAGTCCAGAGATCAAAAGGTTAAATCAACAGGCAGAAGGGTAGTCAGGGCACAGTCAGTAGTCCAGGTCAGCAACAATGGAAGAAGGGTAGAATAGGAGACAGGAACTGGATACTAGGATAACAGCAAGGAGAGCACAGATATGGGGAGACACTAAGCCAACGAGGTAGCATCAGAATACCTGAGCGTCGGCATCAAGGTGAGCTGGGTTTTTATAGGGAGATGGGTTGTTACCACACCTCCTCCTCGCTAGCCCCACTCCCAAGAACACTTCCTTTGAACTTTTTCATGCCAAGTGCCTAATTTTATATTTAGCAACATTAACTTGCAGCTGTCACACTCCTGATCATTCTTTTAAGTTAAATCACCTGCAGACATGTTGCAGACCTTTGTGTCACCTGCAAAAAAGGCATACCTAACCCATTAAGACGTTTTGTAATAAAAATATTGAAAAGTTTGGTTCCATATACGAATCCCTACCATTGCCTAATCCATTCAAATATTTTAACATCTAAACCCAAACACTGTACTATTTATAACAGTGTAAGTCTTGGGTAGAGTACTTGTGGAACTCAGATGCAGGGATGTCAAAGCAGGCAGGATCAGAGATAAGGAAAACAACAGGGTTAGACTGGATATTATTTTAAAACACCAAGGCTGAGAGACTAGAGCAGCCAGAAGCGCAAAACAATGTCAGAAGCTGAATCAGTGCCAGATATCAACAAAGTCAAACGACAATCCAGACAAATGCAAGTCAAACCAGGTAACACAAACAAACAGGTTATCCAGCAGCACAAGACACCTGAGTACCTGGTTGGTTCACTCATGACAGTCTGGCATGTCACTAATTGCTAGGAATTGCTAATAGGAAGGAAGTGAGCCAGGGCGATCGGTGTCAAGAGGAGACCAAGAACCACGTGACCAAGTAGCCTCCCGGTGAACTCGGTTGGTCCAGGATCTTGTTAGTTCAATATAAGCTATATCTACTGCTCCTCTAATTGTAGTATAATGTTTTAGTTACCCAGTCAAAACAAAAATTAGTCTGACAAAATCTCCCATGCTATTTCTCTTGGAAATAATTTACATATAACTGACAATACCAACTACTTATGCAAGACTTACTGGTCTGTAGTTGGTCAAGTCTTTCCTTCTACTTTTTTTGTGAAGTGGTATTACAGTTGCCAATATCCTATCTTCCTCTTCATGCAACAAATGTTGTTTTCCTACATTCGGTTTGGACCAAATTGGGAGGCCTTATTTGAAACAGCATTCAGGGGTGCTCTTTAAAGGAGAAGTCCATGACACCTTGTGCACTCACCTCTGACTTATACCAACTACATCTCAATGTTTAGGAAGAGATCCATACTCGATTTTTCACTGCAGGACCACCACCAGCAGCACTGCACCAATGGATACACACATCCAACACCATGCTATGGGATTGAATTTCTCTAAAATTTGGACCATTTTTATGAATTGATCTCTTGGAGTGAGGAAGGTGATAAAGCAGCAGCAGTAATAGTAGTAGGGCAGTGGGTAGACACTGGCAGATCTGCACATCCAGCCCCATGGTACAGGACAGTGAATTTCCCACAAATTAGAAAAATATTAAAATAATTCATTCCTTACAGTAAGGAAGGAGAGTGAGCTGTAGCTTCAAAAGAGGCAGGACAGGACACGGGCAGGATTGACCCTCAGAATAAAGAAGGAGACAGAGGAGCAGCTGCAATAGGACACTGGGCCTGGGCAGGCACTGGAAGACAGATACATTCAGCCACTTGGTAGAGGACTGAATTTTCACAATATTTAAAATTAAAAAACAATTATAAGGAGGCAGTGGACCAGCAGTTGTAAAACATGTGGTCTGGACAGGAACTGGCAGATGCTTGGTGATCAGTTCTTAATTGAAAAATCAAAGGATATAGAGCAAAAGCACTATGACCATACTCACTTATACTATTGAGCGCTGAGTAACCCAGTTTGGGCAGATTGACCAGGTGTAGGTGTTGAGTATGATGCTTGCTATGGACACTGGTGGGTAGACATGAAAGCAGCTGCTAGGCCACTAGGGAGTGTATTTATTGGCACAATATTTTTAACAGGGGATGATCCACAGAGAAATCTCACTGTCAATGTAAAAACACCACTCAGCCTAGCTATAATAGATGGCTTATTAGCTAAAGTAGAAACAATTACTAATCCATTAAGCTTTTATTGAGGATAGTATAGTTTAATAGATACTTACCGTATTGGCCCGAATATAGGCCGCACTTTTTCCCCCCACTTTAAAGTGGGGGTGCGGCCTATATTCGGGGTCTAGCGCCCGACGCCCGGGACCTGCTGGGCAGGCAGCTGGGCCGCCAGCACGGGAGATTGTCTAAGCGCATCGCGATGCAAGCATAAACAACCTCCGCTGCCAGCACGTCTGCTCGATGTGCTTTAAATCTCCCTTGCCGGGAATTCCCACGGGGGGAGTCCCGGCAAAGGAGATTTTAAAGCACATCTTGCAGACGTGCCGGCAGCGGAGGTTGTTTATGCTTGCATCGCCGCTGCTGGTGAACGTCTGCGCGAACAATCTTCCTTACCGGTACTTCCCACGGCGGAAGTGCCGGCACCGGAAGTTGAATACGCGTTATGCATAGATGTCCCCCGCCGGCCCCGCAAGACCCCGTGGAGTCTGCACCGGTAAGTCTGGTGGGGGGGGGACATCTTGGGGACAGAGTGGCAGCATATCTCGGGGGGGGTAGAGTGGCAGCATATCTCGGGGGGGGGTACATGTTCGGGACAGAGTGGCAGCATATCTCGGGGGGGGCAGAAACTTTTTTCTTTAAAAAATCACCTAACTTTTAGCGTGCGGCCTATATTCGGGTGCGGCCTATATCCGAGCCAATACAGTATTTGACAAATTCTAAAGGATACATGGTATACATTGGCAGCATGTAAAGGATCTGTCAATTTAGCTAAATCTTGCAGTTAAATGTACTAAATGTGCTTTTGAACAGTAGTGTGTATATATATATATTTATATATTGGCATTGAATATTTTTTTTAACTCGATATATTAAATGGCCTTGGTTATGTGCATCGGATCTTCGCCCTATTTAGAATAAGGACCTTCAATCCTTTGAACAGTAGTGTATATACTGTATAAATAAATAGGAGGCATTGAATTATTTTTTTTTACTGTTTTTATCTGATTATAACTTCAGGGTGAAAAAACAGAGACGCTAAAGCTTATTTGCTTAGAACACCATAGAATGCAAACTAACACTGGAACCTGCATTCACCCTCCCTCCCAACATTCAAGAAAAATCTCAAACCCACTTCTTCAGAGAAGCCGCACCATCTTAGCTGCTTGAACTTCCCTGTCAGTGATACAACCACCACACCTCTCACCCTTCTCTGTTCCCTATGTTTGTCCTCACCCCATTCCCTCAAGATTGTAAACTTGCAAGCAGGGCCCTCTCCACTAATGTATCGGTTTGTCTTAGTCTGTGAATTCTAGTCTTGTCATACCCCTTGAATTTATGTGTTGTAAGAAGCGTTGTGTAAATTGTTGGCTCCATATAAATAAAATATTATAATAAATAATAATAATGCAGTGTTTTTTCATTAGCTCTTGGCATTTAGAGAAATGTGGTGTGTCTACTGAAATTTTCTAAAGCTGTGTTACTGCTGATACGTTGCAGTTGCACACCAAGGCTGCACATCAAAAAAGGGATTAGATTATTCTACTTTGAGGAACACTCGTTATGGCTCCCAAATTTTGTAGTTAAGATCCCATCATGTCACTGACTGCAGGCGGCAATGCATTCTGCCCTAGGTCATCTAGACCCACGCATAGGTCAGGGGGTACGGGGGACAGCAGTGCGCTGCTGCAAAACCAAGGGATAGATTGTACTGCAATATAAATTAATACACTTTTATCTGATTATAGTCATGTGATTTTGAGAGTATCAACCTCCTTTATCAAGTCAAAAGCAATACTTAAAGTTGCTACTCCAAAAATGGAACATTGGTGCAATAAATAGGTATTATTTTATATTGGGAGGACATTTTTTTTTTTTTACAATACTGGACAAACATGATTATGCCAAGCTACATAACATACAATTCCACATACAGCCACGAGGATGTTTAGAGTAACAAGGGCATTTGCAATCAGATACTCATTGTCTGAATTCCTTCTGTGTTCCCTTTATGTGTCCGGTATGTAATCTGCAATATGTTTTGGACAATAATGTATGGTATGTATTGAATCTGTCTCCAAAATATGCTTTAAGCATTTTTATTCCTGGGCCATACAACTCGAAATGCCCCCAGGCTGAATGCTGCCATCCCTCCTGTGACTTCATCTAGAGTAAAGTTATTTAGTTTTGTGGAAATAAGTTTCATGCTAGTGCAACAGATGGAGTTTTGGATTTGTTGGATTTTCTTTCTGGCACAATTTGACTGTACATTATGCCTGTTGAGCTCCACTTGCAGACAGTATGCAGTGGTCTTAGCTTGTCAGGAGCCCACCTAGTTGCAACACTGTAGTTGAGATGGACTAATTTGGGCTTTCTGATGAACTGAAAGATGTCAACGGCAAACCTGGCAATAACCATGTTCTACTGGGTTTAATAATGAATACCATTGGATTTAAAATTATTTTTTATTTATTTCTATAACATTTAGCTTCAATAAAACTTTTATGGATTTTTTAAAGATAGAAATAAAAGTCTATACATTTTTTTGCAGAAAAGGCACTCATTTTTTTTTTTTTTGTACCAAGTACTTTAAAAATAACCCTTATTGTGCATATGAGTCCCCCCTATACTGACATGAACTGTCACTATTATAATATATCATATTATCACCTGATAGTACAGAGTGTTTGATGGATGTGGGTTTTTATGTGATGACAATGTATAATACCTTCCCCCCAAAAACTTCTAAAACCTAAAGGGGCTGAGGTTTAACTGACAGCATAATGATGACATATTTAAGAGGGTAGGGCTCTAAACTGCCTAAAACACAAGTTTATTCCCAAAAGACTAGATTTAACATCGAAGATAAATCCATCACAAGTAATTGATTACCATTATCTCCATAAGCTGCAATGCGTTGAAAACTTCTTAAAATGCATGGTGATGGTAAACATGAGCTTTAAATCTTTCATATTTTCTATTTCTCATATTTCTTCTGCGCACTTTAACAATGCCTATTATAAAAAAAATACCCCCCAAAAAACAAATGACATTTTCATAGAAAAACTAATTTATAACCATAAATAATAAATATCTTTTCTTTATTTTTTTTAAAGCAGAATATTATCATGACCTTCATTTTGCTGCCTGCGGTAAAATGCAATAATATAAATTGCCCGAAGTAAAAAAAAAAAGAGGCTGACAGGGGGATTTATATATAGTCCTCGCACTTCAAGGTGTTAGATGTTTCACTGACGCATCCTTTCTTAACAAATGTGCCTTACAGAATAATAATAGACCGGTTCAGTATATGAAGTTGTAAAAGTACAGTAGTCAGACATTATGTTTGGGGTTTAATAGGTATGTATTGTAAAAGGTAATGTATTAAAAAGGTATCCTCTGCATTATAAAACTTACAGTCATAGATTGCCAGGTATCCAGGGGGTTAATGTGGTGGTAAGAGAATTGTTTTTGACAACTGGTGCGAGGTTCTTGGTTGTCAGGTCAGGGTGGGGGCATCCAGGTATGTCCCTTCCTTAAGTGGTATTTGGTTCTGGTACCTCGATTACTTGGCAAGCTTTGTATGTTATAGGGTATTCATATTCAGGTTTTTTTTTTTTCTTTCCTAAATTAATATTCAAATTTTGGGGGGTCGTCTTATAATCAGGGTAGTCTTATAATCAAGCAAATATGGCAATTTGCATCACAAACTTTAAACCTGACCCTTATAGGGCTTTATTGATTGGAAAATACAGATGACACCATCAGTACAATGTGTTTTTTTCCCAAACCTGCTTGATGTAACAGCTGATAAAACCTATGGTCCGTATAAATCTAATCTAGTCTAAGAAATATGTTGGCGGCTGGCAGCCCTCAGCAATGCTCAGTAATATTTAACCAGAGAAGGGCTCAGACCTTTGAGGATTTTGGCAACCACAAGAAGTGTCCTCCTCAGCTACATCTCCTACCTCCTGAGCTGTGTGTACACAGGGAGGCTGTCAGGGACCGTGTCCTCTAGGCGGACATGGAAAAGGTTTGCTATCCCATTGGCAGTAAAAACAGCAGATGAAAAATCAGAACCCTGGTTTCATGATCTGGCTGTTGCCTTACACATGTTTAAGTCAGTGAGAACACCAATCAAAAATAAACTGAGCAGAAAAAAACCATTTTGTATTCTGCAGTAAAAAAGGACAATACTTTAATAATTACATTTTAATAAGTTTATTTTACTGAGCTTATTAAAACGTACACCACATTAGGATAAAATTATTGGCATTTGGAAAAATGAGCAGACCCTGATAGGTATAGTTGAAGGTACAATGATTGGACTTTCAATTCCAACCAAATGAGACATTTAATAGGCGATAAGTGCATTAGCCAAATGTAAGAATGTAAGCATTATATTATTGTTTAATAATGAGGATATTACACAGGGCTAATTATAAATCCATTAAGGCACACTGAAGTATTATTACATATAATAACCTCCCAGGAGGTTACCAGTTCAGTAACTGTAATTAGTCTATGTGAGTCTTGTAAATGTAAACCAATCTTGAGAAGGTATAATCAGTAGTTCATTGGTAGAACATTTGCTTCTAACTAAATGAGCAATTTATTAGAAAATGCATGCATTAGCCAAAAGGAGAATAGCACATCAACTTGGCAACAAATGTTACCAGATGTTGGTAGTTACAAGTTATCCACCCATACGTTGAACTGCGTTTTCATAGACTGCCGCATTATTACATTGATGAGTAGACGATCGTTTACACAAAAGACCCAGAGACATTTTTTGCAACAATCACTAGACAATGTTCTTGCAAAAGAAGAATAAGCCAGATGTCATTATCTGAACATACTGTAAATATAACTTAATCTGAACTTTGTTACCTTTTTATTATTCTCTGGTAAAATAAACTCAAACAAATGAACTCTTACTAAATGTAAATATAACCCAATAAAGCGATTACAGTCCAACCTGAAATGTATCACTCAAAAGAACAAGTACCCCCTCATGTAAGAAAAATAAAATATATTTAAATACATTAGGTAGCTATGATTGCGGGCTTTGGTGTCATTTAAAACAATGTCCAAAAGGCAAAAAACATATTAACCTACTGTTATGAAGAAAGTAAAACAATTAAAGTAAAAATCATCTAAATTGTAAACAGAGAATAATTTTAATTTGACCATACTTGGATATACACAATAAGGACTAAAGTATTGGGACACCCAACCATTACATCAACAGGGACTTTTATGACATTGCATTCTAAATACATAGATATTAATATGTAGTTGGTACCTCCTTTGCAGCTATAACAGTTTCCACTCGTCTTCGGAGGCTTTCTGCTAGATTTTGGAGTGTTTCTGCGGGGATTTTTGCCCATTCATCCAGTATAACGTTTGTGAGGTCAGGCACTGATGTTGGATGAGAAGGCCTGGCTTGCAATCTTTGTTCCATTTTATCCCAAAACAACCATGTCTTTATAGACCTTGCTTTGTGCAATGGGGCACAGTAAAATTATCCAGAATGTCTTAGAATGAAGCGACCCCTGAAAAATGGCCCAATACCCTTATCCCTCCTCCACCAAACGTTACCGTTGGCAAAATGCAGTCAGGCAGGTAACGTTCTCCTGGCATCTGCCAAACCCAGACTTCCCCATCAGACTGCCAAAGAGGGAAGCGTGATCCCTCACTCCACAGAACACGTTTCCACTGCTCCAGAGTTCAGTGGCTGCGTGCTTTACACCACTGCATCCGACGCTTGGTATTGTACTCGGTGATGTGAGGCTTGCATGCAGCTGCTCGGCCATGAAAACCCATTCCATGAAGCTCTCGCCGCACAGGTTTTGTGTTGATATTAATGCCAGCGGAAGTTTGGAACTCTTCAGCTATGGAATCAGCAGAGCGTTTTACACACCATGTGCCTCAGCATGTGGTGACCCTGCTTTGTGACTTTACTTGGTCTTCCACTTCATTGCTGTGTTTCTGCTGTTCCTAAAAGCTTCCACTCTCCAATAATACCACATACAGTTTACCAAGGAATGTCTAGCAGGGATAAAATTTCATGAATTTACTGATGACAAACGTGGCATCCTATGCTTGAATTCACTGAGCTCTTCAAAATGACCCATTTTTTCACAAATGTTCATAAATGCAGACTGCATGACAAGGTGCTTGATTTTTTACACGTGTGGTGGAGCTCTGCCGTAAAACCATTGGCTAGTATCTGCAAAAGCGTCCTTAAGAGGCAGGGTGCTCAGAGGAAAGTCAAAATGGCACTGCATCGGTGAGTAGTGTTACATAGTAACATAGTTCATAAGGTTGAAAAAAGACCAAAGTCCATCAAGTTCAACCTATATACATATTGTGTCCCTACTGTGTTGATCCAGAGGAAGGCAAAAAACCCTTATGAAGCAGATGCCAATTGCCCCATACCAGGGGGAAAATTCCTTCCCGACTCCAAATATGGCAATCAGAATAAATCCCTGGATCAACGTTCTGTCCCTATTAATCTAATATCCATAACTTGTAATATTATTGCTTTCAAGAAACACGTCCAGGCTCCTTTTGAACTCTTTTATTGAGTTTACCATCACCACTTCCTCTGGCAGAGAGTTCCATAATCTCACCGCTCTTACTGTAAAGAACCCCCGTCTGTGCTGGTGTAGAAACCTTCTTTCCTCCAGCCGTAGAGGATGTCCCCTTGTTATAGATACAGTCCTGGGTATAAATAGGTCCTGGGAGTGATCTCTGTACTGTCCCCTTATATATTTATACATAGTTATTAAGTCCCCCCTAAGCCGTCTTTTTTCCAAACTAAATAACCCCAATTCTGATAATCTTTCTGGGTACTGTAGTCCTCCCATTCCCCTTATTACTCTGGTTGCCCGTCTTTGAACCCTCTCCAGCTCCACTATATCTTTCTTGTACACTGGTGCCCAGTACTGTACACAGTATTCCATGTGTGGTCTGACTAGTGACTTGTACAGGGGTAGAATTATTTCCTTGTCGTGGGCATCTATGCCCCTTTTGATGCACCCCATGATTTTATTTGCCTTAGCAGCAGCTGCCTGACACTGGTCGCTACAGGTAAATTTACTTAAAAGTTAACTAAAACTCCTAAGTCCTTTTCCATGTCAGTCGTCCCCAGTGTTTTCCCATTTAATACATATTCCCAGCCTGGATTTTTCTTCCCCATGTGCATAACCTTACATTTATCTGTGTTGAACCTCATCTGCCACATCCCAGCCCAAGCCTCCAACCTATGCAGATCCATTTGTAATCGTGCGCTGTCCTCTATTGTGTTAACCACGTTACAGAGCTTAGTATCGTCTGCAAAGATTGATACTTTACTATGCAATCCCTCTACAAGGTCATTAATAAATATATTAAAAAGAATAGGACCCAAAACTGACCCCTGTGGTACCCCACTAGCAACAGTCACCCACTCAGAGTATGTACCATTAATAACCACCCTCTGTTTCCTATCACTGAGCCAGTTACTTACCCACATACACACATTCTCCCCCAGCCCAAGCATTCTCATTTTATGTACGAGCCTTTTATGTGGCACCGTATCAAATGCTTTGGAAAAATCAAGATATACGACATCCAGCGATTCACCCCGATCCAGTCTTGAGCTCACCTCCTCATAAAAGCTGATCAGGTTAGTTTGACAGGACCGATCCCTTGTAAACCCATGCTGATATGGAGTCATACTCTTATTTTCATTGAGATACTCCAAAATAGCATCTCTTAGGAAACCCTCAAACAGTTTACACACAACAGAAGTTAAACTAACAGGCCTATAATTCCCCGGGTCACTTTTTGTCCCCTTTTTGAATATTGGCACAACATTTGCTATGCGCCAGTCCTGGGGAACAGACCCTGTCACTATAGAGTCCTTGAATATTAGAAATAGGGGTCTGTCTATTACATTACTTAACTCCCTTAGAACGCGGGGGTGAATGCCATCTGGACCTGGTGATTTGTCTATTTTGATTTTTTTTAGGCGGCACTGCACTTCTTCCTGGGTTAGACAGGCGACATGTACTGGGGCATTTATCTCATCCTGCTGTATATTACCTGGCATTTCATTTTCCTCTGTGAATACAGCAGAGAAGAATATATTTAATAGATTAGCTTTTTCCTGATCCCCGTCTATAACTTCTCCCTCATTACTTTTTAAGGGGCCAACGCTTTCATTGTTAACCTTTTTACTATTTATATAGTTAAAGAACATTTTGGGGTTTGTTTTACTCTCTTTGGCAATGAGTTTTTCTGTCTCCAATTTTGCTGCTTTTATCTGATTTTTACATATTTTATTTTTTTCCCGATAGCTTTTTAGTGCTTCCTCACTGCCTTCCTGTTTTAGTAGCTTAAATGCCTTTTTTTTGCCATTTATTGCCCCCTTTACATTTTTATTTATCCACATTGGTTTTCTCTTGTTCCTGACTCTTTTATTCCCATACGGTATGTACCTTTCACAGTGAGAATTTAAGATATTCTTAAAAATCTCCCATTGAGCGTCTGTACTCTTGTTTTTGAGGACATTTTCCCAATTTACAGTGTTAAGGGCTTCTCTTAGTTGATCAAACTTTGCCCTCCTAAAGTGCATAGTTCTTGTGGCTCCTCTAAGAGTTCCCTTATTGAAGGACAAGTTATAATGCATCATATTGTGATCACTATTTCCTAGATGTCCCCTGACCTGCACATTAGTTACTCTGTCAGGTCTGTTGGTTAATATTAAGTCCAGTAGGGCGCCCCCTCTGGTCGGGTCCTGTACCATTTGGGACAGATAATTATCCTTACTTATAGTCAGAAACCGGTTTCCTTTATGAGATTCACAGGTCTCGGTTTCCCAGTTTATGTCGGGATAGTTAAAGTCCCCCATAATAACCACCTCATTGTGATTAGCTGCCTTGTTTATTTGCTTTAATAATTGATCTTCTGCTGCTTCCATTATATTTGGTGGCTTATAGCAAACCCCGATCAGTATTTTATTATTTTTCTTTCCATATATTTCTACCCATAATGACTCCACATTATCATTTCCCTCACATATATTCTCCCGCAGTGTGGCCTTTAGGCTGGACTTTACATAAAGGCAAACTCCTCCCCCTTTTCGTTTTTTCCGATCCTTCCTGAATAGACTATACCCCTGTATGTTAACCGCCCAGTCATAGCTATCATCCAACCATGTCTCTGTTATACCCACTATGTCATAATTTTCTTCAGACATTATTAACTCCAGTTCGTCAGTTTTATTGGTCAGACTTCTGGCATTAGTAAGCATACAATTTAGAGGTGTATGTTTTTTTTCCCTATGAAGCCTATCCCTATTAACTATTCTAACCCCTCCCTCTGCTCCACCCCCAGGTACATTTATAAGCCCCAGCTCTCTATCTACACTATCTTCCCCTTCTATATTGTAGTTTCCCTCCCCCCCTTTCCCTAGTTTAAACACTCCTCCACCCTTCTGACCATCTTCTCCCCAAGCACAGCTGCACCCTCCCCATTGAGGTGCAGCCCGTCCCTACCGTAGAGCCTGTATCCGACAGAGAAGTCGGCCCAGTTCTCCATGAACCCAAACCCCTCCTTCCTACACCAGCTTCTGAGCCACTTGTTTAGCTCCCTAATCTCCCGCTGCCTCTCTGGTGTGGCACGTGGTACAGGTAATATTTCAGAAAATACTACCTTGGAGGTCCTTGCCTTAAGCTTGCTACCTAAGTCCCTGAAATCATTTTTAAGGACACTCCGCCTCCCTCTCACTTTGTCATTGGTGCCAATGTGCACCATGACTGCTGGGTCTTCTCCAGCCCCTCCCAGTAATCTGTCAACCCGATCCGCGATGTGCCGAACTCGAGCGCCAGGCAGACAACACACTGTTCGGCGATCCCGGTCTTTGTGACAGATCGCCCTGTCTGTCCCCCTAATAATTGAGTCCCCCACTACCAGCACCTGTCTGGCCTGCCCTGCGCTCCTCCTTCCCTCCTTACTGGAGCAGACACCCCTCTGGTGGTCAGAGGCAGTGACTTGCTGCAGTACTGCTAACTCTGAACTAACATCCCCCTCATCTGCCAACCGGGCAAACTTGTTGGGGTGTGCTAGATCAGGACTAGCCTCCCTGGCGCTTTTCCCCCTACCCCGCCTTCTAACTGTAACCCAGCTAGCTGCCTGACTGTCCTGTACCTCCATCCCACTATCCTCCCCCACCTCTACCTGCGAGAGAGCTTGCTCAGTGAGCAGCAGACTCCTCTCCAAGTGTTAGTGGCTGCCCATCCTGCATTGTGCCTAAGGTGGCCCTAAGCCTAAATACACCATTCAGAGCTGTTTTATATACACTTTAGAACAATGATACAGAAAATGCCAGATGTGACTTGCAATATATTTAATTTAGGCATTGCCCTAGGCTTGACCAGTGTGCTTTGGAGGCTGTGCCAGCAAAGCATTCCTGCATAGTAGAAGTTTGGGAGATAAGAGCCCTCCTTTGTTACCCCCTTGCCCCTGCCCTAGTAGACCTAGCTAGAATATGTCACTGGTAGCAGGTAGACAGCTTATTGGCACTGTGCAGATCAATTGAATAGTTTGAAGAGTTTCATCCAAAAACACATTCTAATTGTATAAAATACACTGCATTTAAAGTCAAGATAACTGGAAAAGAAAACAAATCTCATATTGATACTGTAAGACCCTATTATGCCAAAGTGGAAGTTTGAAGTTTATGGAACAAACTTGTGTTGTGTTCTGTGACAACATCCAATGCCATATTCTGCATCTTTATACGCAAAATAAAATCCATGTATGCCCACATAAGCATGCCTTACAATATCTTGCTCTGAATTCACAAACACACATACACTAACTGTGTATAAATAAGTAAAACTTAATTGGCCACTTTCACTAAAAGTGATTTATATTCTATCACATTAGCCTTGGCAGATATGTACATTTGGAACGTAGCCCACTGTCTGAAAACTGGACCTCTAACAAAAAGTAAGATACAGTCTGCTAAAATTTTAAAATGTTATGGCTAAAAGAGAAATGAGGGTTTGTTAATACTGGACAGTGAGGTTAATGTTTCCATGCAGAGCTGGCAGTGGAAATGTAGTGAAACAAAAATATTTTTAATGGTTATTTTTTTCTGTGTTTAGGTACATTACTTGCAATTTGTCTCTAAATAACCTGGAATGTATTTTTTTTATATTTCAGTATTATTTATCATCTAGCATGTTCTTACGACACATTAATGTTTGTTTTTTCAAATTTAGGCAAATTTGGCAAGTGCTCAATGCTGACCATCAGTTACCATCCATATCCATAAGAGGGCAGTGATCTACTTGTTTGTGAATATCATTTATGTGCCCATTTGCTGCCCGGCCTGTTCAGCTCATAAAGTAGCTTTGGATATGTCAGATAAAGTAAATTTATGCAGAAACACCCTTTGGTGCACATATTTTCTTAATATCTGTTTACTAGAATTACACTTATCCCATGGACAAAATACTATAATATACAAATACCACTGATTATGTATTCTGAAGGATCACAGAGAGCAAAAGTTAATTTATAATAGTATTTTTTCAATAAAATCCAGACTTCTGCTGTGACTAAGTGTAGGGGAGCGACACAAGATGGAGCATTTACAAAAGAATAATTTGAATCAGCCACATAAAAGGCAAGCAAGGAACAGAATGTAACAGTTTGATTCAAAGAAAAGTAATGTAAAATATATTTTGTTGTTTTATTCAACTGAAATTCCATATATGGGTTTGAGTTTAGATTATTTGCATTAAAGATTTATTAATACATGTGTAATTCATGTACAAAGTTGCAGAGGAACGCTATATAAAAGTCATAATTTAAAAATGCTTTCCTATATTTTTCTAAAATAAGGAAAAAAACATTATTACAATAGATTGTACTGAATAAGATACCGTATGTTAAGTCATACTTTCCACTATAAAGCAGTGCAGAATGTGTATCTATCTAGGTACACAGTACGGTATTTATCATAATTCAGTTTCGATACACATTTAAAAATAGAAAATAGATACAATTAAAACACTTCCTACTATTGTTACTTGACACCCTCTTTTGTCTCCTAGTCTTACCCAAATAGAACCTACCTTAAACATGTATTTATATTTTACCTAATTGACTGCTGTACTTCATTCCTGGGGTCATAAACTTCTTCTTCGACTCTAACCCTTATGGCTAATTAACTCCTTGATTATGGATTTCTCAAATTAATCAATGAGACAATTGATTAACTAATCAATCAATGAGACAAGCATCTTCTTGCTGATATTTGGGTACCTCATATGGCATTATGCAAAGCCACAGCCACATATCACAAGAAAGGAAGGAAAGCCACATTTCCAAATTCTGATATTGCCATTTCAGGGGATCCCAACTGCCTTCTGTTCTCTGAAGCTCTGGAATCCTTGAGGTTAACAAGTCCAAGAAGTGTAAAAACCAGATACGATGCTGACCAAGTGCTTTAGGATGGCTCTACTACAACAATGCAACCAACAATATAAAATACCACTTTGCAGAAATCCATCAAGGATTTACATTCTCCTAAATTAAGTAACCCCAAACACATTAAGCCAATAACTGTACAAAAATAATTTAGAATCCTATACGATCCCCAGCCGGGATGGTTACAAGGCAGGTTACTACAAAACGAATTCCCCTCACCTAACACCATGCCCTCAAAAATATACAATGGCTGCGTGGCACAAACAGTAGTTATACATATAGGAGGGAAGGATCTATTTTTCAAAATTGCAATCTATATCGCTGATTAATATCTGTGTTATTTTCTAATAAAAACAGTCCATGGTCAGATGGGTTTTGTCCAACAGTCTTCTGCTGGCTTTTAAGTCTAGGGCCTTGGGTGATATAAATATGTGATTTCACGGCAGATAACTAGTCATCCCACTTTTGCTGATGCATAGACTCAAACCTTAATCAGTCCTTGGTCATGTCTAAGATTCAGGATAGCTTTATGGCTATCCCACACATGTTTAAATTTCCTTACTTTATTATCATCTACCACCTCTGCTGAGAGGCTATTCCACTTCTGAGTAAACCAAAACATCCTTACATTTCATCTAAACCCTGGCCCTCTAGTTTAAAATTATGAACCCTACGAGGTCAAAACCGAGAAGATGCTTTAAACTAATAAGCGTACCCAAAAGATTACTGAAACTGGATTACTACATGGATGTGGAGTAGTAGTGTTTGGTTAATAGACGCAGAGGAGCAAAATACTACATGTGTCCCTTAACACCTCGCACGGAGATGCCACAAAAGATGCCATCTTCTTAGGGAAACCGTAAAAGGACAATAATTCGGGCTTTCAAACGTATTGGAACCAGGCACCAGAGGTAAAACCCTGACAATTTTGTTGTTAAGCATTCTTGTATGGAAATTGTAAAAAGTTTTGTTGATAAAAACGCAGAATATAAGTCTTAATCTTCATCTGTGTATCTAATATATTTACTTTTTTGAACAAAACCTGCTTTAATATTTAATATTTTTTATTGTTCGCACAACAGTTGACTATTGACAGTATAGCTTGTTCAAATTAAGAGCACAATGCTGACAAAACATAATATCATGATTAAAAAAAAAACTTAACTATATTTCTACAAGTTATGAATATTAATTTAGATCACACTCGGAATAGCCCGTAACTTTACATGTGCACAACAGATGTGTCGAAAAAGAGAAGAAAACACACACAAAGAAGAAAAAACTTCAAATGAAAACTGGTCTTTTGGAATACACTTATTTCTAGTTTAAAAAAAGAACTGATGATGTGATATATGGATGTTGGAAGTACACTGAACCTGTAGAAAAATGTCATCACGGCTGTTTAGACAGTTTAAAATGATTACCATTACAAGAGCCAAAAATTAAGACCACGTCAAAATAACCAGAACTGTTTGGCACACTGCAAATGAGGACACAATGAGAAAAGTGATACTTTTAATGGCTTCCACAAATTTTGATGGCTCCCACACAAAGACTTTGTGATTTCAAGTTGTATAATCACTTAGACACTGATTAATAGGTTAATAGTGTGGATGTTATAATCATTATCACTTATTTTGTCACTCTCATTCTTGAAACTTGAAAATGTTCTGACAAAGACTAGATTATGCATTCAAAATTTTGTTTATGGCACATTCTCACTGTCCTACGTATATACGTGGAGCCTCTGAAGCTGACACTGATTACATCTTCTACTAATGGCTTATATAATTCATTATGAGGCATGCACAAACTGTTTGCTGTCATATCAATGTCTTACATCTGTTAAAAAAAACTGGCAATTTACATATACTTATTTACTCCAAAATACAGCTGATCATAAATAAGTACCAGTTTTACAAGCATGCAATGACAAGATCAGAGACAGATGGGTCTGTTGACTCAGAGGTCGTCAGTCGGTTTTGACATCCACCTGTTTTGACATCCACTAGTTGGCGCATGTATTGATTTTACTATTTTTCTATTTTACTGTATGTAAAAAAAATGTGTTTTTGGGATTGGATTGTCGATTGAACGTTAGTGCAGCAGCACCAAAAAAACTGTTTCTGGAGAGTGTAAGTACCATATGTTTATATGTTGTGTGCACTCTCCTACATCTGTTCAAAATTGGCACCTTACGTACAGGGGCGTACCTAGAGTATTTAATACAATGGCATTCTCCAGAGTCCACGTAGCTAGCAGAAAATAGCCCTGGAGGTAGGGCAGAAGTCAACAGGCACACCCCTGCTAGACTTTTTTTCTACCCCTTCCTCCTTCCTCTGTTGCTATGGCACATACTATTAGCCTGGGCAATAAGGTTACCAGGGGCAATCACGTGCATGTGGGTATGATTTAAGCTGTTGCTGTCCTACTAGTGTGCATGCAGCTAACATCCCCTTCCCCTTGTTTACTATGTTGTGTTGGACGATTGGAGAGGTTGCTGCATGGAGCATGAATTGTATTTGGGGCTGCCATGCATAGGGATGCAGGTAGTTGCCACATGGGATATGGTTTTATACGCCAATGCCAGCTTGTTTCAGTGCCCCATAAAAGCTTGTTTGTGCCATCTTTGCCCCCAAACAGCTTGCCTGTGCCATCCTTGAGTGACGGGCCCAGTCACAGTTATGACTCCTGTGGCCATGATTGTTACGTCCTGGCTGGAGGTCTGTGCCAGTGTGATGAGTGGCATTGGGTGGTGTACTGGGTCATGTATCGTATTGTCCGGAATAAAGGCAGCGTCTAATTATAGGCCAAACTCCTAATGTTTAATGTTAAAATGTAATATAAAAAAAACACTATAAGAAAGCTAAAATAGTATTTTCTCACTCTCTCACTAACTCATGCCCTCTCATGTTCTCTCAATGTTTCCCTACCTTACCTGCTGCCTTCCGCTTGTCTGTGTGTGTTCAGTCTTGGGGGAAGAGGCTTCTTAGCGGAGTCACAGGGACAGCCATTCCCCGTTCCTCCAATCAGGGGAGCAGGTCTGCCCAGAAGCTGCTCCCTTTTGCAGAAATGTGCTGAGAGTCAAGAACGAACACACAGGGACAGAACAAAAAGATATAAGAGAAGAAGCAGAGCCACGTGAAAGGAGAAAAAGGCATGGAAGCTCTCTGGTTGGGACATTGAAAATATCTAAACCCTGATTATAGGTAGCACTCCTAATTTAAAAATATAAGTTGGAGGGGAAGTGAGACCAGTAAGCTAGACAATATAGTATATGTTTCCTATATTTTGTATTCAAGCCAGCTAAACTTGACAAGTCTTTACGTACTCTAATTTTAGGAATCAGAACACGTTCGTCTTTACTTATATACTTATATAGTACCAGACGTAATAGGCTACAAACAAACAATGAAATAAAAGGTCAGCCTTACAGACCACACAATTTTATCTCTAGAATGTTTTTACATTCCAATCAGAATTTCCATTACAAGGATATTTTGTCCTTGTTTTTCCACATTTCTGCTAACAAAAAATCATATTAATTTAGTGCATCAATGGATTTATCCTGATGAGATTATTGTATGATTAGAATTCAAGGACACAATCCTGTAGAAATAACATGACTTGGGTGAAGTTATATAAAATATAAAAAAGCACTAAAGATATATTAAAAAACACTAAAAGTGCCAGACACAGCTTCTAAGGTTTATAAAGTATGAGGAAAAGCTGTTTGGGGACAAATATAGCACAGACAAAATGTTTGAGGGCACTGACTAACTGTTTAGGCACAAGGGTAAGAAAGGCAAGCTGTTTGGGGGCAAGGATGGCACAGACAAGCTGTGGGCATTGACAAGCTGCTCGGGGACAAAGATTGCACAGGCAAGCTGTTTATGGGCACTAACAAGCTGCTCGTGGACATACATGCACAGGCAAGTTGTTTTGGGCATTGACATGCTGTTTGAGGACAAAGATGGCACAGACAAGTTGTTTGGGAAACAGCCAAGCTGTTTGAGGATAAAGATGGCACAGTGTGTTGTAGTGTTTCTTAGCTTTTTTCACAGGGCCAGTCAGGCAGCTTTTTAGGGCTCCTTAATTAGGCAACACCCACTGCTGGAGCAGGGCCAGTTGGAATGATCATTAATCTCATAGAAGATGAGAGTTGGTACACATTGTTGTATAACATGCCTGATAATGGGACCTGAGAGGTCTTGGAAGCTTGCAATCTATATTTATGTAGTTAGCAAATGAAGGTATCATTCAAACTTCACTTGTCTCCTGTAAAAGTCCACCAGTGTCTACCTCGATATTTGAAGGATCTGGAGAGATTCTGTATAGAGGAATGGCATTATAGGAGAAGACTCTAAGCTGTTATCAAGCTAGCATTGAGTAGCATAATGTATTGACTAAAAAGGTGCCATTAATTGTGGCACATATATATTTAAAACATTTTGTTAAACCTGTGCTGTGTTTGCAAATATTCCACGAGATCCATGAGTATTTTGGTGTATTGTTTGAAGAAAAGTTCAAAAGATTAAACAATAAAGACAATTTTTCACAGCTTTATTTGCTTATATTTATCAAGGGTGCCAATATTTGTGGAGGGCACTGTACACTCTGGTACACATACATTAACACACTTAGACAAATTTACATATGCTTTCTAACACCTGTACACACTCATTCTAACACACACAATCCCTCTCACACTACTTACACATACATGCTCACTTATAGATTGACATCCAGGCTCACATGCATTTATACATAGACATCCATTCTCATACACACTTCCACATAGACATTCATGCTCGCATACATTGGGCCCCATTGTAGTTGGGACTCCTGTAGTTACGCCACTGGTACAAAGACCTATTCATCATCCTAGTCAGAGAATATATCAATGATTTGTTTATGTGGTATAATGATTTGGCTGGTTTAATTTGGCTCCTTGATTATGTAAACCACACATTTTATGGCTTGTATTTTATCCACCCAATATAATATTAATTTCCATAAGCAGGTGGATTCTAATAGCTTCAACACTTTTAACAGCCACCACCACAAACCATTGTCACATACTGTAGCTTTCCACTTGGCCAATTACAAAGGTATGACTGCTTAGTGAGACATATTATAAATATGCAGTGCTAGGTATAGAAATGGTCATTAACTGCATAAACTTGTGACAGTAATAATCCAAAAACTATTTGTGTTACATATTTTTGGCAATTCAAATTGCATGCAATGAAAATGAATTATTTAAAATAGTTACATTTATACCGTCCCAGTTTCTTAGTTTTAACGTATTGTAACATTCTAGGAAAATACCTTAGTGTTTTTCAGTGCGATTCAAAAGTCAACTAAAATATTAAATTTGGTGGATAGTTCCAGATAGAAGAAGCAAAAGTTAAATATGGAAAATTAGATTGTTGTTACAGTGACACTTCCAGTAAGGTTAGTATTACTGAGAACAGGGAGTTTTGTACTTTATACTTTTTAAGAATTAAAAGATTCATGGTAATGAATTAGGATTTTTCAACTTTTAAATACACTCACTGGCCACTTTATTAGGTACACCTGTTCAATTGCTTGTTAACACAAATAGCTAATCAGCCAATCACATGGCAGCAACTCAATGCATTTAGGCATGTAGACGCGGTCAAGACTACTTGCTGAAGTTCAAACCAAGCATCAGAATGGTGAAGAAAAGGGATTTAAGTGACTGAACGTGGCATGGTTATTGGCACCAGACTGGCTGGTCTGAGTATTTCAGAAACTGCTGATCTACTGGGATTTTCACGCACTACCATCTCTAGGGTTTACAGAGAATTTTCCGAAAAAGAAAAATATCCAGTGAGTGGACGAAAATGCCTTGTTGATGTCAGAGGTCAGAGGAGAATGGGCAGACTGCTTCAAGAGGACAGAAAGGCAATAGCAACTCAAATAACCACTCGTTACAACCAAGGTATGCAGAATACCATCTCTGAACACGTCGAACCTTGAAGCAGATGGGCTACAGCAGCAGAAGACCACACCAGGTTCCACTCATGTCAACGGGAAACTGAGGCTACAATTGGCACAGGCTCACCAATACTGGACAATGGAAGACTGGAAGAACGTTGCTTGGTCTCGATTCCAGCTATGATATTTAGATGGCAGGGTAAGACTTTGGCGTAAACAACATGAAAGCATGGATCAATCCTGCCTTGTATCAATGGTTCAGGCTGCTGGTGGTGTAATAGTGTGGGGGACATTTTCAAAGTTTAAACATTATGGCTGTGTGTTGAGTTATTTTGAGGAGACAGCAACATCAACACCCTATAGGCAATATGTCTCTCCTTGAAAACAGCTGGTACGATGCTTAAAAATCAACTCAATGTGCTAGAAAGGGCTAGAAAGTTTGAGAGTCATAATTGCACAAAACAATGTAGAAGCAACTGACCACCATTTTACCAAGCTGAATAAACTTTTGTTAAATTACACTCCTCAGACTGAGTGTTGCTGGTGACCTACAACGGAAGGTAAAGAGCCTTGAAATGAACTCCTAAAGAAGCCATATAATAGGCGAAACACGTTGAGGACCATCATAGGACTTTTTATCGCAAGATATTTATTCTCTTTTCTTTGTCTTATTGTTATTTTTATATTTAATTTATTTATATTATACAATATCCTAGGTGGATCCTACCATCATATCTGGATTTGGCACATAGCACTTTTTTAGAAAGCACCTTGGATCATTACAGCACGTCATCAAAGCACTTCAAGAAGCACGTTCTGAAAAGCACCTTATAAGGACTTCTGGATTAAGAAGTATCAGACATTCTGCTTAGTTTGCACATTCCATATTATGTGTAATACTTGTAATTGTTTTGATTTTTACTCCTACTTTTGGCTGTAAGGGTACTGTGGCATTGTGTTCTGTGTTTTTGATTTTAGATATGATGGAAAGGATTGATTTTATGAGAAGAGCCTGTTTTCATTTATCCACAAGGGGAGCAGGGCAAATCCATATTAATGCCTGTGGTTTTGGAATGGGATGTCCAACAATCTCATATAGGTGTGGTGGTCAGGTGTCCACATACTTTTGGTCATAGTATAATTCTCTTTGCTTCAGTCCAGTTATTACAAAAAGCTAAAAGCTTATCCTCCACTTGAAAGGAGAAATCCTGCTAATGCGGTTTAACAATATAACAAGTGTCAGAGATCCAGCATTCCTAAAGTAATTGGAAAAACATGTTTGTTAATGAAAGTCAGGACAAAAATTCCCCTTTGGTACACTATGTAAGGAATTGCTGCACCTACATGAAATGGGGACAGATGGGCACTGCTTTGTTTTAAATACGAGCTGTCACTGCTTGAGCATAAAATCAATACACTGTTCCTTTTCACACACTAACTTTTACAGTTAATTTAATAGTTTTTCCTTATAACTGCAGTGGAACTTATTATGAAAAAAAACAAAAAAAGGCACACATCTGGACCCTCCCATCTGCTTGTTCTAGTAAAAAAAAATTAAAATAAACATATTTACAAAAAATAGAAAAAAAAGATAAGGAAAATTGCAAAAATACAAAACAACTTTATTCTCACTATTAGATATATAATCTTAGTAAAAATCTTTATGATCTGTTGTTAGAATTGGTACCTCAATAAACTGCTTCAAAGAGAATCAGTGAAACTATACATGGTGAATTAAATAGGATTAAGTTAGTGAATGAGAAAATGGATATGAATGCAGAAAATGTATGATGACAGAAAAGTTGGATATTTAATTTTCTGGATTTTGGCTTATTAAAAGGGATAGAAAATGCAACTATATATATATATATATATATATATATATATATATATATATATATATATATATAAAATACAACTACTGGCATCCTTGGTAAATATGAGCAAAGAATGCTATGAACAATTGTCTTTATTGTGTAACTGTTTGATCTTTTCTACAAACAATATACAAAATTGCTCTGCTTTCATGGATATCAGACAATTGCAAACACAACACATGTTTATCCAAAAACAAATGTTAAATATATGTGTACCACAATTATTGGCACCTCTATGAGTTCATATAAGAAAAATATAGTATTCCCAGTGATATTTTACGTTTTTTAGCACACCTGGGTGACTAGGAACAGGAATTTGTTCAATCTGTGTTTCACAGATATAAATTACATTACATTTCATTTATTTATAAAGCGCCGGCAGATTCCGCAGCGCTGTATATATAAATATACATATTAGGTAACACATAGGTCATTCATCACGATGGATAAGACCAAGGAATAAAGCTGTGATGTGCAGCAAAAGGTTGTTGAGCTACACAAAATGGGAAGTGGCTGTATAAAAATAGCAAAAGCATTGAAAATGACCAACTGGAAATCTTATGAATTAACCCAGAAAAGGATGTGTGTCTATATTGTCTCAACGCACTTTGAAGAGGATGGTACACGTGGCCAAACAAATCTCCAAGGATCACAGCTGGAAAATTGTAGATTAGTTGCGTCCTGGGGTCAGAAATTCTTCAAAACTAAAATTTTTTTGGAACTTCAAATGGGATCGGGTTTTATGGTCAGATGGAACCAAAAGAGAGCTTTTTGTGAATAAATACCAGAGGTGGGTTTGGTGCACAGAGGGGTAGCCAAATGGAAAAGTACCTCATGCCCATGGTTAAATATGGTGGTGGCTTTTTAATGTTTTGGGTCTGTTTTTCTGCCAGAAGACCTGGACATTTTGTTAGGATACATGGCATCATGGGCTCGTGGTTGGACCTTCCAGCAGGGCAATGATCCAAAACATACATGAAAATCTACACAAAAAAATAGTTTACTGACCATAAAATCAAGGTCCTACCATGACCATCCCAGCCCCCATAGAAAAACTGTGGGGTGAACGTAAGAGGAGAGTCCACCAGTGGTGACCTTGAAATTTGAAGATAAACACAGGTTTTCCCTTAAAGTTGGCATGTATTCATAAGCATGCCTTGATCACGAATCTGCAATAAAACTGTTATTTTTGCACACTGAGAAGTTTGCACCTTTATTTGTTTGCTCCCGCAGGGACCTCTTGTCCTCCTGTTCATCTATACAACGCATTATTATCGGTGAGATTCCGTGGACTGCAGGGGAGAGGTGGAGACCTAAACTCTACAGTCCTTATTTCATTATCATATTACTAGCCTGGTTTCATCTCAATATTTGTCCGTAATCCGATTTGCCTACACCTGCAACCATTATCATCAACACACTGCTGCTGCCTGTTTAGGTAGGGGATCTAACAGTGTGATCTGTACTCGGTTTTGGTGCTCATTAGCAGCTTGGCTTATTACAGTTTGTTCTTATAGCGTTTCAGAGACTTGGCTTGGATTCTTCAATTTCCCTTTATCTCATTTCTCGGATTACACACTTTCTTGGCTTGATTATCTATCCACTGACTGTGCTAAGTGACCCTGTCCTGGCATTACCTGACTACTCATTTTCCTGCTGTTTTTGTGACTCATCTTTCAGACTGTGATTCTTTCTACTGTGGAAACAGACATGGCCGGCCTGTTCAGGCGACCTGTGCGGACTACTTCTCTGGCGCCCTCCTCGACAAAGAAGAAAGGGAAAAAATCTTGTAACAAACAACTAGTTTTAATTAGAGATTATTTATGTGCAAGTGCAAACAAGTACAAAAGTACAAATATTAACTGAAAACACTGGTAACAATAATGTGCATTTAATACATTAAATATAGAGAAAAAAATAAGCAATCTTTGTAACAAAAACATTTTTTCTTTAAATATTGAAAAATTGGACCGTAGGCAATGATTTACTTTGCACTCCCTCCAGGCACCGTAGCATGCAATCACTCCCTCCGCTCCCACACCAAAAAAAATTTTTTGTCCCCTCATTCACTATGTCACACCTCTCTTTTCCTTCCTCCCTGTAGTTCAGCTATAGATCAAATAGACAACACATGTAAACAACACTTTCATGTATAGCATTGCAGGTATAGTCCAACAGAATAACACATAAACCCAGCTTTGCAGGTATAGATCAACATGTAAACTCAGCACTGAAGGTATAGATCAAATAAACAACACATGGAAACAGCACTGCAGGTATAGATCAACTAAAAAAGATACAAACCCAGGTATACATAAATAATGTATGGAAACATAGCATATCGGATATAGATCAACAGAATAACACACAAATCCATCTTTGCAGGATTAAAGGTATAGATAAAAAAAAAAATTACAGACACACCCCAAAGACAACCCTGGTGTCCACATAGAACTTGACCAGCACCCAGATTACACACACAAATTACAGCCCAGCCTGAGCCATCTTTGTCTCCAAACAGCCCAGCATGAGACATCTTTGTCCCCAAACTGCCTAGCATAAGACATATTTGTCCTCATACAGCCTGCCCTGTGCCATCTTTGTCCTATAAACACATTGCCCATGCGATCTTGGTCACTGCTGAGCATTGGGATATGATGTCATATTCCGGCGCTCATCATGAAGCGCCACAGCTGCATGGCGCCCTGTGCGGCCACACAGCTCGCACACCCCTAAGGCCGGCCCTGGAAACAGATAACTCTTTGGTGTCGTGTTGTGTCTGTTCAGAGTTTTTCTGCGACTATCCATGAATTAGCATCCCTTTTCAGTACAGATTCTATGTTAATGAAACCATGATGCGATGTGATGCAAAATGGTGCTCGGGATGCTAATCACTATCATTGCACTGTAAATTAGTTTTTACAATTTGATTAGTTAATTTTTTAAACTAATAATGTTGCTTTATTATCTTTTATTTGTTTACGGCCAATCCAAAAGAATCTCAAGAGGAAAATCTCATTGCAAGAATTTTGAAAGCTAAATCATGGCATCCCTTAGGGCTAGTTCAAAAAACTTGTGTGTATGTAGCTCTTGCTAAAGCCAAATTGTTATATTAACAAAAACAAACCTTTTTTGGTGTCGTAGAACAAGCTTCAAACCAGCAACATACTGAGATGTACTCGATAGGCTTTTAAAACACAAATGATCAAGCAAATTATCTAAGCTTAAATCAGTAGCTATTACAGAAGATCACTTTTGAGTGGTGTGGTAAGGTCAAAATGGAGACCTAAATGCAAACCTACAGCAATAATAATAATATTTGAAAACAATTTTGTTACATTTAGTATCTCAATGCCTGCGGTACATATAATTAGTTAGAATATAAGATAAAACAAGGGTAGCTACAATATGCATGCATCATGGGGTAATCAGACATAAATTATTAAAATAAGAAATAATGACAATTTATTTAGATGAGGTTCAACACAGATAAATTTAAGGTTATGCACATGGGGAAGAAAAATCCAGGCTGGGAATATGTATTAAATGGGAAAACACTGGGGACGACTGACATGGAAAAGGGCTTAGGAGTTTTAGTTAACAGTAAATTTACCTGTAACGACCAGTGTCAGGCAGCTGCTGCTAAGGCAAATAAAATCATGGGGTGCATCAAAAGGGGCATAGATGCCCACGACAAGGAAATAATTCTACCACTGTACAAGTCACTAGTCAGACCACACATGGAATACTGTGTACAGTACTGGGCACCAGTGTACAAGAAAGATATAGTGGAGCTGGAGAGGGTTCAAAGACGAGCAACCAGAGTAATAAGGGGAATGGGAGGACTACAGTACCCAGAAAGATTATCAGAATTGGGGTTATTTAGTTTGGAAAAAAAGACGGCTTAGGGGGGACTTAATAACTATGTATAAATATATAAGGGGGCAGTACAGAGATCACTCCCAGGACCTATTTATACCCAGGACTGTATCTATAACAAGGGGACATCCTCTACGGCTTGAGGAAAGAAGGTTTCTACACCAGCACAGACGGGGGTTCTTTACAGTAAGAGCGGTGAGATTATGGAACGCTCTGCCAGAGGAAGTGGTTATGGTAAACTCAATAAAAGAGTTCAAAAGGAGCCTGGACGTGTTTCTTGAAAGCAATAATATTACAAGTTATGGATATTAGATTAATAGGGACAGAACGTTGATCCAGGGATTTATTCTGATTGCCATATTTGGAGTCGGGAAGGAATTTTCCCCCTGGTATGGGGCAATTGGCATCTGCTTCATAAGGGGTTTTTGCCTTCCTCTGGATCAACACAGTAGGGACACAATATGTATATAGGTTGAACTTGATGGACTTTGGTCTTTTTTCAACCTTATGAACTATGTTACTATGTTACTATGTATTTGGGTCCATATCACTATGTTGATTTTACAGATATTTTCAGGTCATAGTTACTTACAAAGACATAATTTCCAAGTTAGAATACCAGACACAACATCATGAAACCACTAATTCTCAGACGACGCAAACATCTTTTAATTTGCCTTGGTTTCCAAAACAAAATCTAATTTGTAATGTATGTCTCCCAGAATGACATGCATTGAAACCAGTAAGTATCAATATTTTATATTTTTGGCATGTAGAGGCATGAACTATTTTAGGATTTTAGGATTATTGTATGACCCTTTTGGTATTAGTAGTAAGTTTTTTTGCAGTGGAAGGAAGATCTCCCTGCTGCTGCACATACTTTTGTGCATGATCACGGGATCACCATTACCTTCTGGTGTTGTCAACATTGCCACCCACCAGAAGAGCTGAAAGACCCAAGACGATCTGCCCAGACTCTGATGAGGTTTTTTATTACACCTACCACTGGCTGCAAGGCAGGGTTACGGAGCTTTGCTGTCTGATCACAGTGTGATTAGTGCAAAGGAGATCATAAAGAGAAACAATGTTTCTCCTGCTTTCAAAAAATGAAAATAAAAATTACAAAATACAATGCAAAATAAATAAAAATGAAAATAAAATAGAATGAAAAATAGTTATAAGACCCCATTGATTTCATCATAGCACTAATACATATTAAATGTTTGTGTATTTATAGTTTCAAAAGAAAGCCCTTTTAGTCCCAAGTGAGACAATGTATAAATTGCGTGTGCATACGAAAGCTGGAAACAGGGAATCTTTAACATGCATGAGGTAGAAGTGGCAAAAATCACCTTCAGCGTAGGAAAAACTCATGAACGGGTACAAACAAATTCATATCAGGATTTCTGGCTGACAATTTCATGAAAACACATGCTTACAATTGAAGAGTAAATATTTCCATATAGAGAATACTTTTCAGTATGCACTTTATTTAAGTACTACTATTATTTCCCCACAGACTGACAGCAAACAATGATCCCTGCTCCTCAGAAGTGGTTCTGAAAATTGCCAGCCGTCATTTCTCACCTGTACCCTGGGCTGACTGGTAGTCACATAGTTATTTTATATTGCTGGCAGTGAATAATTTTAGATATTTACATATCTGTTGTTTTACGGAACAGGCAATTTTTGTAACATCTAGTACCCCTCACACACACTTTTTGACCATCGTGGATAGAGCTCTAATTTTATTTTTTATTAATAAAAGTTAAGCTTTAACACTCCATTCCATTACGTTTACATTTTCTTACTGTGCATCAGGGTTTACCCTGTTTCTATGAGTTTGTACTTGCAATTTCTTGTAAAGTTGAATATATTGTGTCCTAAACTACACTTTTCCTGCCACCATGTATAAATAATTTTAGAATAGTTTTATTTAAGATAGGTATTAACATTAACATTAATAAATGAAATAAAAAGCACTACGTTTGGGTACTGGCTGTTTCAATAAAGCTTGATCATTTAAAAAGTCGTGCCGCCAAAAGGAGGAAATTTAGACCTGGGCACCGGCGACATTTTTATGTTTGTCTTCAGGGAAAAAAATCTTTGTATTCTATGAATATTCGCCCCTTCCCCTGTTCGTTTCGGGTGAATATATTCATATATGTTCTTGGTATTCATTTTTCTCTTTATTTTCTGACAGTTTTCTAGCAGGGGTTAATACGGGGTTAACACTAGAACAGTTAGCAGCAGCTTTGGCGCCAGGATTTAAAAGGTCCGTAAGAGCGACTCTATTGGTCGCCGGCAAGGGGCTTCTCTGGCATCAACCAATAAAGGGCAGCTGAGTCTGAGACAACCGCTCTGAGCAGCCTGGCCTAGGAGGAACGGGTATTTTAGTGCCCTATGGCAAAGGGCCGGGCAATATACACCTCATAGCAACTTGGCCTGAGGAGACCAATGGCTTTGCCAGTAGGGCACTCATCTAGCATCAACCATTTAAGAGCAGCTGCATGAAAAGAGCCAATGTGATTGTAAATCCATTTTAAACAATTCTAGAAAATGATAAATAAAATACATGAACGCACTGTGCAGATATATTTTATGTTATGTTAATAAAGGCAATATTCACAGAGTTGACAGATCCACTTTAAATATGCTTATTCATATACAACAATCTACTTTAGATTTTGAAAATATACTGCTTAGAGAGAAAGAGAAGGTGTCATCATCCATACGCATTTAGCGATTTATTGAAATGAAAATACTTCATCATTTCTTTTGGATCTGCATGATGCATATGACAATTTTCTGGTTTTAGTCACAAAATTGGCCTCTGGTGACATCCGTCATAAAAAACCATTAATTTAATAATTGTATTTTGAGAAATTTGCTACGTGCCCTTTTCTTTCTATACTTGTTTGCGCTGACTTCTGTAGCCAATTATTTCTTCATGCATTTTCTTTATGTGAGAACGTTTTTTGTTATTGAAGAGGATATGCAGCATTTCTAAATCCTACATTTAGATGTTCAGTAAAATGGATTAACCTAAGAAACTGGGTGGAAGTCATGCCTTAAAATAAGCAAAATAGGTGTATTAGACAAGCCACTGGGAGCAGTCATCGTTACCACCTGTTTCCACAAATATGCATGATTATTCCTCCCCAGTTACTTCTCATTCGATCAGTTATTAATTCGCTTTGGTTTAATCTGATTGGATCTGAAGTTGGCTTAAGGGAGCAGTAAAGTAAAGTAAGGTAACATTAGGACATGAGCTTCCAGATGCCACTGATGACAAGCAGATAAGGGAGGGAATATAGTCATCTGGCCAAATACAATGTATGAGAAAGAGGCATTCCGCCAACTTAAAGATAAATTAACATTTGAAAAATTTGCATTTAACCCCATGACAACATATACTCTTGAGTTAGCAATAATATTGGAGCAGGCAGAAGAAAAGGGAATAATATCTAAAAAAAAATAAGAGAAGGTTTAATTAAACAATACCCACAAATTCCAACCTTCTCTCTGATTCCTAAAGTACACAAAGATCCCCTCAATCCTCCGGGACGCCCGATTGTGTCGTGGATTGATGGTATATGTGACCCAATATGTAAATTTATAGACATCTACCTCAAAACATTAGTTGAGACCTTACCATCTTATGTTAAAGACACAACGGACGTACTAGGGAGGATTGATGGGATCTCTTTAGAACCAGATATGTTATTGGTGACGGCAGATGTAGAGTCACTCTACACCTGTATTAAACATACAGATGGACTTAGAGCTGCACAGTTCTATTTGGAAAGCAGTAATCTAGATACAGATCTTAATCAACTAATATTACAATTACTACAATTTGTTTTAAGTCATAATTTCTTTACCTTTAAAGACGGATTTTGCCTCCAAAAAAGAGGCACTGCTATGGGTGCAGCTTGTGCCCCGTCATACGCAAATCTCTTCCTTGGGTTTTGGGAGAGAAGTATTTTTCAGTGTGGCGGAGCACGGTATGTGAACCATGTACAGTGTTGGCTGAGATATACTGACGACATTTTATTTATTTGGCAGGGATCAGTATCTGATTTGGAATCCTTTATGATGATCCTCAATACAAATGACATCAATGTAAAATTAACCTACGTCTACAGTCACCAACAGGTAGATTTTTTGGATCTCAAAATAGAAACACAATATGATGGCACTCTTGAGACAGATGTGTTTCGAGAAGCTACATCAACTAACTCATTACTGCATGCTTACTCTGCCCATATTAGGTCTACAGTTAGAGCAATACCAGTGGGCCAATTTCTCCGGATGAGGAGAATTTGTTCAAAAGAAACTAAATTTGAAAATCAAAGTACAGATTTAACACAAAGGTTTATTGAACGAGGCTACAGTAAGAGATGCATTAAGCAAGGCTATAGAAGAGCAAAAAAAGAATCAAGGCAAAATCTTTTACAAAGTCAACAAAAGAAGAGGAATAAGGATAAACATGATAATACAGCTAGATTTATATCAACGTATAATTGTCAGTGGGAACATATGCAAGAAGCTATAAGAAAACATTGGAGAGTTTTAAAAACAGATCCGACTTTGGCATCAGTGATCCCAGATGGGGTTTCCTTTACTGCAAGAAGAGGCAACAACCTGAAAGATTTATTAGTTAGAAGCCACTACGTAGCAAAAAATCAACAATTTTTTGGAACAACAAATCCACGTTTAGGATGTTATCCCTGTGAAGATTGTGTAGCATGTAAAAATATAGCTCGGGCCAATACATTCAAGTCAGCAGATGGGTCTCGTGAATATTCTATCCGTCAATATATATCCTGTAGTACTAAAAATTAGACTTCGGGCGAACATGGAAACGAACACGAAGAGTGCGTTTTCGTGTTCGTTCCGAAGACACGCCGAAGAGATGACGGCGGCGGTAAAACGTAGGCGAAGACGAAGACATACACCACGAAGATCTTCGTGATTGTCTTTGTCTACCATTCCCCCCCCCTCTTCTAATTTACCTTGTCTTCGCGGCAATTCCCGGAAGTGGAAACCTGCAGGTTCGCCGTCACGGGTTACAGGGCAGAGGAAGACCCTGCAGGTGACCAATAGGCTCACTCGCACGGTCTTTGTAACCCCTGACAGCGAACCTATGGATTTCCGCTCCCATTAACCCCTCCGATGCTGCGTTATCTAACACAGCATCGAAGGGGTTAACGGGAGCGGAAATCCATAGGTTAAAGGGCCGTGCAGGCGACCAATAGGCTCACTTGCACGGCCCCTTAACCCTTTAACATTTAACTAATTGAACAGGGAGGGAGGGTTTTAAAACCCCAATGCTGCAACTTACCCTGCAGATGCCACTGGTCTCCCTCCCTGTTCAATTAGTTACATGTCCATACGAGCGACTTTATTGTTCGCTCGTACGGACATTTAATTAATTGAACAGGGAGGGAGACCAGTGGGATGTGCTGGGTAAGTTGCAGCATTGGGGTTTTAAAAGTCTGCACGAGCGACCAACAGAGTGGCTCGTGCAGACTTTTAAAACCCCAATGCTGCAACTTACCCGGCACATCCCACTGGTCTCCCTGTTCTATCAGTTAAATGTCCGTACGAACGACTTTATTGGTCGCTCGTACGGACATTTAACTGATAGAACAGGGAGACCAGTGGGATGTGCCGGGTAAGTTACAGCACCAGGAGCCTAAAAGTCTGTATGAGCGACCAACAGAGTCGCTCGTACAGACTTTTAAAATCCCAAAGCTGCAACTTACCCGGCAGATCCCACTGGTCTCCCTGTTCTATCAGTTAATAAATGATAGAACAGGGAGACCAGCGGGATCTGCCGGACAATTACGGCACCAGACGAGCACCCTGCTGACAACCAATAGAGTTGCTCATACGGACATCTAAACTCTTGGCGCCAGAGCGGCTTTAACCCCGTATTAACCCCTTAACCGGGGAAAACGAAGAAAACCCGAACATGAAGAATGTCCACGAATATTCGCCCAAAGAGAAGACAGGACCAGGCGAATATTCGCGGAATACGAAGTTTTTTTTTTTGCCGAAGACGAGCACGAAGACGAACACGAAGAGCCCCCTGGTGCCCAAGTCTACTAAAAATGTAGTCTACTATGCAACTTGTGGATGTCCTAAAATATATATAGGATTAACATCAAGAGAATTACGAATCCGCACTCGAGAACATGTACGAGACATCTTGGCGGCTAGGAGTGCGTCAGATTGGACAATATTAAAAACAATACCACGTCATTTTAAAACCTCCCACAATTGTTATCCCTCAACTTTACAAGTAAAGGGAATTGAAAGAATCAACAGAGGAGTACGAGGAGGTAATGTTAAAAGAATGTTAGCTCAAAAGGAATGCAGGTGGATTGTGCAAATGTTCACTTTATAATATGAATGCACATGCAGTCATTAATATGTTATCATTATGCACAGTCACTTTATTATCTAATTATATATGTATTTAAAATGATTTATCTAATTTAATGAAATTTCATATTTATATTTTTTCACTTTCTTTGATAGATTGATTTTTTGATTTGTTATCTACATACTGTTGTATGTTATTAATTAATTTTTGGGCACAGTAATTTATTTATGAATATGTATTATATATATGAGTATATATGTGAATTTATGCACTTAACACTTTACTTAATTTCAATATATGCTTATTTTGCACGTTATTGCACTTTATATTTATACATTTAGAGATATTTTTATATATCTTCTATATTTATGTATTATAAATCACTCGTAATAATGTTGGTGAGTTACATTCTGGCATAATGTGATCATTGCAGACGTGAGATAAGTTCCGTCTGAAACCTGGTGCGCCGGCGCGGCGACGGCCGTCCTGAGCTCCTGCATCGGTCCGGTGCCTCGTCCGTGGTGCGCATGCTCGAGAAATAGTCTCTCGGGCCTGCGCACCATGGGGGTAGGCATCAGGTACGGGGCAGTGAATGACGGGGCGGGGACGCAGCATCGGCGCCATTTCAGGTTTCGGCACGCAACTTCCAATGGGAGGGATATAAATAGATCTACACGACAAGGCAGTAACTAGCGACCCCTTGAAAAAGGAGAACCGAAACGGCGTAGGGGAAGTGGAGGACAATATGGGTAAGGAGCATAGTACTCTTAGGATGCCTTTTTGATTACTTGGATTACCTATATACTTATTATTAATATCAATAGTGGTCTATATGTTCACAAAATTAATAGATGCACTCCATAGTGAGTAATATCAATTATATTTGAATGACTTAGCACTTTATGATGTTTTAGGTGCACTCTATAGAGAGTAATATACAACTATACTTGAATGACTCAGCACTTTATGATTTACTGATGGTTTACATGCACTTGAGACACTTTATATATATATAGCCATATTTCCTCCATATGCTCTGATTAGTTTCCTAGAAACCTCTGTTGTCTATATTATGAAATATTCCATATGTTTTTATTAATATTTCTTTGTACAATAAAATTATATATTTTAATACAAGGGCTTGTGCAGAACTCTTTTCATATATAAGTTATACATTTTAGCAGCCATGAGATTGTGTAGGGGTGGCTAAAAGTCAACCCTACCGTTTATCACTTTTTCCTCTGCTTTTCTTTAGCCTCTCTTGTCCAACCTATATAACCTTTCATCTGTTTTTTGGGTTGTGGTAGATGCATATCTCCCAAGTGTCCCTCACTGGAAGCAAAGGTTTGTAACCTAAATCCCTCTATCCATCTTTCTTGACGTGGTTCTATTTTTTTGTAGTGCTAAATGTTTTACAGAAACAAGTATATCACACTGTTCTACAGTCCTAAATCACAATAATATGTATTGGAATCGCAGAAAATCTGTTTACAAACATGCATTATTTTAAATTGTTTTTATTTACTTAAATAGGTAACAAAATGGCAAAAACTCCTCAAAATTGCCTCTAAATATATATATACATATATATATACTGGGCTTAAGCTGCACCTTAGAATGAACCTGCACCAAAGCTCCATCAAAAACCATGAGGAAGAAAAATATTGCACCCCGGTAGGACATCATTTCACACAGAACAATCACTCCATCCAAAACCTAAAAATTAAAGTACTCAAAGCAAATTTCAGAGACTCTCAGGAAAGAAAAACATTTGAGATGAAAATGATTACACATTTTAACACCATAAAAGAGGGACTTAATGTGGATTCTGGTTTCCTTACACACTACCAGAACTTCATATGAACTTCATCTAGTCATCCAATGTCTAATTGCTGTTATCTTTGATGTTTTACTGTGGTTATTGGTTCCCTAAATTTATTTATTCTGTCCCTGGGTTATCTCTCCACCTCTCTGCATTTCTCACCTCCAGACCTATTATTTACGACACCCCACTCAACCCCCCCCCCCTTATACCATCACTTGTTTTAAGTTGTAACCTCTATCATGTTGATTAGTATTGCTTCAGACCTGATGAAGGGAGGATAACTCTGGAAAGCTTGTCTTTTTAATATTATGTTAGTCCAATAAAAAAGGTATCACCGCATACTCTGCAATACTCTATTTTTTGACATCGTATATACATATATATATACATATATATATATGTATATATAGTCCAAGGGAAACCTATAAAGTATCAAGCAAGCTCTAAAAACCTACCCAGGATTTGATTATATGATTAAAGTGTGACCAATCTTCCACATAACAACTCATGTGAATCTTAAATGATATTCCCATAAAAATAGCATATATTCCATAAAAACAAAACATTTATAGCGTATGTATTACTTGTAACTTTCAGAAGTTATTTCAGAAGTTAATGTTCACTATTAAATTGCAGAACATATATTACATTCTTTATATCCAGGTGCAAAGTGATCATTACAGTGCTTTACATGGTAAGTTGTGTATTTTATTCAGAAGTAAAATGGGGAAAAAACAATTGATTTCCATGTCTTTCACTTCAATTTATACTAAAACGTATAAACCAACAAGTGTGCCATGTAGTATTCCTCTTATGTTAATGAAACAAATGGAATTTATTTCACGCAAATGGAAAAAAGTAAATGTGTAACTATAATAAAATTATTACAACTCCTAGCTGTCTGCACGTCTCATTGCCAGAAGAATGGTAAGGGATATGTAACTATATAGTCTGTGTTGTCCGCTTAACCCATTTAGCTCCTTTTGCCTTTCCATGTGTTTTACAACAGTCAATCAACTTAAGGGTTAAAGACACTTTTTTTTTTTTTCTAATTTACATAGGAACATTAGTGAACATTATTGTGTAGGTCTGTGAATATTACAAATGCACTTTTTGTTTGCACATTGTACTAATATAATTACATTAAATTAGATCCTACTGTGTTATAATAGTATTTTCCTAAATTTAGAACGCTGTCCTGCTGTTGGAATAAAGCTGGCAATCTTAGGACTGATGTTACTTTACTATTTATAAAATCCTAAAATCTAGCTCTGAAGGAAGTCTCATATGTTGAATGGTTCAAGAATCCCAACCTTTTGGGAAATATATAATTTTCTTAAGCAATGTCTACATAAATGTGTTTATGCTCAAATATAATAACAAGTTCAACACATGTATGCAAGGAACTCTGAAAATATGTCTGCATTGCAGTGTCAGCCTTCAGGGTGCCGTTACACTGAGTCTGTCAGCATTCAGACAGATACCGGCTCCTGCTGTCAGAGGGGAGACCAAGCTGTGATCAGGGAACTCTCCCTGCAAATGCAAAACAGCACTATTACGTCCCAGTGGTCATTGCAAACACTTTTTTTCAGGATGTAATAATATGCCCTACGGGTTTAAAGGGGTTCATTCAACCGCTTGAATGCAATAAGTTGGCTTCCTTCAACATCACGCTTCCTTCTTCCACTTATTTTCAGAAAATTTGGGATAAAGTTCAAAATCTGACTAACAAGAAAAAGCGAGATAGTTTCATCCACAAATTAGCACCACAATTGCAATGGGTTTTTTATTCATAAATTCGGACTCAAACTAATATTTTTGTCAGTTGGATATTGTCAATTTTAAATTCTTTCTGAGACTAATAAATTAAATAATGAGAATACATTTGAAGAAAGTATTAATAAAACAACAGTGTCATGATCCAAGTTAGGGACATGACACAATAACACCATGGGCATGCACTTTATTTTATGTTTAGCTTTAGAGTCTATACATTTGTAAGCGTGTGTTAATAATCCCCACATTTTTTTCTTGTATTTTACTTAAAGAAGGGGTAAAAACAAAGGGTCTTCCACAGAAACATTGTTATCATCTTTAGCAGGCTAGTTAACAATCTAGTTCAATATCTACCTATATACCTAACCAAGAGTGTACCTACCATCTGTCAGCTACATTCTACTCAAAAGTCCAGGTATATATATATATATATCTCATCTATCCTCAACAGCCTCATCTACAGACCACTTATTTTAAGCCTCTACAGTTTAACAAACATCTACAGCATAAAATAGAGCCAACTTCATCTACCCTTCATCTGCAGCCTAATGAACAGCCTCGGTGTGGTTGATCATCAGTTGCCTACCTAGGGAAGGCTATTACAGGGTAGATGATAAGAGAATAAAAGCAGTGACTATTTTTAAAGAAAAAAATACACATTAGTGGAATGGTAAAACAGTATTTTGTCTAATGAATGAACAGGAATACATGTATTTTAACATTTTTGGTATCTATCAGTTTGTCTGAATATGTTATGTACAGACAGAAAACCAATTTTAATATGCCACCATGCTTCCTAGAAGTGCCACACACCCCCGACTTACCAATGCACCCCCAGACTCCCTTGTGTCTAGTGGGGCCAGCCGGTGGACGTCAACACGATGCGCGCAAACAACCTCCGCTGCCGGCACTTCAGCGACAGAGACACACCGGCTGAAGCAGCAGAGGTTGTCTACGCGCATCGGCGTAGCCGGTGAACGTCTGTGTGATACGAGTAGGCAACCTCCGCTGCCGGCACTTCAGCGACAGAGACACACCGGCTGAAGCAGCAGAGGTTGTCTACGCGCATCGGCGTAGCCGGTGAACGTCTGTGTGATACGAGTAGGCAACCTCCGCTGCCGGCACTTCAGCGACAGAGACACACCGGCTGAAGCAGCAGAGGTTGTCTACGCGCATCGGCGTAGCCGGTGAACGTCTGTGTGATACGAGTAGGCAACCTCCGCTGCCGGCACTTCTATGGTGGAGCACCGGAAGGTTATGTCACGCTGTCCTATAATTGTAAAGTATTTTCAATTTTTTTCCTTAACATACCAACGCCATGACCAACACATTATCTCAAAACGGTATTTTTTGAGAAAATATCAGTTTTTCCCTAACATATTTAAGTTACCCTAACCATTCTTAAAATAAATCCATCAAATCCTACAAAAGCTATTGACAATAAAAACATATATTCTCCAATGTGACAAATAAAGGGTTAAATAAAGTGAATCCACCGATCATAGTGAAATGATTGTGCATATCCATCCCTATTACTCAAGTGTCACATGTCTGTGTTTACCAGATTGTAACTGATTGATTGTGAACTCCTTGCTAAGCCTAGGACCAACTTGTTCCGCACGATGGTCCTCGCATGATTTTATTTTTTATTGTTATTCATTAAAACTATTATAACTTCCCCACAACATTAAAGGTCATCTATTGCTAGCAGCAATTTCTATATAATACACCACACAAACACAGCTAAAAAAATATCAATGATGTATTTTTGTTTTCTTCTGAAACCTGTTCAGTTTAAGGCAGGTATAATCCAAATATATAAAATAAAACATTTTTCAAAAAATCTTAATATTTTTATTACAATCACCCATTTGGGCTGTTTAGAGGGAGGGATGATTGTATTTGTTAAATCCATGGATATCAATGTATGGTTAGACGAACAAGGTCCTCAACGCTTCCCGGTTTAAATTTGCCACTGTCTGTATAACTCATTGTAGAACCCAGCTTGATCTGTCATCACTATATAAATAAAATAGTAATAAAAATAGTAAAGCTCTTTTTTATTACAACACGCTGTCAAAAAACCTCCTGCTTAATAACCAACAGTAGAATAATTTTACAGCTACCCGTGTGATGAACTGGTCCATGTTTCATGTCTTGGGTAAATTTAATTCTTTAAATTATGTAAAATTTAGCTTCATTCAGAATTTTTAGGGAATACTTAATTGCCCTTTGGCACAAAAGGAAAACATTAATAGGCTTTTAAATTTATTGGGTTTTTTTTAAAACCTTAAATTGAAAAATAACTATCTACTAAGGATTATTTGTGTAACATAGTAGAATATGCAATAAATTATTTTAAATGGAACAGTACCTTCAAGCATTCCTACACCCTTCACCTTTGTACATTATATCAAAGCTAGAAAAAAATGGATCTCCCGCTAGTACCAAGGCAAAAGGGCATTTGAAGAATATGGGAGATGTCAATTAGCACAGGATTTAACTGAAGAAGTGGCTTTTGGTCACCCCTCTTCTCTCACAAATGCTATGCTGTTGAGTTAAACCAAATGAAGTTCTGTCTTTCTAAAAAGAAAAAGAGCTTCCATTCCTGCTCGCTCTAATAACATATCCTGCCTACTTTCTGAACAATTCATCTGGCAGCTAGAAACCATCCTTTTGTATCCTAGAACTGTTTGAAATAAAGTGTAAAAATGAAAACTGTAATTTACATTTAATATTTTATGTAGCTTTTTAAGGATCTATTATTTTAGACCTATGCTAAGTACCTTCCACAATTCGATGCCTTGATATTACAAATTAAATGTATCATTTCTCTACACAGTATATGTACATGTGCATAACTAGCTGAAGCGCAACAATTCTAAACAGTTGAGGTTTTCATTGTATTTTACCAAGTCGGGCGTGAAAAATTGTTTAATATCCTGTTTAAGTAAAACATATTGCTCTGTTTACGTAATACCCCTCAATTTTTGCGGAGTTGGATGAAAAGGCTTATATTTTCAGCTGTCCTGACTTAAAATGTCTCAATTCATTTATATCTCTGCTAGGATTATGAAACAAAAATATAAAATCTAGCTCTAGAGTCATGTATTTTAGCACAAAGACAAACTACTTAAGTAAAAGTGAAGTCTTTCACCATATATTATAAATTAGTGCAGAGGTTCCAATCCCAACCCAAAAAGTCGTTAAAAAAATGAATACTTTAGCTTTACCTTTGAGAAAAAAAAAGAAAGAAGGATACTGTAAGTACGAAAGACGGACACTTAGAATTTAGAAATGAAACATAAGGAATGTATAGGCCATTCAAGAATTTCATATTATTAACTTTCATTCTCTTAAAATCACACTCATATAAATACATATCATTTTTTTATTAATAAATAAAAATCCAAAATCCTGAACACTGAAATGTGGGCTAATGGTGTCAAAATAATTAACCATATTTAATATGTTGTTATTTAGAAATACAGCTGATAAATCCAAAGGGTTAAACACGGAAGTACACTCTACTCATGACATTATTATTATTATTAATTGTTTTACATAGGGCCATCATATTCTGCGGCGCTGTACAGGACATCGTAAGTTTTATAAAACATAACAGCTTGACTTACAGAGGCAAGGAGGGCCCTGATCAAACAAGTTTACAATCAAGAGACATATTTACTAAACAGTGTCAACGTCTTCTGCTGGTGCAATAAATGGTGCACCCAGAACAAACACTTAAGCGACACTATTCCTTTACTTTAATCATATGCATAACATACTATTCTGTATCTGCAATAAGTTGCTTTAAGTGTTCCATCATGCAAAAAGTATCTGCAAAGTGTAAAACGGTATTTCCTGAAAATGTCACTGATTATCTTCGACTAAAAATGAGACGTCGTGTTTTCACTTTAATCTAGTCGGTCTCGTGAGCAACTTTATACCCATACAAAAAAAAAACTATTTTGTTTGATGCTGACCATTGGATTGAAATTATATTTTAAAAAAAATCAGTTATGGGGCGTAAATCAGCACGGCTTGACAGACATACGAGGAATTTAAAGGGTAGTGTCATATTTGTATGAGTTTAACATGGATGTACCCACAGAGAACACAGAGAATAGCACAAAAAGTTTGACGCTAGCAGCAAAAAACATAGACAGAATGACTGTCGCTGGTTGCTTTAGTCCTGTCAAATACATAATTTGCTCACAAGCTTTCTTGTCAAATGAGTGAAAAACATTAGTAAAGTCTTATTTTCTCAATAATGGGGTGTTTTGGGGCAAAAAAAGACTAGGGAGCAATCCCTAAAGGCAATATCCAACTTTGACCGTTGCATTTGTCAAATGTTAAACAATTCCGTTACTTGTATCATTCTCCCTACACGCTGTATCATTCTCCCTACATGCATGTTCTTTAACAAAGATAACCGGATTTATTAACCAATCTGGAAGCGATGTATGAATTATATTTTGATCAGGGAGTCAAATATTTGTTCTTTAACAACGACATGGTATTTATTAACCAATCTGGAAGCGATGTATGAAATATATTTTGATCAGGGAGTCAAATAATGGGGACGCTATCCCTCAGCTATCTTCAAAAAGAAAAAAAGGCCTAGAGGGAATGAAATATACATTTAAAAAACATGAATGAAAGTCAAAGAAGATTTAAGAGAAATAAAATTTGCAGATTCCCTATTGGATAGATTTTCAAAAAGAGTGAATTTATTGGTGGGCTACAGATAGAATAAATACATAGGAACAAAAGCAACTGCAATTAAATGAGCACAACTGATAATAAATATTTTTGCAGGTTTACTACACCAACGGGAAACTGTAATTTATAAGGGTTCCAAATCACTGGATGTGCGTTTAAAAACCATGTTTCTCACAATTAATTTCCAGCTGAAATACATTCAAAAGCCTTTTCTAACCACCAAGCAGCCCCAGGTCTCTGCATTTAAATCAAGATTGTATTTGATCGGCTTCCGACTTGAGCATGTGTTTCAGGCATCTTTGACCTTGATGATATTACGTTTAGAACACGGAATGTCCACGTAACATGTATGTCAGCAGTGGCTTGATCAATTAAAACTACTCCTACTAAAATGCAGCAGTAGGAAATTTCTTATAATTTTGAAACCTATTTTTTCACTCTTTTTTTTTCCAGATTACAGAGCATCAACCTTACAGCAAAGCTCAGGGTAGACAGTTGCAAAGCACACTGTCTTCTTATCTGACATGACCCCAAAAATTAGAAACTACCTATTTCAGTAAATGATTCCTGTACCGTTTCCAATTAATTCCTCCGATTCTTTGTGCCTCTTCGAATGGATCAAAATAGTATAATGTTTCTTTTTCTTTACGTATACTGATTCTTCAAGGTTAAAACAGCCACAAAGAATAATTAAGGTTTTCAGTTCATAATAAAAAGTGTGGATATCAACTACATTAGTAAACTGTGCTGTATACCCCTGTAACTCTACTCAGCCCAGGGATATTTGGGCATTTATAATAATAATAATAAGTACAAAAAATCATTCATATTCCAAATACATAAATAATAAATCTATATGCTGGAAGTTTATATGTTCTACATGACAATCGTTTGACACTCTGAGTCTAAACATCACCATTAAATTAGATTACAAGTAAAATTATGCATTTCACTCTATGTAACTTAATATTTTAATGGATCTTCCTAAAGCACACAATGTGAATGTGTAAATGTGGATGGAAAATAAAACCGACATTATAAAATCTGATTTTCCCAAATAGTTGTTTTTAGTTTCATATGGTTCACAGGCAACAACCCAACCATTTCATCAGTTAAAACACTTAAAAATGCATATCAACATCTATTCCAAACCAATCTATTCACATCAGACTCAGGAGGGGGACAAAAAAAACATATTCCAAAATATTTTATCCAGTTGGTAATAATAGTAATCTCAGAATTCCATAAACATGTTTCAGAAACAGAGGTGTTCTATTTGGAGATTTATTTATTTAAGGATATTTTATATACAATATATTAAACAACAATATATCACAATTCAAGCTAAATTTAAAGAAAAGTGAGTAATTGACTTTTTATTGCTAGACTAATGACTTGTTTGCTAACTGCAGTAATATGTGTTAAATGCTAAATGTTAATATATATATGAAATCCGAGAAAAAATGTGTGTGTATCCACTGTGATGCTGGCACATAAATAAATGTAGTTGTGATTATTAAACAGTAACTAGAATTATTGCGTGAACCAGTTGCTTTGAAATTAAGCATCAGTTCAGACAGCGTACAACAGACAGCATAAGGCAGAGTACCAAGTATATCAGCAGCCGAAAGCATTAATTATTTCTGAAAGAAATGACACAGCATATGTCCTACCTTTGATTTGTAGAAAAATAATCAGCACGAGGTAAGGGATCATCGTAGTCGGCTAGCAAACTTAAGGCGAAGGAAATTCTTGGTATAAGCTTTACAGCTACCGAGTTCTAGGTCTGCTTTTCTGAACACCTCAGTAGCTACTATAATACAGAAAGCCCTGTTCAACCTCCTCACTGGCAGAGCATGCTCAAATGACACCGCTCTCGCACACACACACACACACACACGTCTACCGAGGCAGACCCTGCTTGGCACCCAGCAGCATATTGCTGTTCTATAAATTACAGCAAGAGCAGAGTTTGTTACTCTTATGATAACGTATGGAACTGAATGAAACTGATCTCATTCCTGATTCATCTGAGAAAAAAAGAGATTATACATCTGCTTCAGGCAAACACATTCACATCTGTGCTGGCATGGTGATAACGTGTCATCAAACAGTAAAGCACATAGTTTTATTTCCTCTAAGATGTGGATTGGTTAGCGTCACATTCTGTCTAGGATAGAATGTTCTTTTCTGAGTCTATCTATGTATCTATCTGCAATGTGTTTTATGGTGTTTTTTTTCTTTCGGGGGGGGAAACAGATTTCTCTCTTTTTTTGGCTAGTAAAGTTCACAGTTACACAAACTGCATAATATAGGCAAAAGAACAAATACAGCGTATAAATTGCTTCACGCTATAAGTCTAGAACTGAAGTCAACTAACTTTTCCAGTACACACTTGACCCTAATTAGAAACTCAATTAACCCAAAGAAGTTTGGCTTCAGGAGAATATTTGATCAGTAAAACTAATCACACATCATTTACATTGACTGTAAGCCGAACAATTCAGTTGACTGAACTATGAAACTGAAAGGTCATATAGTGGTTTAAGCAGACGCAACGTTAAATATTCTTACTCTATGATCTTTATGGATCCATTCTAGACTGAGTTTAAAAAACTTATATATGTAAACATTATAATATATAACAGGCTGCTGCAGAATACTCATCCGTGTGCATTTTAGATAACAGCCTGTGGCAGAATAGCCTCCAGTGCAGTATTTTGGATTGTAGTAGATGAATTGGTATGAATATGAACTGGCGTGGGAGTTAAGGTGGAGCAATTTTTATTAAACGCTACTTACACAGCATATGGCTATTCATGCTGTATTGCAGGCGTACAACTCAAACTCTGTAACATGACCTGCAGCAGATAAATGCGATGCCGTCAACTGAAAACCTTGGAAGTGCGTAGAATGAAAACAGTCTTTTATATGCATTTAATGAAAGAGTCACCAACATTTCAGGCATCTGGATAATGGATTAGTATGTCTGCACGTTTTACTTAAATTCGTGCTCTTACTCAATGGAATAATTTATTTGGGGTTTCCAGCTGTCACACTCACTTTAAGGAGGCAGTCATGTCTATTTTCAAAGATCAGAGAATGGAAAAAAAAAAAAGAAATATCCTGCTCTTAATTTACAGACATTGTGTTTGTTGTACATTTAAAGGAGTTAGATGTGGTAACAACCATGCCTTATTGACCGTAAAGGTCAAAACATATGTTTGGCGTTGTTGGATCACTCATGCATACAGAAAATCTGACTTGTATTATGGTTGTAGACTGCCTTTGCGCACAAGACAAGGTCTAGAAAGTTTAATGATGGAGATAGTTTCCGTTGTAATGAGTTAAACCTGCACGGGACGTATAGCTGGCTATGTAATAGTTCTTTGTTGAGTTAGTAGTAGTCAGTAGTAGTGGACAGTATTTCTGGAGGTGCTACCTGACTCCAGTTCTGAATTCATCTCCCTTTTTCCTCCCCACCCTTGCTAAGTCAGCGTACACCAAAATGGAGAAGTAACAAAAGAGGATGGGTAATTAATTATACAAATCATGTGAACAAGTTAACATGGCTGCTCCCATGGCATTTAGCAGGTGTCTAATGTATTATAGTCTGCAAATGCTGTTATGTAGATTATGTTGGTGTATAAAAATGTAAAATGTAGGATTTGGGAACAGTGACAGATCCAATTTAAGGTATAATAGATGTTCCTGCCATTGCCAGAAGACTGGCAGCCATGAACTGCCAGGTTTTTTACAGAGCCCAGCCATCTTTCTGATGAATTGTAGATTGTACTGTAACAGCTTTTTAAAACCTCTTAATTTTGCAATCAGTCCTATTGTTTCTATTGTAATTAACTAAATTAGAAATAAAAAGAAGAGGGAAAAAAATGTTTATTAGTGTAATCAAATGACTTCCTCTTAAGACATTGAATTTAAATTGTATATTCATTCTCAAAATAGTTTCAAGGCAATACTTGTAGTTTCTTCCTCAGGAAAGAAGCAGAGAGCTACAGCATTTAGCATCACTTCTAAGGGAGGAATCCATTTTTGGAGCCCAAACCCCCTATCCTTGTCTCCTTCCCTGTTGTCCCTCTTTCCTCAGGATATTTTCTAGGTGCGAATACATAAAAAATACAGCACTAAACATCACAATGTGTGTAGAAACAACAGAACACGTGTTTAGAATTTAAACGGTGTAAATCAAATACATTATCTATTATTAGAACTACCAACAGGCACACCTGGGAATTTCCCAGCGTAGGCTACGCAGAGCTTTTCTTCTTCTGGGGAAGTTGCTTTGTGAAGTTGTAGGGCTAACCACAGACAGCCTTAAGAGGGCCAGGAGTAGGAAAAGATGTAAGCACAGAGTTCGGCATTTCCAAATACCCCTCCTCTGCCCACAGAAAGATGAAATGGACTCAGAGACCCTGGGGAAGCAATACTTCACCCAGAGATTCTGGGTCAAACTCAGAAAGTTCCTAGGTATGTCAACAGGTCACAGACATATAAAAACTCTCCATAAAGCCCTACCTTGAACATACGCCCTAAAACTTAGATGTCCTTCTCTGGCAGTATGAAATGTAGGGAGATATGGTACAGAGATTAACAATAATGCAATAAGGTACAGTGGAACAAAACTGCAGGTTTAGCCAGGTATAAGCACAATCATAAAAAAACCAAAGAAAGAGACTGTTGAGGTAAAAAAACAAAGCAAAATACAAAATGGGAAACTAAAGTACATTATTTCGGAACAACATATGAAAACATAACTGGTGGACCATTATTATTATTATTATAAATTTTTTTATATATATATAGCGCCAACAGTTTACACCAACAGCGCCAACAGTCAAGGATGGACCCAAGGCATTGGGCCTGGTTAGTAGGAGAGATAGTCGTGTTGTTAATGGTGCTAGAGAATTCAGGTAGTGGAGTGGAGATGGAGGGAGGGAAGATAATGAGTTCAGATTTAGAAAGATTAAGTTTCAGGTAGTGTTGTGACTAACTAAACACATTTGATTGAAACTATATCTTCAACATAGTGAACACAGTATATGATCTGGTGAATGGCAACAGTCACAGGCCTCTTATAAAGAACTTAGTCTGTATATTTTTAATTTGTGGCTTATTATCAACACTTCATAACACGGTTATACATTTTAAGTGTTAAAGCCCCAATTCCTCTTTTAACACTTGTATAATGATTTTTGTTGAATATTTGTCTCTTAAAATGTATAGTTTATCTCAACTGATGATAGTGTTATCAATATGTTTTCTTTAATCCTCATCAGTTAATGAGTCCTTTAAAAGATAACCCTTTAGCGATCATATGCACAGCCGAGTGGTCTCTTAATTTTCATGAGGTCCCCCTTGCAAATGCAGAGAGGAATTCTGTAGAAACACCTCTTAGACATTTGCCTTTTCCCCTTCCCCAACGGTTTAGCTTACCACCAGTCAGCTCTAGCTTTGGCTGGCGGTGGGGTCTAACAAGACCCCCAATGTGGATGTGCAGAAAGGGCACCTAGTTATTTAAATGGGAGTGCATTCCTGCCTGCATTAAATTGTTTTTTCAATGTTGCCACTGAGGTAAATGTCCTTTCTCAAGTTGTACTGAATAACAAATATGGATAGAAAGACAGATAGATACAAGGCAAGTTCATGGCTATCTATCTTGTTTATTTTTTACTAGATTTTTTTTTTTTTTTTTAAACACTTAAAGTTTATTGGGTTTACAATAGACCAGAGAAAAGATAAACAATGGGAACATAGATCGCAGGTATAACAATAAAAATGAAAACCAAAGCAAATGGAACAGGATCCCAATAATGCACTCACTACACATTGCACAATGACACATGTAAATAAAAATAAAAAACAAAGTAAAATATAGACACAGAAACACGGAAAAACATCAGACAAGTCAGGGGGAAGACAAGGTACTGATTTATTTTGTTGTTCCTGTAAGAGAACATTATTTTACACCAATAAAAAAATATAACTATTTGAAAACATCACACTGAAATTAAAGGATGTGTATATATTTACTCTTAACTATATAACCTCTACTAAGAATGCAGTCATGTGCAGGTATTATTTCATACATCCATCCAGGCAGGTCTTCAGACCCCATTATTATTCTTAGGGGTCACCACAAGATGATAGTGGGAAAAGACATCTCCATATGTGTGACCGAGATACATAATAAAATGGCATTTTAGATCCTGTTAAAACGAGAAAAGGACCAGAGATAAAAGGTGAGATATTAATGCAGGAAGAAAAGGGATAGAATAGCTCTTTCCAGTTTGTAAATGCTTTGTTTATATGTGTCTAGATAGAATAAAATGTATTATTAAGTTAATCATCATCCATTAAATCTTTTCTCTTAGGTTACCTAAAATCTGCTTCTTATTCCAAGTTTACCGGTGACAATCAATGAGTCAACAGTAAAGAATGTACAGGGTTATAAAATGTGGGCACATTTTATAGTGATGAGAGTTATGCTGTACTACCGCCACTGTCTGTCTCAGTATATAGTGATGGGCGTTATGCTGTACCATCCTTTATGTCTGGATTACCATATGAAGTTATTATGTACCACCATCAGTACCTGGATCACTATATCATGATGGAAGTTGTGGTGTGCCACTGTTAGGCTCAGTATATATTGATGGAAGTTATACTGTATCACGTCTGGCTTGCTATATAAATATGGGAATTATGCTTTACCAATATATAATGATGGGATAATATATTTATTTATTTTTCTTTACATATATAAGCAACAACAGCGCTGTATTCTCTTTCTCTTCTTCTATATAATGATGCGAGTTATGCAGTACAAACATCAGTATGTGGCTTAATATATAGTAATGAGATTTATGCCGCACCACCATATGTAAGGCTCTCTATGAGCTGCAGTGTATCATATCTATGTCTGGCTAACTGTATGCTGATGTTGGCTATGATTTAACAACTAGAAATCATAATGTGTCAAAGATTACTTTACTGTCCCATTATCGCTAATGTCCCAGTAAGCTTATGCTAAACAATTGCTCAGGACACGACCAGCACAAAATGTAAGTTAAGCACTGGGTTTAGGGAAATTTGATTTACTATTATTTTTTAATTCTCTGCAGTTCTAATATCATTGATTGTTATTTATTTAGATATTTCCCCCAAATAACCCCTGTAAAAATCTATTGGGGAAGGGGCACAGTTTTCTTCTCTTTTGGCTCTAGTGCAACAGGGGCTATCTACTGCTAATTCTCCAGGACATGCACACAGAACTTTATGTGCAGCAAGAGTAATTTAAATAGCAGCCCACGATTGTGAAGAATTACACTTGTTGATAAATGTCTGTTTAGCTGCTTCCAAGCACACAAAGCTCCATGTCTGCTGTGCTGCTTAGTAACAAGTGCTTCTGAGTTCTTACATGAGCCCAACACCTCCTTGATTTCCTTGACCCAGATTTCTAGCTGACACTCCAGCCCATCTCTCAATCTGCCCAGTACTTGAGGAGCACTGCACAACATTTCTTCTAAGTGGATGGCCGCTGCATCCCAACTCAGCCCCGTAGGTCTGCATTTGACCTCTGGCAGAGGAATTAGAGGCTAAATAACCAATCAGAGCCCTTCTGAGAGTCAAAGCATCTGGGAAGCAGGTAAGAGTTGTGCTATTTTAACAAATTCCCCAAAAGTACATTGTTAGAAAATATTTTCTTATTTTTTTCATTTTGATTATTACCCTTTATTATTCATTATTTTACGTGAGTTATTTGGTAACACAGTTGAGGATTTGCAGGAGGGAGACTCATTATTATATTTTTTGCTCAGGGCCAACCAGAGCCTTGAATCTGCCTTAAAAATATATATATGTACATTTCAGGATGACTATATGAATGCTTAAATGATACACCTATCATAGATTTGAAGATATCTTGCAAATAACTCACTTTGCTAGTCAGATGAGATGAGATGGTGAAAATTAGAAAGAAAACCCTGTTTCTCTGGTCAGTTTCTTGTTTCTCTAGGCAGGGGAGCAGACAGGTAGCAATCATGGTCACAACTGCCACCGGTCCTGTCACTCCAAGGCGCACAGACGACCCTTGCGACCACTTGTCCAAACCTTTCAGCACAGAGGAAGAGACACACATCACTCCTGCAAGTAAGTAGTATAAGCAGGGGCACAGGTAGGCTGTTTGAGGGCAAAGATGGCACACGCAGGATATTTGGGGGCAAGGGCAAGCTGGTTGGTGGCAAACATGGCACAGACAAGCTGTTTGAGGGCACTGACAAACTGGGAATTAAGGTGGCATAGGCAGGCTGTTTGAGGGCAAAAATGGTAAAGAGAGGTTGTTTAGAAATAAATATGGAACGGAGAGGCAGTTTGGGGGAGATGGCACAGGCAAGCTGTTTGTGGGCACAAATAGCACAGACAAGCTGTTTGAGGGAAAGATGGAACAGTCAAACTGTTTAGGGGAAAAATTACACAGGCAAGCTTTTTGGGGTTAAAGATGGCACTGATAAGCTGTTTTGGGGCACATATGACATGTTGGTGAAGTTGGGGGGGCTGTTGTTTACAGCCCTGGGAGCAGAATGTGGTCACCCTCCCACCACCACACTAATCCATGTTCCACCCACTTTTGCTTCCTTACCATCCAGTTCTCCTCCTCTATAGATACGATAGGGCTAGCCACACCCCTATGCAATGCCATTGCCCCAGAAGAGAGAGCACTGGAAAGCCTACAGTTAGAATTACCGGTATAAACATCATCATCAGAGGCGAGGTCCACTAACAGCTTGGCAGTCACTTGTTTAAAGAGCAAATGTGCATGATTAATACAAGAAAAACATAGTAGCAAAGATTAAGCACATTGGAAAAGTTTGATAAATAGCAGAGTAATGGAAAGCAAATATCCATAAATATATACTTTGACAAAACTAGGTTAATCTGTAATTTTTTATTTGTTATGTTGATAGTTGTGTTACTATTGTAGATAAATGTTTTCTTGGTTTGTTGACTCATGTCCTGAAAGAAAGGGATCTTTGTTTAAAAAATAATCTAGCCTATAAATAGTGTATCCTTTAAAATATCTGAATTATATTTGAAGATATTTTTAATAATTTGTAATATTTCTGGAAGATATCTGCTATTTAACGTTCAAGGAATGCATCCTCTAAAATACCAATTCTAAAACATATTACAAAAAAAGATATAAAATAAGATAATCTGATAAAAAAAGAAAGATACATATTGGGAAGTCTCATAATGCTCACTAGAGACAGGCAGCTTCACTTCTGGAATTAAGGGTGCTATTCTACATAGTTAAAAATTTGTGTTTGAGCATATGGGCCCAACTTTTTTAAATATGCAATTTTTTGCATATGACTTCTGTACAGCGCTGAGAAACCTATAATAATAATATTGTTAACAATATATTGTTACATTTTTTCATTGATATTTTATACTGCTGTAAACTTGCGTAACCTAGCTGGTATAATAAATGTATAATGTTCTACAAGGCGATATTAAGTTTCAAGGGTTCTATGCAATTATCACTATGCACCTATAGTACTTTTCTAATAAATAATTAACACACAGCTCACTCACTTACAGTATTGATATCTGCAGTAGGTAGACATGAAGCCTGAACTATTAAATCCTTGATGAAGGCGCTGGCATTTGTAAAGGGAATTAACTGTGAGATATCATTGCCTAATCTTAGATACCGTAACATTCTAACAATAGCTGAATTAAGAACAAGCTATACTGCCCTTAGACACTCAACTGCATTTGGCAAAAGAAGATGCAACCTGAAAGACAGGCAACAGGCAGACAGAAATACAACTTACCATAGAAAGCATTCCCTGGAAGTACTTTGTTAAATAGCATGGAACAAATTACACAAAGCAGTGCAAGTGAGAATGTATTTTACCTGTTTTTCTTCTCTGCTTATAATGAGAACCTGGCACATGGATGTCTCTACGGACACTGACACACAATCAGTGGAGATACCGGTAGCTGTGGATGGGCACTTGAGTCTATTTGGGCCCTGCTGTCCCTTTTGTAGTTTGGGAAAAGTTACCCTTATGTTGAGTGTAGATTAAAATAATTTCTGAATTTCTTTAAAGCAAGGTACAATAGTTACTTGTCTGCTTCAAGGTATTTAGGGTTCCTGTGATCAACGACACTATAAACCTAAGGTGTACCTGCCAAGTTTTCTACATACAAAGGACGATATATCTTTAGGAAACAGACTCTGGTTTTTTTCTCCCATGATGATGCCCTTCTTTTCTAAGAGCCCAATCTTTGGTGTCTATGAAAGTTATCACAGTGCTTTATAGCCATACACGTGACAGTAACGTATATATAAAAAAAGATGTAGAAGTGTATATAGCTTAAAAGGTAATGAATCATAGACCCTAAAACAAAAGCATCCTCTTTGGCCATAATACATTTTGGAATGGTAAGGTAACAAGTTCTAAAACAAGGTTGGTATTATTTTTATAAATTTTTATTTGCCAATCATTTTAAAAGCAAGATACAAGTGATTGCAGTAAAAATGGGATACTTGACGGCGAATGTGATGTAGCTCTAAATCCAATCTGACTGTAGAAATTGATAACAAAACCAACTTAATAAATCTGGCATGGTTAAAACTAACTGTACTAATTCTTGGCAGGGTTGGGTGTGCATGAGAGTTCCTTTTTCACAGGCAATCTGGCAAAGTTTCCATTGAAGTACATCAGGCTTTTTCAACATTTCAGCTAGAGATTCACATGTGCTCCCCAACATGTTTCAGACCTTTTTGTGTGTCGGGTACTAGGGGGACACAATGTGAGCCTCCTGCTACCTTCTCGTTTACAAGCCCCCAGAGATTAAAAGTTTATATATATATATAGACCTATATGACTGCCTACGTCCACATTTCTTCCCTGATTAAGTGTTTGTATTTATAATGTTAAAGTCTGTGAAACACACCCTATATTACAACATTTCCTTCTTGGATGCCGGGACTGTTGGCAGGTATACACACTCTGATATTTTAATTTCATGAAAACTTCGAACCTCGTTTGTTTTCTAATATAATTCAGTACCAGACAGTTATCCTTAGTCTTTTAGCACTTGAAGAATTAGTGAACACAGAACCCCTGTTGTTCTCCTAGTCAGGATACTGTATTAATTAAATGAGACTTGCCTAGACATATAAAACGGCAAACAAGTGCCTCTGTAATTTAACGCGACAATGGACAAGGTAATTATATAAAACGTGAATCTGACCTCTTTTGTTTTTGTAGTTTGGAAAGTACCTATGTTTTGACACTTTAGTTTGCATACAGGTACATATAGAGCTAATTACAGCCTTTGATACCCTCTGCGTGTTAAAGCTGTATTATTAGAAATTAGCATACTGTGGCCATAATATAAAGTATGATGCCATACCATTTTATATATCGAAAACAGTACTCCTAAACAGAAATTTTGAGAAATATTTTAGGTATCCACTGAGGATATTTTAATGTGTAAAACTTAAACTTAGGTTGCAATACCTACTGTAACCAATAGGGGCCACTGAAGCATGACAGTATATAAACAAACGCATGTGCAACCAGTGGCTAATTCACATTCTGTTTCCATTAGGTGCCAGTTGGATTACATTCTTCTTGTGGTGCCTCCTATAGGTGTATTCATAATATTTGTAATCTCCATCCCACATAGTGAGGGAACACAGATGGACTTTCTTTCCTGGTTATTAGTTTATTAGCTCCTCAACCCACACAAGATTAAGGAAAAATGAAAGCAATAGTCAAACCCATGTTATTATTTTAGCAACTTTTTCTTTTTAAAACGTATTTTACTTGCATGACCTTGTCTGAAGCACAGAGCCTGTATAGTTGCATCTATTTGCCAGCAATGGGTGCCTAGGTGAATATACAAGCGGCTTTGTGAATGTTAGAATGTGAGTATGTGCATCTCTTGTCTGCTCACTTGGCTTTACCTTGAATGACCACTAAATAGTTTAGATTCTAAGATGGCAAGCATTTTATTCTTTCCCTAATAAAGCACAAGTGAAATTCGCCTGGAATCAGCCACCTAAGGACAAAATTGCTTAGTTTGATATGGAGAGTTTCTCTTCTATATTGCATGCCTGTCCTGGTTTGCGTGAGACAGTCATGATTTTGCCACTCAATCCTGCTGTCCCACCGAAGGCAAATAAGCATAAAGAAACATGCAGTTTTTACATATAGTTAGAAAACATAAATGTCTCTGTTTGCCAAAATAAGGGCCAAGTTTTTTTTTAACCACTCATTGGAAAGAGTACATTCACGTAATTACAAAATTGATAATGTGTTCTGCATTATAGAGAGTTACCAGAGAGGAAAGCAGGGGAGATTCTGAATCTATGCTTGCTTAAAAATAGCAAATAGCAAGTCAAAGCAACCAAGGCTGTGTGGAGAAACAAGAACATCACTACACATTGTATATGTGAGGCATAATTGGGATTTAACTAACCAATGTGCAAACTGTATAGAGAAGTTACCCCCAGGTTTCATTGGTTGCATGCCGCAAACATGTGAAATTACAAAGAATTCAATAGCACCAGGGAGCAGTGATCTTTGGTACAAACCTCTGCGAGGAAAAGGCTAGGTAAAGTAAATATAAAACAGATGCTCAGGATAGTTATTCTGCAACTAACTATTTTACTGGAATCTTATGTCCTACAACAAAGCAAGATTTCAGTGCACATCAGCAAACACATACTAAAAATGATATTTAACGCTTAGAGTGCCAGCTACGTATGTGGAATGTTGCTACACAGATCACAAAAAAAATGTTTATGTAGGGTCTTGGGTGTTCTAAAGAATGCACAGGATTTTCCTTAACAGGCTTTTATTGTTAAACACTCTGGCTTCCTCTGAACAGAAGACAATGCGCAGATTGGTCATAGATTAATCTGCAGCTTTTGTGGCAGCACAGTGCTCAAACAGGCTCAATAGAACGCTGATGGGAGGTTTGCGTGCTCTGCGCTCTGGGTTGGTGGATACAAAAACTTTTCAGTGGAAAAGTAGGTTTAAACAGGGAAACAGTTTAAGGGTTTGCGTAGCGTGCAGTAGACATGTGCAAATGGGCCAAATTTGTCCAAACGATTTGGACACATTTTTTGGTTCGTGTTTGGCCCAATCGTTGTCAGAAAACAAATTTTATTCCCTGCCCATTCGGTTCGGCAAAAAATTGGGGGGGGGCATTTTTTAATTTGAGAACACAATCCGTTGCCTGGTGCCCACATTCGCTCTCATTCAATCTCTCTCACGCTCTCTAAATGCGACCAGTTCCGTTTCTGCCAACAACTTTGCTACCTCATCTTCTATATTCTCCCTTCTACCCTCTTGTTGTAATATTTCAGAAAACTACAATGAAGAACATAACTTTTCTTTACTGCAGCTCCCATGATGTTAAGCCAGCAATAGTAGGAAAAGTAGCTGTAACTGTAGATTGGGTTTAGAGTGGGGGCTACAATAAGTCTTCTGTACAAACCCTAACTTTTGTTGACTGCATCTATTTTATGGGAATTGTAGTTATAGACTGGGGCTGTGGCGGTCTACACTACACATTAACTGTTTTTTGTTGACTGCAGCTCCCATTAAATACAGTCAGCCATTACTGGCAATTGCAGACTGGGGTAGTTGTGGCTAATCTTGACCACCTGAGCTATTATGAACTAAAGTTCTCATGTTGCAGAGGTAATGATGGCCTGTTAGCTACTGCCGTAGTCCCACCATTTTTCCTATTTAGGGGTAACTAACATTTTCTCCCCATCAGGAAACCCCTCTACTGAGCCAACAAAGTAGGCAATCAGGATAAAGTAAGGAGGTATTTTGGGGGGGGGTATTTTTTGCCCCCCTGGAAAAATCCTGTGAATGCCTGGCAACAGCACCATTGTGCAGCAGGGAAAAGTAAGTGAAAGTTCTATAAAGAAAAAAAGGGTAAAGGAATCCCTCTTTATTCATTGGAGAAGGGAAGTTCATGGAAATAGAGCTTGATGAAGCAAAAGAGCTTCCGAACAAGAAGAAGATTAAACTTACAAGGGTTAGCAGGAGGCTACCTCTATATCGCTATAGCCACAAACCAGTGGGACTATCACTTTGATTTGTTGTTTGAGATAATTAGCAACATATCAACAGTATTGACACGTTTGCAGAACTTACCTGTTCAGCTTTGGATCCTTGTAGAGGAAAGTGTTAATATGAAGAAGCACTTCAAATTAGTGAGCTGTATTTAAAAAAGGTTTAGCTACAAGAATACCTTTTTGGGGTTTACGTATATACAAGGCTGTAAAGGAAAAAATATGGAAAATGATAATATAGATATTTTATCTTTATTGTCTGCTGCAAGGGAGATTATAACTAAGACAGATAAGGATAAGGAAGAAGACTGCAGGCATCCAGTTCCTGGATCTTTTAATAATTGGTTGCAGGCCTTTTCCATTTTTGCCACAGTGCTGGGTGAGAAGCATCTATCTGGAAATACTGGGATACTCCATGTTATTATTTTGAAAGCATTTAAATATTTATCAAGTATGATGAGCTTTTCCAGCCGTAGCGATCGGTCCATTCTAACTCAAATTGGTGTAATGTAGACATTAGGCTGTAGGTAGCCAGAATCTGTAGAAAGGCTTAATGGACATACATGTAAAACCCTAATTCAATGATCCATGACCCCTGCTTGGAAACACCACATGATGATATCTCCCAGTGATTTGTGTTGAGATATGCATTTGTGTCCACAATCCATACAACACAAATCGTTGGGCTGTTGTCTCTGACTCCAACAGTAATGGTGTAAAGTGTTGCATATTGCTCAACAACTATACAAAACTTTACTGAATAAACAGATAAAAAATATATCTATAACACAAAAGGGAGTTATTGCCCAGGTTGCCATTTGCTCTAGGCCTGGCTATAGCTAAAATGTATCTGCCTATACTTTGACAAACTTAAAACATATTTTATTTTTTTGCTGGCGTTAAATCACAAGCATACTTTTTACTGACTCCTGCATCTTATTTTCCAACTTGTAAATTGGAAAACCTGATGTAAGAGATCATTTTATGAGAATATCCAATGTGAAACACTATATTAGTATTCTGAATATTGTAGTTAACTCACATTTCCTAGGCTGTGCTTGTGGTTATGCTCTTTTCTATGCATCACTACACTGCATAGTAAATAAATCAGAATTTCTATCAGGGTTCCAGAGTCACAAATACCTATAATTATTCTGTAAAACATGTATATATATATATATATATATATCAAAAACTATTTATTTTTTAATCCTCAAAAACTATTTTTTGTTATGAGTCTTCTGCTTATATGTTGGCTGAGGTTCAAGAACAACTTGTGCACCCTTTTTTAAGAAAAGGCATCAGATAATGCATATCAGTAAGAAGTTAGTGAAATTATTTTAAAATTAACTTAAAATCTATCCCTTGTGTACTTGATAAGTAACATGAACATTTATTATAATAAATTTTAGCATATCATTTAAGTGTCATATTTTACTAGACATGCTAGGATACATACACACATGTAGCATTGGAATATCATTTCTTACCTGCTCTTCCGCTGCTGCAGGAAATAAAATTGCATGTCTTTAATTTTTAATAACACCCACACACAGCGTTAGTATAATACTTTATTGAATGACTCACGTACAAAGTCCTCTAAGAGGAATGCAAATTGCACAGTTAAAATAAAAAGCAACATCTGTATGAATGTAAATTATATTTTAAAAAAGGGCAAGTGTCTGGTTATTTAACAAATGCAGCAACTCGAAGCTTTGGAGCTTATTCTCAAAACAGTTCCAAAGAATTTGACAGCAGATAAGAACCATTTGGCCCATCTAATGGGACAGTCCTTGGTCTTGTCATAGATTCAGTTAGGGGTGCTACCTTTTACTCAAAAAAATACCATCCACAGTTGTGGGTGGAAGAGGGTAGGGCACGAAAGGGTGGAGCCTCAAAAGGTGCAGAGCCACTCAATGTTACATGACCCTACAAGACTGAGCGGACAGTACTCCCTGACAGTGGTACACCACAACTCCCATTATTATATAGAGAGCCAAAGATGGTCGTACAGTAAAACTCCTATCATTATATAGTGATCTGGACAATAATAGGGTACAGTATGACTCCTTGAATGAAGAGTAGACAGGCGCCATACAATAATCCTTTTATGCACACACTTTATAATCCACGGGAAACATCACTTTCCAGAAACCTCCATACTTGCTCAAGAGCAGCAAAAAATAGGACTGGTACTCTCCCAGTTCAGCAAGACTGGAAAATGTATGGCTTAACAGAACATAAAATAGATCAATTATATAGTTAGAACATCAGTTATATAGTCCTCAAGCCAGAGGTATTATTTGGGCTGCAAGGCACTTAATCATAGGCACACAAGACACAGACGATGGTACAGCATGACTCCTATCATTATTAGAAAGAAAACAAGGATGAATGAAATAGCAATGCGATAGAGAAAAGTTTTTTCTTCATACCTTCTCCTGGGGTGTATTGAAGGTTACTCAACCATAAAGAAGATATCCACCTACCTTACTTTAGAAGTGCCTATTGAATCTTGGATTTTTTGCTCTTACCTTGTTATGAGCACATAATAGAGGTCTCAAAAGTCTTCTCTACATAATAAAGTTTCTCACAAGATCCCCTGAAGTGTCTGCTTTCTTTTGGGCAAATGTGAGTGCATTTGGTGCATAATTACCACTAATAAGGATTTCTTGAATACTACACTATATGTTTTTTCTTGTTTTATTTCCTCTCCTTTTATGAGCCGGTTTTTCAAAAGGACGTTGCTTTCAGACACAGGTTCAATATTTGTATCACTATAAGTGCATGAATGACTTTTTTGGTTTTTTGGTCCTATCATTATTAGTCAGACACAGGCGGTGGCAACCCTAGATTCACGGTAGCCAAATGCACATCCCATAAATATTCAGATTCCCTCTTTGTTTTAGCCTCTACCATATCTGCAGCATACCACTCTCACAGTAAAGTAAAATGTCCTTACATTATCTCCAAGCCTCTGACCCTGTAGTGCTGCACCTTTTAGCATACCAAGATATTTTGGACAATGCTATGCTTCCAACTTTGTGGAAACAGTTTGAGGAAGGCCCATTTCTATTGCAGCATGACTGTGCCCCAGTGCACAAAGCAAGGTCCATAAAGACATGGATGGATGAGTTTGGTGTGGAAGAACTTGACTGGTTACACAGAGCCCTGACCTCAACCCCATCGAACACCTATGGGATGAACTGGAAGAGAGATTGCGAGCCAGGCCTTCTTGTCCATCATCAGTGCCTGAACTCACAAGTGCGCTACTGGATAAATGAGCAAAGATTCCAACTACAATCCTGTGGAAAACCTTGCCAGAAGAGTGGAAGTTGTTATATCTGCTGTGATCCTGCACCCACGCAGGGTACCATGTCCTTGCAAACAGGACGGCCTTCTAGGGTATTATGATGAATTGGGGAATTAATGAAAAGCCACAGTTTATTGTATAATCCACTTCAGCTGTCAGTAACAGAAGCATAAATCCCAAAATCCCTACAAACAAAATCCTCGGTCATCTGAGCTCTTATTAATGTAGATGTTACTAATCAGGGTCTAAACTAAACAAAACACAGGCTTTTAGACTGTTACTTTGTTGCACAGCCATCCTTGCTGCTTCTTTTCTTCTTCTGTCTACCATCCAAGGTTTTATCGCAGTCTCTACAGCTAACTACTTGCAGCTGAGCAGTGCTTTGGAGTCAGCCTGAACTCCTGGCCTGGATTCACTCCAGGTCTATGTAAACTGTGGGGTGGAGCACCAGCCTGCCCTACTCTCCGTATGCTCCACCCCAGGGGCCCATAATTATTCATATTGTTATTTCTTATGTTGCAGACAACACGTACTCCCACTGGGGCTAAATATCATACCCTTCTCTACAAAATCTAGGGGGGTGTACACACCATCAGCGACAACACCCTGTACCTTATCACACTGCAAAGGGGGCACCAACTACATATTAATGTCTATGTATTTAGAATGCGATGTCATAAACCAAACAAAGAAATTATTTGAAAATAATGAAAATCAGTGGTTTCTTAGTAAAGAATCAATGTTTTCTTAGTAAAGAATCAATGTTTTTATTCCTCACAGGGAGCTGTTTTCAAGAAGTTTTTCGTCACAATAGCTGGGGGACCATCTGATTTAGCAGAATCTAACTCTGTATATCAATTTACCCTGTCCAAATACCCCTTCCCTTAATTTTTTCTCAAACCAGACAGCAGATCTCAAGATAGTAAGACAGACAAGGGAGTAACAGTCATAGTGGCAGGGCTCACAATTGCAACCAGGCCTGCCACTCTAGTGTAAATCAGTGTTATGTGTAAGTGTGAATGTTAGCATGTGTAACTGTGTTGACTGTGTGTTGGTTTACCCATGTTTGTAGAATTAGTGTGTATGTATGTATGTATGTGTATAAAATGTGTGCCAGTGTCTATGTTACTGAGGGAGGGCCAAAGGTGCCAGCCCTCCCCTGATGGTGATAGTGTAGAGATCATGCTGGATTGGTCTGCACACAGCTTGGAGAAAGAGAGACACCCAATTCCTGAAGGTAAGTCGTGTTGGTAGGGGCACATGCAGGCTGTTTTGGGGTCAAACATGGCACAGACAGGTTGTGTGGAGGTCACTGACTAGTTGTTTGGGACAAAGATGGAGCAGACAAGCTGTGTGAGGACATTGACTAGTTGTTTGCGGACAAATATGGCCCTCACAAGTTGTTTAGCGGCCCTGACGGGCTGTTTGGTGCAAAAAAAGGCACATGTGGGCTGTTTGGGGGGAAAACGGCATAGGTAGACTTTTTGGGACTCTGAAATGCTGTTTGGTGACAAATATGGCACAGGTGATCAGGTAGAAGTGTGTACCTGTTTACTAAGCAAAAAGCAAGTAGGAGCAGGGGAAGGGTAAGAACCCTGACAATGAGCTGTTTAGGGACAAATATAGCTTGAGATTAGACATACTGGGGACACTGACAATCTGGTGCCAAAGATGGCACAGACAAGCTGATTTGAGGCACTGATAATCTGTTTGGTTGCATAGATTGCACTGACAAACATTTTGGTGGCAAAAATGAACCAGACAAGCTGTTTAGGGACAAGAATGGCCAGGGCCGGCCCAAGGCAAAATGTCACCTGGGGCGAATTTTAAAATGCCGCCCCCCCCCTTATTTACCCTTCCTCTCCCTCCGTCCCTGCCGTCCCCCCATTATCTACCCCCCCCATATTATCGACCCTTCCTCCCACCCCTTGTACTTACCTTTCAGCAGTCCTGCTGCGAATCTCCCTGTTCAGTCTCGGTGCCGGTTTGTAATGCTGAACGCCGGAAATCTTCGCCGCAGAGGAGAGAGAAAGGGGCGCCGAGCGGGTACTGACAGCTTGGTAAGCGAAAACCACTCGGCGCCCCTTTCTCTCTGTTTCGCTTTAGAAAGAAAGAAAGAAAAAAAGGGCTTGGGGCGGCAAAGTGCCTCCCCTTCAAAAGTGCCGCCTGGAGCGGCTGCCCCACTCGGCTCCATTGTCGGGCCGGCCCTGAGAATGGCACAGACAATCTTATGGTGGGCACTGATAAGCTGTCTGGGGCAAAGCTGAAACTGTGGGATATGTTGCTTGGTGAAAATTATCCTGGGTCCTTTGATTTCTAGTTTCTAGGTACATTTCAATGTAATATATATATATACCCTATCTCGTTATTAGAAGGCTTAACCATTTCTTTGATCATACATGCATTTGTATCTTAAAGGTGTTTAAGTAAAGCAGATAACTAAGTAAATGAGACAAATGGCAGAATAAAATGAAAAAAAAGTAGCTATATACAAAAAAAAACCCCTCAGGTTGACAACTGCTAACATAGTGGTGGCACTATTAAGCAGCTTCTAAGTATGCCTATCAAGCTAAGCCCTCTAGCAACAGCATTCTGCTGCCCAGGATGACCTTAGAGTAGACCACTTATCATGTACTCTCTTGTCCGCGCTGACATAGTATCCTGCTGCTTTGTGATATCTGCATCAGAAGAGAGAGAATAATTCAAGAAGTATAAGGGTAAATACCCTTGGATATAACAAAATAAGATTTTTATGATCTTTAATCACTGCTTGAGGAAATGTACAGGTGCCCATCATAAGATAGCTGGAGTGTCCCTTTAAGGATGAATTATGTTAACTTTCACCCCCATTTTTTCACATTCCTATTTCACATTATTTCCCTGGACACATAAATGTTTTTCCTATTTTTATCGTCAAATATTTGCCATTCCTTTCTTCAACATTTGATGATAGATGTGATGAGAAGTCATAAGGTTTCAGATGCTTAGATTGAGTAACCCTTACAAGTGTGGCATCAAGTGAGATTTGAGATAGTGAACATTTTGTGTGTAAACAAACAGATAAGATCTGTTGGTGCAGACAATAAATTAAAATATTTGTCAAATCAATATGAAATAGTTTAACCTGTGTAACATCAGATATTTCTATATCAGTTTAATTTTTGGACTATGAGATCGTTATCACTTTTTACTTTTTTTGAAAACAATGCATTTTGAACCCGTACATGTACGGGCTTTGTCATTAAGGGGTTAAGTTGTTTAGAACCACCGGCCTATTTTAATGTTGTTGCAGTGTTCTTAAGTGTAAAACCTACTGGAAAGGATTAATTTAAGCAGCCCATTGGAGAATCGTCCTATGAAGCAATTGGGATACGACTAAAGTGACATGCGCGTGAATGAGAGTGTGAGAGAGAGTTAGTGAGAGTGTGAGAGCGTGAAAGAACCAATGGCATTCAAATGAAAATTCGGATCTCTTTGCTTTGTATTTGTTTTTTTTGGGGGGGGTCCCTCCTCATTTTTGGATATTCCTTCAAATTGACTAAAATTGGCAAATTTTGTTTAAACTGAAATTGATACGAATCTGAACGCACAAGTCTAATAAACACTATCTCTTCCATTTCTCCATACCTTGTGTTTCACCCCATTCCCTCTAGAGTGTATGAGTGCAAGCAGGGCCTTCTTTCTCTGCTTCCCTGTATTGATTAGTCTATCAATTCTAATTTTGTTATACCTCTTAATTATATGGACTGTAAGAAGTGCTGCATAAATTGTTGGTGCTATATAAATAAAATATAATAATAATAATAATAGTTTGCGGTGTTATGTTTATCTGGGAATGGGATGGATAATATCAACAGGACAGAAAAAGGTGATGTTAACTGAAACGGATTTTTATAGAATATAAAAATTAATTTTCTGGGCCTGTGGTCTAATACTGAATTTCCTTATAGTTACGATCATGCATACAGCTTTTAATTAACTAAATCATATGCGGTACACTGAACAGTGTACATATCTACAGTATAATAACATAGTACAGTCAGCTGGTTCAAATAGAAAATAAAATAAAATACTTTTATTGGTCAAAAATTATAATAATGGGAAGGCAGTATGTCAAGGTCAATAGTAATAATGCACTAGGACAGGGTACACTATGACTAGCATTGGTATGACAATATGAGGGTAAAGTATCCTAAAGGCTCCTGAGTGATGTCACGCCGTTCAGGATGTTACCCACTGCCATCTTGTGTGGCATGGCTGCCTGCCCCAGATGGCCACGGTAGTATGTAGAAGCAGGACCAAGATCAGAAGAGGAGCGGTGCCCATCGGAGGGTGCAGGTGTGGGAGGATCTGTCACACAGCGTGGGATACAGGAAGCTCCTACAGCTCCTTCTGTTTTTGTTTCATATCATGCAACTAATTTTCATATAAGACAAAGATAACCCAATTAAACTCAAAATGCAGTTTTTAAATGATTAAAAAAGTAATTGCCCAATTAGTAACTAATAAGCCAATTAATGAAATTGATATATATGGGTTTTATTTCACTAGGCACACCCAGGCATAATTACTGCCAGCTCTGTTGAAACGAAACATCAACTAAATAGAACCTATCTTGCAAACCAAAGTAGGCTAAACGATCTCAAAAACAGTACATGATGATGCGATTTAAAGAAATTCAAGAAAAAAGTTGTTGACATCTCTCAGTCTGGAAAGGGTTACAAAGCCATTTCTAAGGCTCTGGGACTCCAGTGACCCACAGTGAGAACCAAAATGGATAAATGGAGAATACTTGGAACAGTGGTGAACCTTCCCAGGAACGGCCAGCCTACCAAAATTCTATAAAGAGCATTAACGACTCATCCAGGAGGTCACAGACTAACATGTTAAGAACAAGCTTCAGTTATGGCATCCAAGGCAAAAAAAACACTGCTGACTAAAAAAAGACTTGTCCCACATTTGCTGAAAAGCATCTTGATGACCCCAAGAGAATCCCAAGGGATAATATTCTATGGTCTGATGAGTCAAAAGTGGAACTTTGTGGAAGACATGGGTCCTGTTACATCTAGTGTAAAGCTAACAAAGCATTCCACAACAAGCACATCATACTAACCGTCAAACATGGTGGTGGTGGTGATGTTAAATTTGCAGTTCATGATCGAAAACTCTTAAAGGTGAGAAATAAGCAAAAATCAGGAAGGGGCAAATACTTTTTCACAGCACTGTATGTTTTACAGCATAATTTTATTTCAATATAAGGCACACTTAAAGGATTTAACAAAACTCTAAGAAGTAAAAATATATGAAATACAAATCACCAGTTATTTTGCAGTTTATTTTTAAAAAAAACAACACATTGTCCATTAAAATAACATGACTATTGTAGCTTGACATGTATTATCTTTTTTAATGTAATATCTTAATTGGCCTATAGAGGCCCTTTATCAGAAACCATCACTCCTGTGTTCCAATGGGACATTGTGTTCGCTAATCCAAGTTTACCACTTAAAAAAGATAATTGATCGTTAGAAAACAAATTTGCAATCATGTTAGCACAGCTAGCTGTTTTCATGGAGAACAGGGAAGTTTCTAAGTGACCCCAAACCTTTGAACGGTAGTGTATATTGTTAAATACAGTGTACATCGCACCATTGTTTGTTGAGCCAGTTTCAATAGTATTGGAATGAGTGTAAAACTATATTATTTATCAAATGATTACATTGAGAACACTAGTTAAAGCAACACCTAAAAAAGACGATTACTGCTTATTTAATGTTCCTACTGTTCTATTTCAGGACTTACAGTTACAGCAAGGTTGAAGCAAAGCCGCTTTAGATGTAAAAAAATAGGATATCTAGCGTATTTAGGATTATAGGATATCTGGCGTATTTTTAGGAAATATTTTTAGATCAAGAAATGGATGTCAATAATTGAAGGACTATGAATGTCACCGTATACAAAGGCTCCTGTGGGAAATTCCACAACTTGGTCTAGCATGGTCGAGCAAAATGGCATGCAAACAAACTAATTCTATGCCTTATTTTAAGACCTATCCACAGCAATCAATATTCATTTTGTACAGTATAAAATATTAATAATGTTGAATGCTGATCGATCCATTCAACACCAGTATCATTAATTCATGTCTGCAAATTGACAATGCTCTTTGTTTTATTGATACAGGAAGATGTAGCCGCAATTCATCTACTGTATGTGTATAATCACTTTTTTTTCTTGGTATGACTGTAAAAGCAATAAAATGATTAGTATCAAGAACTGAATTAAAATTTTGAACTACATTCATTCTACAGCTAATTAAAATGTAAAATGCCAGAGAGCTTTATTTATAATCTGTCTGTGGCTGAGGATTGCCACTTTTTTAAAACCGTTGATGGATGTGTACAGAATAACCCAGTTATATGGTTGTAGACGACTGCTGTACAATATTTATACTCAACCATATGGGGGCACATGTACATGTAGTAAAAGATAATAATACAAAATGGTGTGATAAAGTTCAAAAAAATATATATATAAAAATATGTAGTGTAGTTGCACTCACAAACAGAGCCGAAATAAGGAGTTCATCAAGGGTTAAAGTAGACAAACAGTTCTTTATTTCTTCTTTAAAATCTATAAAAGTGGGCAGAAAACCAAATGGTGCAGTATCTTCATCTAATTCCTGATCTCAGAACTGAAATGCACTTACAATACTGGTGGCATAACCTCTGTGTTATGTATATACGCTTGTGATTAGGTTCCATATATATATATATCTCAACGCGTTTCGCAGGTTCATTTGGCTTCCTCGGGAGAGTTGTTCAGTAGAAAAACGTTTAAAAATGTATAAATCCGGCGAAGCGCTCTAAGATGACATAGTCAGTGTAATGGTTCTCAAACCCCAAGCTCAGTGCTTCCTGATCACTGAGAGAACAGTATACTCTGGGTATGCAAATCTTTGCTTCAGATTTCTACAATGCTTTAATTTTCTTTAGACATGTCTACACATTTCTGGAAGTTTCTAAAATCTATCCAACCCTAGTTATTAAATCAACCGATTAAGCACATTTCTTTAATAATTTGGTTCAGTTTCACTAGACACACCAGGCATGATTACTGCCAATCCTGTTGAATCTATACATTGACTTAATAGAACTTATTTTGCAAAGTGAAGCAGACTTAAAGTTATTAAAAAGCAGCCCTACCATCCCATCTCTCTACTTCCTCTCGCCTCCAAGCTTCTTGTAAGTATTGTTCACACCCAACCGTTTCTTAATTCCAATTCCTTACTTGACCCCCTTCAAACTTGATTCCGCTCTCGACATCCTACAGAGACCACCCTTACTAGTTACTAATGATCTACCCACTGCTAAATCCAAGTGCCACTACTCTATGCTAATCCTACTGGACCTTTCTGGTATAAAACTATGGACCACCCTCTTCATGATCTTGGTCTCCGTGACTCTGCTCGCTCCTGATTCACATCCTACCTTTCTGATCATACCTTTAGCATCTTCCTCTTCAGTAACACTTCCCCTACCCTTCCCAGCTTGCTGGGCAAACTCATCTCAACCTTTGGCTTTAAATACCACCTGTATGCTGATGACACCTGGATTTACCTTAGATCTTCACTGCACTTTTCCTAACTCTAAAACCAAACTTCTCATCTTACCTCCAATGCTAACATTTTCTCATCAGTCTCCCTCAATGTCAATGGTGCAGTCATCTCCTTGTCCCTTCAAGCTTGCTGCCTTGATGTCCACCCTTGATTCTGATCTCTTGTTTACCACCATATTCAGACTGTCTCAAAAACTGCTGTCTCCATCTGAAAAACATTGTCCGCAATTTGTCCCTTCCTAATACAAGATGCCACTAAGGGTCTTGTCCATGTCCGCTTTGATTATTGTAACTCTGTCTTGACAGGACTCCCTAATACCCGTCTTGCCCCTCTTCAATACACCATGAATGCTGCTGCCAGATTGATTTTCTCTCTCCTCAGTTTACTAACCCCATCCTCTTTATTGCCTGCCTGTGTGCTTCAGAATTCATTTAAAAATCCTGACTCTTACCTTTACATTTTTAGTTCTTATGCACGCTTGCAAGACTTCTCATGGTCCTCTTGAATGCCCTCCCCCGGCCTATCTGTCTGCCCTCTTTTAAAAAAATCCTTCAAAACCCACTTTTTAAGGACACCTACCTCCCATATTCTTTAGCTCACCTTTCCTAGTCCCTTGTATACTAGTGTGGCTGGTCTATCCCTAACAGTGGCACTTTTACCACTGTTAGGGTACAAAGGGCCCCATTGTACAGCACTTTGGAATATGGTGGCCCTGTATAAAAATACAAGATTAATGAGCCCAGCCCAGCCTGTATTTTTGAATACAACAGAAGCCAAAATATGTCAAATGTTGGGTAAAACAGAAATCCCAAGTATTACTGAAAATCACTACATCACACAAGTTGTCGTTATTACCTACTTGTCTTTTGGAGGAGTGACCCTTTGGCTAAAACACCAACATTTTCTTCTTTAGCTCAATTATGGTCATTTTTTTTTTATTTGGTGGGGAAGACCAATATTTTTTGTCTTAAAAGGTTAGAAATGTCACCCTATCAGCAAAGTCATGTCACAATACAGTAGGGGATGAAAAGAAATAAAATATGCAGAATCATGCTATACAGAATAAAAGCTACTTTTGAGTTTGTAGAATAAAACACATTTTCACATAAAATCCTATAGCTTTGAAATACCCTCGAGGGGTTTTTTCCACAAAACAAAGCCATTTTGAAGAGAACACTGTCTTATAATTGATAACATAGGGAAATCTATTCACATAGTTGGTCATATCCAGATATATATAGTGACAGAGGTGTGGTCCTAAACGGTGTGTATTTAGGACCCACAGTGTCTCAGTTCCTGCCCTGGATAGTGAAAAAGTACAACCCCAGGGAGAGAATAGTATAATATGTGCTACTTTTTTGTTGTTGTGTATTTTTGGTCCCCAGGGTGGAGTATCCAGAAGGTCAGAGTAGGCCAGTTTTCCATCCCGCTAACAGGGGGTCTGTGTACTTAAAAATCCAGGCCATATTTTCCAAGGAGAGGACGCTGCCAGAATGCCTTTCAGACATTTGAATTTATTTTAGTTGGCAAGCAGACAAGCTGCCCAAGGGTACTGAGAAAAACTACAGTGTGTAGTAGGTGCTTATGTGACCCTGCCAAGGAGTGTACAAATTAAACAGGCATCTACGTATTAATTTAATCTTTCCTACCCTAGAAGACTGCGGTTATATCAGAATCCCAGACAGTCTTGGTGGTTTGTCACAATATATATATATATATATATATATATATATAGAAAGTGAAATTACGGGCGGGTACCTTTTTTTCTTTTATAAAGGGGTAGGCACCAACATTGATCAGGTTTTCCTGTTATAAATATGCACCAGCACACGCAACAAGCATTCCTGGCTTTATTGCGACAGGGGAGAGTCCGGGCTGTGAGTATAAAGCCTGATCCCTTGAAGCATTAGAAAGATGTCCCTGCCACTGAGAAAAAAGGCATGGTGTACAGGTATTTCCTATGGGGCACACCTTGTATGGATGTACCTGTGTGTCTATTGGGTCGTTAAGGGGTTAAATGTATATGTATGTATATGTATGTATGTATATTTTATTTTGCATACACTTTAGGATCATCTATTATTTTATCATGTTAATCAAAATGTCTCTAATTTTATTTTAACTCAAAGGTAGCAAACCAAAGGGTGATCTGGTGAGATGAAATATTTCATTTCTCAAAACTTTCATTAGTATGAAGGATGAGTGAGCTTTAGCTGCAAGAATGGCACATCTCGTTGCCTCTTTTTTCCAAATTTAGTTTTCCAATCATGTGGTTTGGATGAAATTCAGAGGGCTTTTTGCTTTGGAAACAAAATTGGGGGGTATCCCTGCCACCTTCTGGACTCAGCTTTCACTTATAACAGCAGCATCTCAAAGAAGAAATCCAGACTTGATTTTTCACTGCAGGACCACCAGCAACAGCAACACTGCACCACTGGATACACACATCCAACACCATGCTATGGGAATTAATTTGTCCAAAACTTGGACCATTTTGATCAATTGATCCCTCAGAGTTAAGAAGCTGATATGGCGGCAGCAGCAGTAGTAGTAGGGCACTGGGTAGACACTGGCCGATACATACATCTAGCACCATTGTCCAGGACAATTAATTTTCCTCACAATTAGAAAAAAAATAAAGAATTGATTCCTCAGAACAAGAATGAGCTGCAGCAGCAACAGAGGTAGGGAAAGGCTCAGTGCAGGCACTAACAGACAGGCATATCCAGCCATATGGTACGGGATAAATACTGCCCCCATATTAGAAAAAAGAACAAGATTTGATCCCCAGAGTAAGTCAAATGAGCTTCAAAGGCAGGGCAGACATTGTCAGACAGACAAATCCAGACAGATAGAAGACTGAATTTTCTCCAATATTAGAAAAAAACCAAGAATTGACACCCCTGATTAAGGAAGGAAACAGAGAAGCAGCAGCTATAGTAAGGGATGTGGCCTGGGCAGGTACCGGCACATAGGTACATGCAGCCTCCTGGTGCAGGACTGAATTTCTCACGAAAAATTTAAAGAATAGATCCACCAGAGTAAGGAAGGCGATAGAACATCACTCAATTTGAATATTGAATGCTGTATAAGCTAACTTGGGTAGACTGACTTTCAAGAAAGACATTTGTTCCACCAGGTGCAGAGAGAGCTGTCTTCTCTGGGTTGAGTATGTTGTCGCAAATGAAACAGAGTTTTGGAGATTTTGCAGTTCATTTTTATTTGTTTCGTGGGACCCTCCTTGTTATTGGAGATTTGTGCAACACAAAAAGGAAATTTTTGTGTGAATCCAAATGTCATTTTCCAGCTATATTTTTTGCCCGTGATATTAGTCATTATGGATCAGATAACTTTTCCGCTTTCTTAACATAACCTAAGTTTCCAATTTCCATGCATAAAGAGACTGCTGTGCCTTTCACTGTATTATCTGAGTAGAATGTAACCGTTATGAAATAACTAATTATTTAATGCACCATTATTTAACTTCTCCATCCTTAGCAAATGTATTTTACTTTTCTATATATTCACAAATCAGTGGTTAACACTTTTCTGTGTTTACCTTTTTTTAACAAGCTGGTAATAAGTTCACATTTTTTTGCAAACAAAGAAGATTTTATTTCAGAACTGAGATAAATACACAAATAATCTATCCCTTCAAACGTGGTAATACCACATGAGACATCAGCCATGAGATAGCAGTGACATGGCTTTCAGGCAAAAAGTGTAACAAGAGTCAATATGAGAAATGTAATTATAAAGTACCGATAATCTGTGTTCAGCAACAGAATATTGCTGAAGGTATACATAGAAATGTTTTGTGGTTTTATATAGATCAGAGATAAGCTTAAAGGCATCAGACTAGCTACAATTATATTTGAAACATGGAAGAGGCACTTATAACTTGGTCATGACTTGGTCTACACTCGTTAAGTACCCTTAGTTTTCGTGGTACATACAAAATAGCAGCAGGAAAATGATAATAATACTGCTGGCAGCATCAATAGACAAGGGGGGCAGCTAGGTTTCAGTATGTACTGGCTGACTTGGTATGATAGGAGTGTGATTGCTAACAGCAATCACAGTCCCATCATGCCTAGGTTCCAGCACTTACACATCCATGCCATCACACACACACACTCATTCATTCATTCATATACTCATTCATTCACAGATTCATTCCCTCAATCACGCATGGTGATTCAAAGACCCTCCCCACCCCCTTACCTGCACTGGAGCTCCTCTATGCCGCTCACAGACTTCAGCAGGGGGCGCAGCCTCCCTCTGCGTTGTCTGGTACTGCACAGAGGAAGCAGGATGTGATGTGATGTCACGTGAACTCTGCTGGGTTCCGCTTCCTCTGTGCAGTACAGAAGACCCTCCCATTGGTAAGTAGCAGGGCTCTTGTTGTAGCAGGGCTCGAGGTGCGGACCGCGCAAGATTGGTTGCCCTGGCTGCCGATCTTACGCGGGCCGCACCTCGAGGTCTCGCGGGCCGCATTTGCTGCGTTTCTATTGGGGGGGGTTCCTACGGCCCTGGGGGGGATTTCTTCATTATCGGTCCCCCCCGCATGAGTTACTGGGGGGGATCTGTGGTTGTGGTGGTGGTGCCAGCATCTCTTCCGTGCCAGTACGCCCATGGGTATATGTCTGTGAATGTGTGTCGTTGTGGCTTAAAACCGCCTTTTGCAAAGCCCCCTGATGTCAGAGACACTGGAATCACTCAATTATTGCAGAGCTTCCTTGTAGCCGATGGAGCGGTATTCAGGACATGAGTGCACACCTACATCCTTTAGTGTGTTCAGTGATGGGGTATAAGGAGCTGGCATCATCTTTTGATTAGAATCTGCCACATAATATCTTTAAGTGATGTCTTTTAAATAACTCGTTGACTTTTTACATAAGAGTAGATCTATGTATTCAGAAATTTGTGAAGTAATTGAGTTTATGCCTGAGACAATAGACCTCTCCTTACCTAATGTATCGCTTTGTCTTCGTCTGTCAATTCTAGCTTTGTCATACCCCTTGAATATATGTATTGTAAGAAGCACTGTGTAAATTGTTGCTATACAAATACAAGATAATAATAATGAGACCATTCTATGCCAAACCACGGCATACTAAGGGATATAAAAAGGAAACTTAAAATTCTTAAGTTAAGCCAAATGGTTTTAGTGTTTCAATTTTGCGTAAGTAAGATATTTGATTTCTACTTAACCTAACTGATGTTATCTCCTTTTTTCCATATTTACTAACTGCAATAAACTGTAGAAGCCTAGAATGCTGTCCTATTTAGACAAAAATAGTGAACTCTTTTATATATATATAGAAAATTATTTTGTATATATATATATATATATATATGCAGAATTTTATCTTATGGTCTAAGCCACATGGGTACTAATGAATTGAATTTGATACACAATGCAAATTGTGCCACCTAACCCATATATAAGTATGCATTTTTCCACATAAAACCACCTTTTTAAATCTTTTTTATGCCACATGCAACTTGAACATCCTTGTCCTTTTGAAAAATGTATCTTACAAACTTAGCTATGTAACTTAGTGAGTCCACCTACGTAATTAACTGTAGATTCAAATATATTGTCATCAGTGCGTTTAAAGGTAAGTTTTTGCTCTTAACAAAGCAGACTAGTCACCTGGGCATGGCAGCAATTAAAAGGTACCCTATACAGTCCTACCATGAAGAATACGTATTAAAGCTCTTACATAGTATTTCAATATACATTCTTTACCTCTAAAGGAAATAAACATTTATTTTTAAAATTGAGTTGCAAGTTTTAAACCTTAAAGTAGCCAATCACTGGCCAGAAAGCTCTTCCATCAAAATTAATTAGAATACTTTCTGTGCATGCATGTGAGGATGTCTCATTAGAGTGAGTACATTGGTAAGCCAATTAGCTGGGGCAAATGAGTGCATGAGTGCACATGCATGAATCTCCCATTTTTTTCATGGGCAAAAATGTTAATTTAAAAGTGGTACTCAATTATCAGATGCAATAATGCTTATGATGGCTTGTGGCTTTTCTTTTCCATACACACGCTATACCTATCTGACAATTAATAACAGATGCTGAAACAAGAAAGGGCATAAAAACTTTCACTTGTATCATGGTACCATAAACAATTGCACAAAGCGTGAAGACTTCAAGCTATGGTACAACAGACTTGGTTGGTGTAAAATATTTACCATTAATTTAATTCTTCATAAGAGTAAGAATCTTGAATGCTGCAAAATCATTTAAAAATGTTTAGCTAAGCCTGTAGTTTGGTATAATAATGTAAAATGTAATTATTAATTTTACTTGGAAACTATAATAGCATTCAAGAATTAATTAGGTTCTAGTATAAAGATACGTTTATATGTTTCCCCTTTCCCTCTTTTCCCATATTAAATATATTTTAAATTAATATTTAATAAATATTAAAATAAACAGCTTTAAAAGAGGTGGCTAGGAGGTGGGTCATTACATTATTAGGATACTGACATTGTAAAGGCTCTATATCTCTTCAACCAGATGCCCAGCAGTCCAAGAGAAAAAAGTAATCTCTACACTGGATGAGTCTGAGAACTTGTCCTCATTCAATGAACTTGGTGTGAAAATATTGAGACTCAAATCCTAGATATGATTATTATAACCCCTTTAGTTTTTATAGCACCATGGGAGCTGTGGTCCCGCAACAGCTGAACAATTATTGGCTTTAAGTGATACACACAATAGTAAGCTACTAGTGGCCTATCCTGCCTGGTAATTATCCCTTCCTTTTATTTATTTTAGTTTATCCTTAACCACGCAAGTAATTTTTTTACTGCCTGAAATATTTCCGTATAGCCACAGTCCAGTCACATGATATAATAGATTTTATATAAGTAAGTTATTGTAAGAATTCTACAGATGACTCAAGAACATGTTTATACTTAGAATATAAAGGAAGGTTTCATATTAAGCATACTTATTACAGAAAATAAAGAGTTCATCACTAAGTAGATTCAGTTGACCAGAGATCAAATTTTCTAACAACAGATCTCAGTAAAGAGTGCTGTACCAATTAAATTTTATATAGTTGTTAGAAGTGCAGCAAGACTCTGCCAAGAGTCTTAGATCTAGTTGGACTGTCCTAACAATTAATATTTATCTTGAATTTCAACTCTTATGATGTTTAAAGTATAGTTCATTATGCTTTTCAGTAGCTACATCTATTTGTATGACCTTATGTTACTTTCATGACACATTTCATCTACACTAGTGATAAAAATACCATACTGTCAATACCGGTATTTAAAACTGTTTTGATTTTGAGAGATGATAATTCCATTTTTAAAGGTTTCAACCAGAAGTTGAACCAAATTATGTGTTTCCAAGTAACTACAGCATCGATAAATGCCACTAAACTTAGCCTACTGGTTTCCTGAGTCTGTAATTTATACCATTATGCAGAACAAATCATTTTGATCAGGTATACACACACGGTATTCCGTGTACTTAAATGGGAATGTTGTAAAAGAAACAGCAGTTATTTAATTCAAATTGCTACAGATGGTCACTTTTTTTCCTCTGGTCTAAATATTTCAATGTAACATATATGGGGAAAAAAAAGAGACATTGGAATAGTGCATACCATTTGCGTGAAAAATAGCCTCATCCCTTCACTCAGTTAGTTTAGAACAGAGCATATATGACTCAATATACACGTACATGATGATTATGAGTGGAAGAATTCATGGGGTCATACATACTTCTCAGCTGTGATAATTCTCTCCCCCATTTAGATGCTTGCTTATACTGTATATATATATATATATTATATATATATAAAAGTGGAGGAAAGAGGAACAAAAACAACACAGCATGATACTGTTTTGCAAGTTTTTCATGAAGATGAAAATGGCTTACAATTTGCAGTTTGTTGTTAATTAATTAAGAAAAGGGACAGCGGCAGCCTCTATTTGTGTAATCATGTTTCCCCTGCCTTGGTCTTCTTCAGTTGGTCTCTAACTTCAAATTTCATAGGTTGTGTATATATATATATATATATATATATATATATATATATATATATATATATATATATATATATATATATATATATATATGTGTGTATTAATTTAGCAGTTCATTGCAGTGCTTAGGAAAAAGCAACACCATATTTTCCATGAGAGAGATCCCAGGGGTCCCAGGGGTCACCCACCAAAAGACAGAGAAGTTTAGACAGAGAGGATGTAGAGAAGGCCACAGATTGGTCTAAAGAATAAAGGGAAAAGACAGTGTTCCTGTATGAATTTACAAAACTACTCACCAATCAGGAAATAAAGGTTTTATATGTCCTTTTTGTAAAAAATATAAAGCCAAATCTATCTCTTTTTGTCCATACAGATTTAATACCTACCTGGATCACCACTTGCCACCACGGAGGAGAGGGAGACCCCCCCCTCCGTCAGCCTGCAGCCGCAGAGGTAGACCTCCATCCACCTCTGTGCTGTGGTGGTATTGCAGGCACATTGCCACACTCAAGATGGCTGCCACACTCCACCAAACGGGAAGTGATATCAGACTTTTCAGATCACTTTCCCATCCTTTATAAGCCTTCAGTAGACATCAGGATGTTGACCTCTGATGGTCGTGCCTATGTTTCATAGCGCTACTCCTCAGTAAGTGTTTTGGTTTTCGTCTTCAGGGTTTAACCTTGGCTTGTTCCTGTTATTCTGACTTCTGGATTCCTGACCTTGGCTTGTTTATCGTTTATTATGACCTTAAATAATTTAATTTAATATTATTTTATGTATATTGATGTAGCTCCTTAATTCACCATAAGCTACACATCCTTTGTGAAGTATGTATATAATGTTTAGTAAAAAACATTATAATTAACACAACAGTTAACATGAATAGTTATAGTATAGAATATATATCCATCCAGAAAGGACTAATATCTTTCCATTGGAGCTGTATTAAGTATTATATACAAAGTCGGCATTCTAGATCTGCTTTGCTTCCCAGGGCCAACCTAGCAGCCAATGGCTAATATGGCATACTTGCGGCAGTCTTCTATATATTCATGCAGCTGCATGCTTCATTTCTACTGTTTAGCGGCTATGTGTAGAAGCCACACACTAAAGTATGGTATCTGCCACACAAGTGGCAATATAATTATGGGGGAGGGGAAGGCACTGATCCACTGGGCATTTGTCCAGTTTGTTCGATGGCCAGTCCAGGCGTGTTGCTGCCTATATATTTCCTGTGTAGCTGGCATCCCATGGGTTAATGTTTGCAGGTTAGTAATTTTAAGAAATTCAAAAAACTCAAATGTCTAAAATTTTAATAACATCTGGCACCAATTACCAGAGCCATGTTGCATTTTGGTGAACATTGTTACTTTCTGCCAACCTAATTCTAAGATTTTAGACATAAAATCCAGAAATACTGCAAGAACCAGATGTTCGCTTACTCATTCATTAAGGGATATTGATAACTAAACTTTCACGTGGTTCAGTCATTTTATACTTTGCACTTTAGTGCCTTCATAAACACAGACATAACTACGCTAACAAAGAATGGTGGTGTTAAAAAAGGCTGCCACTCAGTTTATAAGCGAATACGTAGTAACAGATGCAATCTCTGCATGGGTATCAAGGCTACATTGATTTTTACTAACAAAAAATACACACAAGGTCACCGGCACAGCCTCAGTTACTAATACACAGGACAGCACAGACACAGCCTCAGCTACTAATACACAGGACAGCACAGCCTCAGCTACTGATACACAGGACAGCACCGGCAAAGCCTCAGCTACTAATACACAGGACGGCACCGCTACAGCCTCAGCTACTAATACACAGGACAGCGCCGCCACAGACTCAGCAACTAATACACAGGACAGCACCGGCACAGCCTCAGCTACTAATACACAGGACAGTACCGGCACAGCCTCAGCTACTAATACACAGGACGGCACAGCCTCAGCTACTGATACACAGGACAGCACTGGCACAGCCTCCGCTACTAATACACAGGACGGCACCGCTACAGCCTGAGCTACTAATACACAGGACAGCACCGCCACAGACTCAGCTACTAATACACAGGACAGCACCGGCACAGCCTCAGCTACTAATACACAGGACAGCACCGGCACAGCCTCAGCTACTAATACACAGGACGGCACCGACACGGCTACTAATACACAGGACAGCAACGGCACAGCCTTAGCTACTAATACACAGGACAGCACCGGCAGAGCCTCAGCTACTAATACACAGGACGGCACAGCCACAGCCTTAGCTACTAATACACAGGGCGGGACAGCCTCAGGTACTAATGCACAGGACAGCACAGCCTCAGCTACTGATACACAGGACGGCACCGCTACAGCCTCAGCTACTAATACACAGGGCAGCGCCGCCACAGACCCAGCTACTAATACACAGGACAGCAACGGCACAGCCTTAGCTACTAATACACAGGACAGCACCGGCACAGCCTCAGCTACTAATACACAGGACGGCACCGCCACAGCCTTAGCTACTAATACACACGGCGGCACAGCCTCAGATACTAATACACAGGACAGCACTGCCACAGCCTCACCTACTAATACACAGGGCGGCACCGCCACAGCTACTAATACACAGGGCGGCACCGCCACAGCTACTAATACACAGGACAGCAACGGCACAGCCTCAGCTACTAACACACAGGACAGCACCGGCACAGCCTCAGCTACTAATACACAGGACGGCACCGCCACAGCCTTAGCTACTAATACACACGGCGGCACAGCCTCAGATACTAATACACAGGACAGCACTGGCACAGCCTCACCTACTAATACACAGGGCGGCACAGCCTCAGCTACTAATACACAGGACGGCACCGCCACAGCCTTAGCTACTAATACACACGGCGGCACAGCCTCAGATACTAATACACAGGACAGCACTGGCACAGCCTCACCTACTAATACACAGGGCGGCACCGCCACAGCTACTAATACACAGGGCGGCACCGCCACAGCTACTAATACACAGGACAGCAACGGCACAGCCTCAGCTACTAACACACAGGACAGCACCGCCACAGCCTCAGCTACTAATACACAGGACGGCACCGCCACAGCCTTAGCTACTAATACACACGGCGGCACAGCCTCAGATACTAATACACAGGACAGCACTGGCACAGCTTCACCTACTAATACACAGGGCGGCACCGCCACAGCTACTAATACACAGGGCGGCACCGCCACAGCTACTAATACACAGGACAGCAACGGCACAGCCTCAGCTACTAACACACAGGACAGCACCTGCACAGCCTCAGCTACTAATACTAACACACAGGACAGGACCGGCACAGCCTCAGCTACTAATACACAGGACAGGACCGGCACAGCCTCCGCTACTAATACACAGGACGGCACCGCCAGAGCCTCAGCTACTAATACACAGGACGGCACCGCCACAGCCTCAGCTACTAATACACAGGACAGCACCAACACAGCCTCCGCTACTAATAAAGGGCACAGTGCCGACAGTGTCAGCTACTCTTGCTGAGGACAACACCGACATCAACTATTCATATTAAAGCAAAAACAAAATAAATAACACAACAAAAACGTTTGCAGTAAAGTGTCAGTGAAGCAGCCTATGCCAAGAAGCAATATAACTGTGAAATCTGGTATTATACATAAAAAGACAAGATCTGGCAGATTTACTTGTTAAAAAACAAACACCAGATGTTTCAGCTCCTCTGAAAAGGTAACCATAGGTTTCTTAAACTTTGATCATAAATGACAGCATCATGCTTTTCTTGAGATTTTAACTATATATTAATGAAGAAGATATCCAAAAGATAATATACAAATTACTTTTGTCTCTTAAAAATAAACAGTCAACATAAACAGCATCAGCACATCCATACACATGCATTTAATTTTATGTCAAGAACAAAAACAGATCTGTCAAATGTCTTCACTTTATGTAGAATGTCAGCAGGATTTAATTCTCTCAATATGCTATGCTTTTTATTGACAGCTTCATACAGTTCTTTTAGGATTGCATTTTGCTGGCAAGGCTAATGAAGCCATTTAAGAGTAATACGATATGTCAGATGTAAGGATCCGACATGTTATGGACAATGCCAGTGCCTGTAGCGTTGGTGTCTTGCTCTGCCCTTCAGTACTGAGAGAAAGCATGAAGCATTGTTTTTTTTCTTATAAGATAATAACTATGTCAGCCTTACTTTTTATCTGATTTGCTTAATTGTTTTCTTAAAAGTAACAAAAATACTATCCCTTGACTGATGTAAAAGAACAATCCAAAATAAAATCAGTGTGATAGATGAAAAAGGCAGATGAAAGGCATGGGCTTTGTCTTGTTGCATTTTTACTTTACTAATTCATATTTTTTAAATATCAGTTCAGGGACATACAAAATACACATATATTAGAGACCAGATGCAAAGGTACAGGGTTATCATCAGGGGGTACAACCATTACAATTGTTCTAGGGGGTGTGCTTGGGGAGACAAAGTCTCCCACCGTTTTTGCTGGGGGAAAAAAATCTTACTTGCCAGTGTGACTGAGAGGATGCTGATTTACATTACTGTATCATTTATGTTACTTTTTCCTTTCTCTTGCCATTACATGACTTCATCGTGGTATAGTCCAGGTTCACTTAGTTCCTGTCAATTACCAATGTTCTCCTTCTCCATATTGGCCATTAACTCTGTCTCTTTTCTGTCTGTCACCCTATTGATCAGTAACTCTGTCTCCTGTTTGTGTTTCACCCTATTGGCCTGTTTCCCTTAGATCCCACTTTTCATACTACTGGTCTTTCACCCATTCACTCTGACTTCTATTACCTTGGATGAAAACATTGTCTGTTGGCGCAATTGCGCTAACGAATTACCTTATAAAAGTGCACCAAGCACATTCACTTTTGCTTTGTTATACTAGCTTCCCAGTGGTTGTGCCCTGCCATTCCTCTGTTCCCATTTTCCCGTATCCTGATCCTATTCCTCTATATTACTGCCTGCCTAGGGTTTTTGACTATTGGATTGTCTCCTGATTGCGTTACTTGCCTCCTGCCCCGACATGTGCCTGTCGGAACACTTATGACCCCCAACCCATGCGTGTCACATAGTCTACGAGATTGTTACAGCTTACCTTTGACCTCTGGACGATCCGAATAGTTTTCTGGCTGTTCCCCTTTTGTGTTGGGTTTTGGTTCCACAAATCGCTTCTGGCTACGGGCTTTGTATGGAGAGTTTGTTTTGGCTCTGGTGATCCATTACTCAACTTACCTTACTGACAGTGGCCCTTTAGCCCCCAAATAACCTGACAAACCTACAGTGAAGGAAAACATTATTTGATCCCCTGCTAATTTTGTACCTTTGCCCACTGACAAAGACATGATCAGTCTACAATTTTAATGGTAGGTTTATTTGAACAGTGAGAGACAGAATAACAACAAAAAAATCCAGAATAACAAATTTGAAATAAGCATTTGACCCCTTTGCAAAACATGACTTGGTGGCAAAACCCTTGTTGCCAATCAAAGAGGTCAGACGTTTCTTGTAGGAGAGATTTTTTCCCACATTTCTTTGCAGATCCTCTCCAAGTCATTAAGGTTTTGAGGCTAATGTTTGGCAACTCAAACCTTCAGTTCCCTCCACAGATTTTCTATGGGATTAAGGTCTGGAGACTGGTTAGACTGCGTTTTCATGAGTCACTCCTTTGTTGCCTTGGCTGCTTGTTTTGGGTTATTGTCATGCTCAAATTTTCAATGCCCTGGCTGAGGGAAGGAGGTTCTCACCCAAGATTTGACGGTACATGGCCCCATCCATTGTCCCTTTGATGCAGTGAAGTTGACCTATCCCCTTAGCAGAAAAACAGGGTGTCAATTGAAGTCAATTCAAGCTGATTGAAGTCAATGGACTGCAACCTATAAAGGGGTCATATGATATTTTCCTATATACTTTCCAATGATAACATTTCTAGAATACCCACTTTTTGGCCTGATACACTAGCAATTGCCCCCCAGGCCGCCCTGAATGTACATTAAACGGCCGCGCAGCCGCCAATTTAAGTGGCCGATTCGGCCACGCCAGGGCCGTCTTTAATACCCGTAGCATCTGCGGTGGGCCAGCCGAACTGGCCGGCACACCGAGATGCCATTGCAGCCGGTGATGCTGTGAGTCCTTAAGCGGCGGTAAGACACGCTGGCCGCTTTAAAATCATTAAGCCGCCAGCGTGTCTGCACAGTGCCGCCCAGTGTCCTGTTCCGTGTGACCGTGCTCTTCTACCTGTCACGAGGAACTGTTCCGTGTGACTCCGCCCCCTTGAGTGGCCCATCACAGTGCTCAAGGGGGCGGAGTCACACAGAACAGTTCCTCGTGACAGGTAGAAGAGCACGTTGGAGGACAGCAGCAGTGAAGGATGCGGCAAAAACGTAAGTATTAAAAAAATTTTAAGTTGGGGTAATAGGAGAATAGGGGGGCCATATTCAAAGGGGGGGCTGCATTGGGACAACAATTAAATACAAAATAGGGGTGGCTAGGGGGTATAAGTACACAACAGGGTGGTTGGGGCACCACATAAATCAATACACAAAGGTGGGGGGTGGGGGGCTTGGTTCAATATACATGGCTCATTAACAATGCAAAGGGGGGCATCAATATACAAGGGAGGGGGGCTGGCTGGGGACATCACATAACTCAATACACAAGGGTGTTGGGTCATAATGTACAAAGGGGGCTGGATAGGGGCACAAATCCACATGGGGCAATACACAAGGGGCATAATGTACAAAGGGGGCTGGCTGGGGGCACAAATCCACATGGGGCAATACACACTTTCCAGTGTGGAAAGCATTTTGGATGTGGGTGTCAGTGTGGCAGAGCCTGTCCTGGTGTGTGTATGTGTGTGTGTGTGGGTGTTGATGTGGCAGGGCCTGTTCTGGTGTGTGTGTTTGGCTGTCTGTGTGGCAGGGCCTGTCCTGCTGTGTGTCTGTGTGGCAGAGCCTGTCCTGGTGTGTGTGTACGTGTGTTTGGCTGTCTGTGTGGCAGGGCTTGTCCTGGTGTGTGTGTGTTTGGGTGTCGGTGTTGCAGAGCCTGTACTGGTGTGTATGTCTGGGTGTCGGTGTGGCAGAGCCTGTCCTGGCATGTGTGTGTTTGGGTGTCGCTGTGGCAGAGCCTGTCCTGGTATCTGTGTGGCAAAGCCTGTCCTGGTGTGTGTGTTTGGGTGTCGGTGTTGCAGAGCCTGTACTGGTGTCAGGGCGGGCTGTTTGGGGACAAAATTGGCTCACGCTGGGCTGTTTGGGGACAAAGTTGGCTCACTCTCGACTGTAATTTGTTAATGTTATCTTGGTGCTGGTCGGGTTCTATGTGGGCAATGTGGACGCCAGGGTTGGCTTTGGGGTGTGCGACCTGTGATCTATGCCTTTAATTTAGGGGGTTTTATCTATACCTTTAATGCAGAGTTTTTATGTGAATTCCATATATACCTGCAAAGCTGGGTTTTGTGTCATTCTGTGGATCTGTATCTGCTATGTTTTCATTCATTATTTATGTTTACCTGCAAATATAGGATTTGTATGTCTTATTCAAATTGATCAATACCTGGAGTGCTGTTTCCATGTGTTGTTTATTTGATCTATACCTTTAGTGCTGAGTTTACATGTGATTTCCAGTTGATCTATAACTGCAATGCTGGGTTTATGTGTTCTGTTGGTTTATACCTGCAATGCTATGTTTCCATACATTATTTATGTATACCTGCAAATACAAGGTTTTTTTTTTGTCTTATTCAGTTGCATGTGCTGTTTCCATGCGTTGTTTATTTGATCTATACCTGAACTACAGGGTGTAAGTAAAAGAGCGGTATGGTTTAGTGAATGAGGGGACAAAGAGATGATTACAGGGGAGAGGACCTCTCAATGTCATGGTGCAGTCAGAAGGACTGACCCTCACTGTCTTCCTCTGATCTGCAGTCAGTGGGGCAAATATATTTTTTTGGTGTGGTAGCGGAGGGAGTGATTGCATGCAAGGGAGCATTGAGCGGAGCCCAAGGAAATGCTTGGGTAGGGTCCAATTTTTTCACTATAAAATATATTGGCAACAGGGTCTAATATTTATATATATATATTTTGTCAGCAGGGGCAAATATTTATATTTTTATTGGCAGCAGGGGCAAATATTTATATACCGTATTGGCTCGAATATAGGCCGCACTTTTTCCCCCCACTTTAAGCCTATATTCGGGGTCTAGCGCCCGACGCCCGGGGGGCAGTGGCAGCATATCTCGGGGGGGAACCCCGCTAGGCCCCGCCTCCTCCAGAAAATTGAAGAGGTCTACCGGATCCGCTTTGGGACGGCACAGTCCCGCCGGGTCCCGGTCCTGCTTCTGGAGCAATCTCCCCAACCGGCTCTGCTTCCCCGCAGTGGGCAGGCGATTCCGGGAGTAGGAAGGTACGCGCGTATGCAACCTCGACTGCACCAGCGCTCGGTGATAGACGCCAACAGCAGCTGAGGTTACCATACAGGAGGATCCAGGTCCCCTGCAGCAGTGGCGACTCTAGAAACAATATATAGGGGGTGCACACAAGATACCACAGTCAAACTGGGGGGGGCATTCATAATTTCCAAAAGTAATGTGCTATGGAATTATACTTTTGTTATTGGGCTAAAATAATACTTGATCATGGGAAGCCTGAAGCCACAATTGAGTGCGACTAATCCTTGAAATAAATATTATAACACAATAAATAACTTTTCCACTAAATGATTTCAGGGCCTTGAACGTTTTGTCCCCTGAAGTCACTACAACTTCAGGAGGGCATTTTTACCTCTGGATAAATATAAATTAAATAATTCCTACTGTAAGTTAAGTGCCAGGAAACAGATGACCAAACACACACACCAACACAGGCTCTGTCACACCGACACCCAGACACACACACCGGGACAGGCTCTGCCACACCGACAACCAAACACACACACCAGGACAGGCTCTGCCACACAGACACCCACACACATCAGGACAGACTCTGCCACACCCACATCCAAACACACACACACACACCAGGACAGGCTCTGACACACCCACATCCAAACACACACACCAGGACAGGCTCTGACACACTGACACCCAAACACACACCCTAGGACAGGCTCTGCCACACTGACAACCGAACACACACCAGGACAGGCTCTGCCACCCCAACACCCAAACACACACCAGGACAGGCTCTGCCACACCAACACCTATACACACACACCCGGGGACAGGCTCTGCTACACTGATAACCAAAAATACACAAACAGCAGGACACAATCTATGTCACAGACGTCTACATCAGGATGGATTTTTCACACTGCATTGTCGTTTATACCCCCTTAGTGTTTTTGCCCCTTGTGTATTGATGCCCCTGCTGCCCATATATATTAATATTAGCCCCAGTTGCCAATAGCAGGTATAGATCAACACATTAACACACAAACCAAGCTTTGCATGTATAGATCAACTGAACTTCACTTGTGATCTCAGCACAAGTGAAGGTATATATCAAATAAACAGAATCAGACATACAAATCCTGTATTTGCAGGTATACAATAGTATATGAAAAGTAGCATTGCAGGTATAGATCAAATAAATACATGGAAACAGCATTGGAGGTATTAATCAACTGAATAAGACATACAAACACTGTATTTGCAGGTATACATAAATAATGTATGGAAAATCAGCTTTGCAGGTATAGATCAATTGGAATTCACATAAAAACATGTCATTAAAAGGTATATTTAAAACCCCCTAAATTACAGGCATAAATCACAGGTTGCACACCCCAAAGCCAGCCCTGGTGTCCACACTGCCCACACAGCAATCACACTCCTATCATACCCAGGCAACCAGTAAATTCTGGTACCTAGGCATGATGGGACTGTGCTTGCTGTTAGCAATCACACTCCTATCATGCCAGGTCAGCCAGTACATGCTCGTACAGGGTGGCTGTAAGTGATGTGTAGATCTGCTGGCAGCATCAATATACAAGGGGGGCAGCTAGCTAGGTTTCACCATGTACTGGCTGACTTGGCATGATAGGAGTGTGATTGCTAACAGCAATCACAGTCCCATCATGCCTAGGTTCCAGCACTTACACATCCAACCAGTAAATGCTGGAACCTAGGCATGATGGGACTGTGATTGCTGTAAGCAATCAAACTCCTATCATGCCAAGTCAGCCAGTACGTGCTGGTACAGGGTGGCTGTAAGTGATGTGCAGACCCCATACTGCTGGCAGCATCAATACACAAGGGGGGCAGCTAGCTAGGTTTCAGCATGTACCGGCTGACTTGGCATGATAGGAGTGTGATTGCTAACAGCAATCACAGTCCCATCATGCCTAGGTTCCAGCACTTACACACCCATGCTATCACACACACACTCATTCATTCACACATTGATTCCCTCAATCACATTCAAACACCCTCCCCACCCCCTTACCTGCACTGCAGCTCCTCGATGCCACTCACAGACTTCAGCAGAGGGCGCGGCCTCCCTCTGCGTTCTCTGGTACTGCACAGAGGAAGCAGGACTGGAGCAGAGTCATGTGATGTCACGTGAACTCTGCTAGGTTCCGCTTCCTCTATGCAGTACAGAAGATCGGTTTCCCTGGCTTTGCATTAAAAAAAAAAAAAAAAAGACGGGATTTAAAGTCGCATTGCGACTTTATTCCAAATTCGGCAGGGGGGCAACCGGGGGGGCAATGATTAACCTAGGGGGGGGCAATTGCCCCCCTTTGCCCCCCTGTAGCGACGCCACTGCCCTGCAGCGATGCGGGGGATCTGGATATTAGTCTAATAGTCAGATCTCATTTGAGGTCTGATTAGAAGACGACCTTGATTACAAGACAAGGGGTATTTTTCAGAGCATTTGCTCTGAAAAAAACCTTGTTTTATAATCGAGCAAATACGGTAATCTAGTGTAAGGTGAGATTGTAAACTCACATGCCTGTTCACCATCTCCTGTTGTAGCTTCATGTGTTTTCATGTTCTTGTTAATCACTCTAACTTGTAATTGCAGTGTTGTAGAATATGTTCGCACTTAGTTAAAAAGGTTAATAATGATTATAATAATAATAATGGTAATGTGCCAAAACTTTAATCTATTTTCTGCATCATGGTTACAGTAATTTTCAAGTGAGAATTGTAAAGTGAAATCATAAAAAAGAATAGTGATCCAGACACAGACGGTCTTACGGCTTGACTCATTATATAGTGATCCAGATACTGATGGTTTTACTGCATACCTCACATAATTCTTTATTGAGAAAGACAATGCCAGTGGTACAAAATGACCCCTATCATTATATCATGATCAAGACACGAGTGGTGGTACAGTATAACTCCCATTAAAATATAATGAGTCTGACAGTGGTACACCATGTCACCAAAAGCCTCCGTGCCATGGGCTCCTTGAGGACCAGCCTCCTTCCTACAGACTATGGGCCCTGGTATGGAGTGCCACGTTTCCCAAAGTACAAGAGGCTCTAAAGACTATGGAGCTCGGACACAGATTTGGGGTTCCTGCATTTTGGGAGGGATTTATGTTTGGTGTTTTGCTCTCCATTGGGTCAGGACATTATAGGACAGAGACCTCCATGACCAGTATTTGCACCTGGATCTGATGTCCAGCAGGTGTCAGCCAGAAGTCAGGGAAACACCTGTGTTTACCATTCTCCCCAAAGACTACAATAGCAACCCCCTCCTGGGCTGAGGTGGGCTAAGTGCAAATACTGAGCCGTGTGCAAAGGAGGACCTGATGGAGAATTTTGTTTGGCTTGTTGTGTCTACTGTATGTAAATCACCCACTTAAATACCCCTGTGCTTCCAAATAAACTGAGTCCTGTTTTCACCTCAAGATGAGTGTTGTGTGATGCTTGGGGTGGGCTGCTATGATCCTTTATTGCCCTTTTCAGGACAGTAGCCACACTGTGTAGCTAAGCTTCAGCTAGCCACAGTGCCAACTAACACGGGTGCAGCAACGTCCCGTTACACACCCCAACTCCCATCAACATGGGAGCCGAGGCGCAGTCCTCGTGTTCAGCCCCCTGCTCATCTGGGTCCCGGGAACCGCTGGACCTCCTTGCTCCTAGACAAGGATCGATAGATCAAAGTGGGGAGCGCCTCATGACGACATGAGAGCCGCCTGCGCATGTGTGAACGGCTATCTCATGAATATTCATGTTAGGTCTTAAAGGGACCTTTTCCTCTTCCCCCTAATTAGATGGGTAGGAGGGTTTAGAAGCTTGGAGGGATATTTAAACCCTCAGTTTATAGTCCACATTGATAGTGCCTCTGTACTTCACTAGCGTTCTGATTATTGTGACGGATCGTCCTGTGCCCCAGACTGGACACATCCGCCAGCCAGCTCCTTCCTTCTCCCAGTTAAGCGGACACGCTGTGGCTGTCCGAAGAAAGCAGTCACAGACCAGCACTTCCCTCAATCATGAGACAGGACTTCATGCTTTGAGGTTAGAAACAGAACTCTCTTTATTACAAACACACAGAACTTATATACAATCTACATTCACTGTGCACCAAACCCAACCCCCAATCCTATCAGCCACATCCCATGACAAATCCCATCAGCCACATCCCCTCACAAATCCCATCGGTATACAGAGGATGTATCAGGTGAGGGGATTAAGGGATACAATGGGTTCCCCCACCTGTGTTATCCCCCCTGTAGTGCGGGTGCCGTCTGGGCAGACAGGGCTGTGCTGGCTGATTAAGAGCCCCAGCCAGATTATAAGATCGTCTCTTTGAAGGCTGGAGCTGCAGCCACATTCAAACCGGGTACACATAAATATAATAATAATAATAATAACAGTGAAGATCAGACATAGGTTCTTCACAATTATCTCTATACATTTTGGCTTTGAATTTCACTTGTTCCTACCACTGTTTGCCGTCTGCCCTGATCTGTGCTATATGACCCCGACTACTCTTTTGCCTGACCCTTGCTTATGGTTCCTGACTTTGGCTTGGCTCCTGATCGCTATTGTTCCTGGTTCTATAGCCCGCTGTCAAGTGATTCTGTTGTCCGCTGTGTACCCACATTCCTTATTCAGCCTCTTCGGTTGCTGTGTTTCCTGCCGACTGCTAGGGGCGCCATATCTAGTTTCTGCAGTGTGGATCCACATCTAGTCTGCCCGAAAACTACAGATCCAGACACAGACGGTGAGATAGCATGACTCATATCATTATATCTCTAGATACAGGGGATGGTACAACATAACTCCCATCACTGTATGCTGAGACAGACATTGAGGGTGGTACACCATAGCTCCCATCACTAAATACTGAACCAGACACAGACATTGGCAAGCCAGACAGAGACAGTAGTACAGCATAGCTCACATGACTAAATACTGAGCCAGGCACTGATGACGGTGAACCATAATTCCCATCATTATATACTGAGTCAGACATTGATGGTGGTACAGCATAAATCACATCTCCCATCATCATAATTTTTGTTTGCATTTTGTTGCTTTTCATTCTTATTCACACTTTTGCTTTGTCGTATTTACGCTGTCACACTCATACTCTTTTACATTCCTACTCACTCTTATTAACCCTCTCTCATATTATTACTCACTCTTATTCACGCTCACTCGCTAACTATCACGTTCTCTATCACACTCTCACTCACGCTGTCTCACACTCTCATTCACCCTCACACTCTCTCAGTCACTATCGCATACTCTCACATCCTCTCACTCATTCATTTTCATTCACACTGACCCCTCATGCTCACTCACATTCTCACTCACAACCTCACATTCACTCACTCTTATTCACGCTCTCTCGCATGAACTCTGTCAATCTCTTACTCACTGTCATTCTTGTTCTCTTATGCTCTCACTCTCTCGCACTCTTTCACTTTCTCTCACTCACTCTACCACTCTCTCTCATGCTCTGTCAATACCCATGTCCTTGTCTTCTTTTCTTACATCTCTTTCTTCTCTAATCTACTTCACGGTACAAGCTCTGATGACCAAGGCCTCACAGAGTAATTCTGGAAGTGCACGGAGTTCTGGTCAGGAGAAAGAAGACGTGCATGAGCATTTGAGATTCAGCTTCACTGAGCCACATAGACTGAACAAGCTTCAGCAGCTGAACAAGTCTTCAGCAGGTTAGTGCTTCAAAAATGTATCCTATTGTCACTTAGTACAAGTTTCATATCATTATACCATATATATAGTCTGGAAGGTATTTTTTTCTATTCACGTAAGACTTGTGCATTCAGATTTGTACGAATTGCAAATTTACAAAATTTTTGTAAATTCAGCGCTTCATACAAAGCCACGAAAACCAGGCTAGACCTCCCAGATGAAACCAAAGCAAAAAGCTCAGAATTTTCCTTTTCATCCAAAATTTGTGGGTCCACATTCACTCACACTCTCACTCTCTCCTACTCCTATTCTTGTTCACTCTCTTTCACACTTGCTAAATGTTTTCCTATCTTCTCCGCTTAGTTGGGGGAAAGGACGTCCCCAAAGTGCAATAATTTTTCCCTCACTTGAACTAGGCGCAATATGGCGGTGCTTCCGGTGATGTCCTCTCCCCTAATTGGAGGGCTATGTCTGCGGAGATGCAGACGAAGATAGAAGATTGAATAGAAGAGTGAAGATGCAAAGTGGTCAGCAGAGAAGGTAGGGGAACATTTAGAGAGCATGAGAGAGAGTGAACGAGAATCAGAGTGTGAGAGAGTGAGTGACAGTGTGGGAGAGTCAAATGTGGGCACTGGGCAACAAATAAAAAAATGCCCATTTGGCTGAACTAAATAGACAGGGAATGAAATACGAAAAATGATCCTGATCGTTTTTGGCCCATTTGTACATGTCTAATTCACATTACTATAATGTAAAGTAAAGACATCCTGCTATTGCCTGTTTTGTCTGTCCAACTAAAATGCAAAATAATATAACAGTAGAGGTAATCAATCTAAAATGTAAGCACCACTTTGTGTTATCAACTTATCACTATCTTGGCAAACATATTAGATGTCAACCTTCCTAGGAGAAGTGCCTGTAACTTTGTATACTGTGACATTTTGTGAATTTTAAGAAGCATCCTTTCTTATTTTAACATTTCCCATCCAAATAATTTTTTTTTTGTTTCTGTCTCTGGTTCTCTGTCTATTATTTTACCATCTCTCTCTAATGCTCAGTTTATCTTTGTCAAGGAGAAGGAATACCGCTGTGCAAAAAGAATAATGAAAAAAACAGATTTGTTAAGTCATACACCATAACACATGGAGCAGTAAATACTTTTTCATTATAGTTTACAAATTTAGATGCAGGTTATATAAATTGGGGGCATGGCAGACTGGGAGGCATTCTGTGGCAAAGCAAGATGGCAGTAGAATGATTGTTCTCCACGTCGTCCCTACAAATGCTCTGATAATCCACTTCTGCATCACCCCAAAGTATTCTATGATGCAGTCCCTAATTGTAGTGTGGCAGGGGAGCTCATAAGACCCCACCAGACACTTGTGAAATGAGACCCCGAGACTCGCCAATGTCGAGATCTGCTCTGATCTCTCCCCAAAAACCTTATAGAGGCAGCGAAAATTCAGTCAATTAATGGACCACCTCAGATTCCCATTCCCTCTGCAAGCCACAAAAGAAAACAATAAATTTACCACAAAATCACTAAATGGAGTATCAGACCTCTTACAAGCACTCGATTTGAAACTGGGATGTGGGATGCCAGAGATACTGACTGCCCCCACAAGAGATGGAGAGAGGGGTGAGGTACCATCCACAAACAAGGCCAAGAGGATCAGAGACCACCCAAAATAGTTGCTATTCTGAATGTCTATGCCCCTCCTGTGAATCATAACTTTTAAATGAATCACAGACCTACTTCTAACCCAGCAAAACCACTAAATGATTGTGGTGTGGGATAGACACTAAGTCCTGGAACTTGCATGCCTCTGAACTCCAAATGCCTGCACAATTTTGTTTCACATGAGTACAATTCCTACTACAAAATTGACTTCCAGGTTCTCAGCCAGTGCTTTACGCTACTCTTTTCTCCTCTATTTATTCCATGTTATGGTCAGACCATGGAGCAGTAGAGTGCAAGATAACCACAATAGAGAATTCATACTGACGGACCTTGTGATGGTGAATGAAATTATCTGTAACCTGCGTCAATTCTTCCACACCAACAGAACACAGGGCACATCGATACACTTAATTTGGCAGACCCATAAAGCCTTTATCCAAGGCTCATTTATTAAAATTGCAGCCAGACATAAAAAATCTAGGCAGGAAGCCATTCAGATACTAACCGACAAGCTGGCTCGACTGGAAGCCCTACACAAAACTACCATTGAGGAAAAAATCACTGCAATAAATTATACAGAGAAAGAGAGAATTTAACCTACTGCTGAGCACAAATACACACACAGTAAATCGAACAAGCCAAAAATAAAGATTGGCATATTTCTAGTTAGAAGACTTGAAAAAGGGCACAAATGAAATCACATAATATAGCAAAAATCCTGGACAGCTCAGGAAAACAGTGGCTCACCCCACTGGAGATTGCTTCGCAGTTTGCCGACTTCTACCAACAAAGCTCCAACAAACCATGCTATTCTGCAGCATGTACAGACATTTCGGGACTCACTATCAGAGCCGGCCTTAGGAGTTGTGGCGCCCTGTGCGGACTACTCCTCTGGCGCCCCCCCCACTACCCCTTCAAACTACACCCCCCCTCTGCCCCTTCAAACTACACCCCCCCCACTTACCTTGTTGCCGGAGTCCTGCAGTGAGAGCGGGAGGCATCCGTCTTCTTGGTCTGCCGTGGTGCCGGCATTTCATGTTGAGCGCCGGACAACATGAGATGCCGGCACCGCGACGGAGTCACGGAGAGTAAGGGGCGCCGAGCGGTTGCTGAGAACTTCACGAGCAACCGCTCGGCGCCCCTGCCCGGGACTTAGATTAAAGCATCGGGGGTTTTTTTTAAACTTTATTTAACATGAATGATGTTAAATAAAGTTTTAAAAAAACCAAACAAAAAAACACGAAGTTTAAAGTTAAGTCCCGGGCAGGCGCCCCTGCTACCATGGCGCCCTGTGCGGTCGCACAGGTCGCACACCCCTAAGGCTGGCCCTGCTCACTATCACTCCTCAAGCTCAGCAGCCATTTACAGAGAATGAAATACTTGCAACTATCAAGATGCTAAAAAATGCCAGGCCAGGCCCTGGTGATATCCCTGGCTCATTCTACAAAAAATCTAAAATCTAAAATTATAGTGATCCACAAGGAGGGGAAGGATCCAGCTCAATGTGGAAGTTACTGGCTCATATCCTTAAAAACGCATATCAAAGAGGTGCCAAGATACAGCTGGCATAATACAAAGCATATAGCTACATTTATGGGTTTAGATGAAAGTGCGAATGTAAAATGATCTACATTAAATGTTGCTACATGCAATAACTGATATGCACTGACTTCATATGCTTGGTTGCTGCGTGGGCTTTTTCTGCCTGTCTTTTCTATTCTGCAGCAAATCGCTTGGAAAACTGCAATAAACAACAGATTAAAAAAAGTACACTAATGACATTTATAAATGGTTTGGTTTCCTGTTTTCGTCAGTAAGTAAAATATATAGTTTTCCTGTTGTAAGAAACCCACAGATGTTTATGTACTTTTTTTTTCCCGTTTGTTACCTCAACCTGCATCAAAGAGAAATTGGTGGTCTTAAATATGCCTCACTAGTTGTTATGAAAGCCTGGTTTGGCTTTATTGGCAAATCTGTTTTTTTTTTCCTTTCTTTGTATTACAATAGTTAAAATGTGATCTACATATCTGTAGACAGCAAACCATAAAAGAACAACTCAAAAGAAAAAAAGACCAGAAAACCACCATTAAAAAATGAACAAAGAGTACTGGTTCCCTGTTGACACATTTTAAACATCTGCATGTCGGCATTACCTTATAACTTTAACTGCCACATATGCAAAGATTCCACGATGACCATCATTTATGCTCTAGATTATACTCTAGACTGATATGCAAGTCCGTTATAGAAAGTCACCGGTACTGAAAAGATGACATTGACAGGATCATTTATTATTATTATTTCACTTTATTGTTATTCCACATTTGAAAATACTAAAAAAGTATACACTGTCTATTAAAATGACACAACAAACTAAATATTTTGCTTATAGCATTTGCATCAAAGGGGGATTTCATCTATCTCTAGCTGCTGGTGGATTTATATGTCTTTCATTGAATTAATTACACATACTTACTTATACTCACTAACACACACATTCACATGACTGCTTAAGCCCATAGCCCGAGGTCAAGAAACCCAACACCAAGCTTAACCTCCACATATTCCCCCAAATAAGGACACAGACACCATTAGTGGGGAAAGGGCTTTTTATTTTACATAAACATTCCCCAGGCCAGCGGTACAACATATAACCCATCCTAAAACGACCTGCCAGCTGTTAAGCACTAAGCCCAACAGGCAGATAATTACCACACAAACCAAGAGTCCTAGCCCGGTAGGTACCATAAGCCGCCCACGGGACACGTCTCCCCAAGCCCATTATGGGCAAACATACCATGCTTGTTTGAAATCTGCGCTGGCCAGGGGACCCAGACCGCAGCTGTGACAATCAAACAAAACCATGTTGAAAAGAAAGGTAACAAACAGATGCGTAACCTGACCAGAATGAGCGTAACATAACCATCAGATTGAGAACACAAAAATGAGGGTGGGCGGGAGGGGAACGTCTGCAAGGTAGCTGGTGACAAAGATTCACCTCTTGTCCCTAATATAACCCTAATAGCTGCAACAATGTTGCAACTACCCACCAATGAAAAAGGATGCCCTGGGCATGAGCCAGCAGTCATGCCCCCTTCCCTATTGGTCCAGGGGGCCCCTTTCATTTTAACACACACCTTCTCTCACACCATTCATGCTAACATACAACATATCTCACACAAACACTTATATATATAGACACCCAGGCCCACATACACTTATACATAGAGATCCATGCCCACATACACTTATACATAGAGATCCATGCCCACATACACTTATACATAGAGATCCATGCGCACATACACTAATACATAGATATCCATACCCGCATACACTTATATATAGACATTCATGCTCGCGTAAAACATACACACTGGATCACATATGTAAACACACAAATTACACATGCATACACTTACTCACACTCATTAACAAACACATACACATTCATTCTAACACACATACACCTCACATCACTCATGCTAACGTACAATCTTTCTCATACACCTGTATACATAGACATCCATGCTCACATACACTTTTTTATAGACATGCATGCCCGTATACACTTATATAAAGACATTCATGCCCACATACAGTTATACACAGAAACCCATGCTTACACATACTTATACATATAAATTAATGCTCAGATACACTTATACAGACATGCATGCTGGCATACACATTTATAGACATTCATGCCCACATATGACTATACATAAACATTTATACCCACATACCCTTATGCATACTGTGGCAAGGTTATGGAGTCTGTCTACATAAGTGGCAGATTGGAACGCTCATTATTCCCAGCATGGGGGGGTTAATTGCTGGAGGTCAGAAAGGTGGAGCCAATTAACCTGCACTCAGGTGCTTAAAGGGCGGCCGTTAGAGGCATTAGGGGTCTGGAAACAGGGAGAGAGGCAGTCAAGCCAGAGGCCCTCAGACTTTATCAAAAGGATTTGTTTTTGTTTTGGTTTTGGTTTTGGTTTTGGTTTATTTACACTATGAAGTGCAATACTGTGGACTATACAAAGCTGCAATAAACCACCTCTTGCTTTTATTCTGCTCGTGTTCGGAGTTTCTTGTTTTGATCGGGCCGTCCTGCCACAATACATATACATGCTCACATACTGCTCACTGACATAAGTGGGCAGTCCTGGCTGCGTCCCACAATGGTAGGCTCCGGGTAGCCTGAGCCCAGAAGTTCCCAGGTATGACGAGAAGACAAGAACAGGTGGTTGCAGGGGTTGTTCCAGGCCCCCTAAAGGCACAGGTCCCATCGCAGTTTTGACCTCTGTGTCCCCTGTATGTGTGAAAAGTAAGAGGAAATAAAAAGTTTTTTCACAGCTCCTTTCTAATTGAATTTCCAGTTTTATGTTTGCCAGTCAAAAGATGCAGTATAATAGAATGATACAAAAGGGCAGTGCGCTGCAGATGAGTTTTGTTAATTTAAAATCTTATCATTTGCTGAAGCCTCCATAATGATAAAAGAACAAACACACAGGTCATAAATCAAGTAGACAGTATGTTTTATATTTAAAATACCAAGGTTTATCCTGGAAAACAGTATAGAAAACAAAATGTAGCGATTCCACTCCACATGATCAGATGCCACACAAATTTACTAAAATAATGTGCGAATACTACAGTAATTTAGAAATATCTAATTATGTGAGCAAAACCAGCAATTTCCTTATATGATATCATCATAACTTGACATATCTTAGATTGGATGAGGCTAGTAACGTGTAGGGGCAGGGTCTTTATTGGGTTGGGAGGGAAGTTGCTGAGTAGTGGCCATTCCCAGACAAAGATGAAATTGACCCACAGACCTAGTAAGAAGGACTTTATGTCAAACCTGGAGAGTTCCTAGGTAAGCTTATGGTGATATTATGATTTTTATAGAAACCATGAAAGCCCTATGGAACTCTGCTACTGCAGCCAAAGTTTAGAAATGACTCACTTAACCCAGCTTCTGCGGATGTCTGGCATGATGCAGATACAACCACATTCTGATAAAGAACCGATAGCATCTGCTAAATGCCTTGGTATAAGGACTTCTGCCAGAGTGCAAGTGTTATTCAGCTGAACTTTAAATATCTGTATGTCGAATTTGCATTAATACCTTGACCTTCACATCTGCAGATTCCTTAACCTTCTTTATATAATAAATTATAAAAACATTTCAGTTTTTTCGTATTATGTATGCTACCTGCTCTGAAACACCATTCACCATTCGTCACTTTGATCTCTTCCACTTGGCATCAAGCCAGCAATGTACTTTAAACAAACTTATGTTTACTTACAAGATTGGAAAAACAAATCAAATTGCTTTTCAGGCAACCAGGATTGTGGTCTAAATTATATCAGATGCTTAACCAAGAATGGACAGCTGCTTCATAGACAAGATATGAAGCGCCTGTCTGTTTTTTGTTGAGCGTCTCATATTTTTTTGCATAATAATTTACACGTTGGGGATCTCTTGGGACTTACCCCATGTGAAAAAGTGGGACCAGACTTGGAATGCATGTAAAGGAAAATTGTTATTATTATAATCCACAATTAGGTTAAAATCTAAAAGTCAATGTTCCACTTGTGTTAACATTTTTTTCCTAAATGTTCTGTTCAGTTATTCAGATACTTCCCAGCTGTGACATTGCATCTTCCTCCACTAAAGTTAAAGCCAGAGCTTTTCGTAGAGATTTCCCTTTATTTCCTATAATCCGTGAGTGAAGATTACATTAGACTCTTTTCATGAGAACAAGAAGGAAGTTGTAACAAACTTGCCATGCTCTGGGTTTTAACATACTCCGCTTACCACCTGAGGCTCATGACATATTTTTATTTGAACTTATCCTTCACTTATGCAGGCTGATGTTGTAAAAGACCTAAAACAATATGCTGTTTGTAGTAATTTTTTAGCCAAATCACATAAAATCAGACAGCTTGTCTATCTTACTGTTTAACATCAGTATGCATTCCCATAAAATTAAAGTTTCCAGATGTCCAGAAAAACAGCAGTTTGCTAATACTTCCCCCAGGATAGGTTTATATTACTTTCCAGACCTCACAGATCCATGTAAAAATAAGGAATACGACCCGATTCTAAGATAAGCTAACCCTAGGTGCAACTTGAAACTATTTTACGATATAGATTCAGCTGAAGGAATATGGAATTCTGGCAGACAGTTAGTTTAACGTGAAACAGTCACTTCCAGTCTTTCTGGAAGTGAACATGTCTGGAGGGCTGGAGTGACCGCCTGCAGTTTATATAAATGTTGTAATTAATCAGCAGGCACTTTCAGCCAGTGTTCCTTTAAACTTAAGTAATTTTTCATTTCCTCTGGTGCAGTGTGTCTGGGTGATGAAGCCCCAGTTTCTGAACCAGCAGGTGGAAAAATGCTCAGCTATGGGTCCTAGTGGCATCCAAACATTTGGTCAATGTAGAGAGGAAAAAACCAATGCTAAAAAAATGGGAAAACAGAGAAATTCAATACATCATCTGAAATTGTAACTTTTTATTAATGTGGGAAATAGTTTAATAATTTTGTGTAATTGATTTTTATTGAAATGTGATTTGGTACTTCCACAGTTAAATGTGTTTTCAAACACTAGTTGAGTTTGGCATGTTCTAGCCAGGACATTTACAAAAGCTGATTTTAGTGTACATAATTTTTGATTTTAGGAAAAGTAGTGCTGAAGTAAGAGCTATAGCCCAAATCATGTTTTTAGAAATGATATATCTGATGGCACTATATAAAGCTTTGTCTTGGGGGCCTAGTAACATACAAACAGCGGGGATTCAGAAGCACCGGTAAGTTTTTTTGGGGGGGCGGGGGAGTGCTAAATGGGGGCATAAGGCATTTCTGCAGGCAGAGTGCTCTATGAAATGCCTTTTAACCCCCTTAATGCCACTCTGCCTCCAGAAATGCCTTTTAACCCTCTATACGCCACTCTGCCTCCTAAAATGCCTTATACCTCCCTATTTGCCACTCTGCCCCATAATATGCCTTTTAACCCCTAAATGCCAGAGTGGCATATAGGGGTATAAGGCATTTCTGGAGGCAGAGTGGCACATAGGGGGTCAAAAGGCATATCATGGGGCACAGTGGCATATAGAGGGTTAAAAGGCATATCATGTGGCATATAGGGGGTATAAGGCATTTCTGGGGCAGATGTGCATAATATGTTAATAAAAGGAAATAAAAACAAAATATTTTTATCAATCATAGCTTTTATTTAAAAAAAAATAGTTTACATGAATTAACATTTACTGGTAAAACTTGTTTTCCTATAGGGTCGTCTTATATTCAGGTTTTTTTCTTTTTATCCTAAATTAATATTCAGACTTTGGGGGGTCGTCTTATAATCGAGCAAATACGGTATTTATAAAGCCCAGTATTAAGGAAGTTGTGCATGATGACAGTAGTAATGTGGAGGCTTAGTGAGGAGTGGTAATTAGTACATTAGTAATGTGAGGAGTAGTAATAAAGGCTGCATATAGAAATGAAGTTTTGATCATGGGAGATTTTAATTACCCAGATATAGATTGGAATAGTGGAACTTGTTCCACTAAGGGCAGCAAGTTTCTGACAGGCTAAGGTCAACTATGAAATGTATAGACTGGGATGGATTGTTCTCTGGACTAAACAAAGAGGACAAATGGAATACCTTTAAGCACACATTGCAAAATTACACATCCCAATATATATACCCATTGGAAAAAAATACAAAATTTTTTTTTTACCAAATCAAAAAATCAAAACCAATGTGGTTTACCAGGAAAGTAAAACAGGAAATAAGAAATAATTATGGCATACAAAGATGTCAACAAAGCCTGCAAACAAGGCTAAATTGGAAAATGAGAAACTAATTGCCAAGGAGAGTAAAACCAATCCCAAGAGAATGTTGGTCCTTTATTATCTGAAACCAGAAACTTGGTTAGTGAGGACAGAGAGAAAGCCGACATCTTCAATACTTTTTTTTCTTCTGTTTATACCAAGGAAGAACCAATGACGGAGCCCCTGCTGGCTAATTTTAAGGAACCATTACAGCAAACATGGGATTGTCTGACGCAAGAAAAAGTGCTCAAGCAATTAACTACTGTTAAGGTAAACAAGGCCCCTGGACTAGTATACACCCAAGGGTACTGAAGGAACTAAGCCTAATTCTGACCAAACCATTATTACTAGCCTTGTGTATTCATATTTGGGCAAACATGAAAACATGGCATGCATAAAAAGAGGTATTGATTCACAGGAGGAGGATATCATCTTATCTCTTTACAGGTCAATTACAGACTACAGACATTTACCCTGGCCAAACCATGGAACTGATTTGGGCCAGTAACAGATAGTGGAGGTTGGGACCCAATTGTATTGTTAATCTCTGAGAGGCAGATTAAGGGGGCGGTTTATATCTCAATATCTCGATTTATGTTAATGTGTGTTTTGTTGGATATATCCAGCCCTGGGTGTGAAAAATGAATCAGTCTTCAATTTGGTTATACCCTACACTGAGTCTTGGCTAGTGACTAGGAAACCTGGAAAATATTGTGTGTCCAATGCTAAGGGAGCACAAATCAGAGGAGGTAGTCGTTCGGACTATCCAGCTCCATGACATAAGGGCAGGGCTTAACTCAGGTAAAGTGGTTGTCCCAGGTAATTAGAAAGGGGTGCTGCTGAGAGGGAAGTGGTGGCTACTAGTGGCTGCAGGTAGACATGACCATATTATGATTATCACATAGTCCAGGCTGGTAGAGTGGAACCCTTTATAATCTCTATAAAGTCTGACATCTTATTTGCCACTGGAATAAAATAGAAATTTAGTAAAATATCCAATAAAAATCCAAATGTTATTATATATACACAATTAACATAATAGAATGCACATTTTCAGTTGCAATATATTAAATATATTTTGTAATGAACCTTTGGGTAGCTTAGAAATGTGAAAAATAAAAAGCAAGGCTAAAACATTGACAGAAGTAGTAGAAACCCATTCCCCACTCTAAATGAATCTGTACACATTACACCACTACAAAATAATACGATCCTTGTAGAGCTGTTTATTTATATAGCCATTTTTCTTAATGTTTTAGCTAAATACTGCTAATAAAAATAGCTGAGCTAATGTTTTTGTCCACAAAAAAAGGTAATGAATCCAAGTCTTTTAACCGCTTTTAAAGTGTGAGTAACCTTTTTGGCAGGTTGCCTCTCATTTTATTCTGATAGATCTCTCATTACGGTATTATTTGTTGTAAACTGTGATATAATTGTAGCGTCTGCCGTTATGTATGTATATAAGATAACCCTCTAGTACATATGACATACATTAATAATGTATATGGTATACTTATTTATTAGCAAATGTGTGAAAGATCTAAGATTTTAGGACATTCTGAGTATAATAATAAATATAAAAATGTACTGTTTATTTGAATGAGCATTTGCCATAGAGTGCTAACAAATCTGTGATATTAAATGTCATTTCATTTTAGACTTCAATACTCCAAAAGCTAGATTAATTTATTCTGACATAATTTAATGTGATATAATATTTACTTGGTATATTGTGTGGTTTTATACCTGCTATCTGTATTAACAATGTTATGGCCACATGGGAAATATTTAAATTAACTGGAGGGGGTGGCCAAATTTACCCCCCACACACAACCCCATCCTGTCCCCAGGTTCAAATAAGTTTAAACTAGACTTGGGCACCAGGGGGCTCTTCGTCTTCGTGCTCGTCTTCGTATTCCGCGAATATTCACCCGTTCCTGTCTTCTCTTCGGGCGAATATTCGTGGACATTCTTCGTGTTCATTTTTTCTTAATTTTTTCCGGTTAAGGGGTTAATACGGGGTTAACGCGTACCGCAGCAGCTCTGGCGCCAGGAGTTTAAATGTCCGTATGAGCAACTCTATTGGTCGCCAGCAAGGGGCCTCCTGCTGGTGACCAATGAGCACACTACCATATATAGCTAATATATTCTCGGGCAGATTATTATGCTACTCAATGTATAACCAACTGAGGGCAGCATTCTGTCCGAAGATATATTAGCCATATGTGGTAGTGTGTTCGTTTTCATTTATTAATTATTTAAATAAAATATATTCCCATGATCCGCTGGTCTCCCCGCTGCAACAGTTAAATGTCCGCACTCGCGGACATTAATTCTGTCGAACTTGCAAACTCTTTTTTTCTATTTTTTTATTAAACTTTATTAAACGAAAGGATCATGGGAATATATTTTATTTGAATAAATGCAAATGAGCACACTGCCACATATGGCTAATATATGTTCAGACAGAATGCTGTCAGAAGCCTAGTTTAAACCCCTTAGGGGATATCCTTGGGCTTCGATACCTCTTACTGATGCCAACACGTTACGTTGTTGGCCATATTTTTCAGCTCAACATGAACTAGGTATAAACTAAACATCAGAACCATATGTACGACTTTAAAAATAAGTGTACATGTATGAACTGCCCCACACAAACCACCCTTACTGTTGAACATCATATCTTGCTGCACACTTCTTTAGGATGAACAGCTCTAGGTACAGTGCTGTCCTGTCTAGGCACAGGTCTACTTTGTGCAAATTTGCTAGTTTGGGGAGATCACCTGGTAACCTGCTCATTGAGAAGAGAAAGGTCATATGCGTGCTTGCTCACTGATGTCTGATGATTTGACATGTGCTAAATACTTATTGACCAAGATATACCTATGATTTGCAACAAGCTGGCTGCACTTTGGACAAGCCCTACCTTGGTTTGACGAGTCTCACTTGAACCTTATCAACAGCATTATAAGTGTGTACACCAATGTTCATTATAAAACATTTTCAGTCACGCTCATCCCTTTCCTCCACAAAATGACAAGGTTTAAGGCACAGTACTCTGACACCCTATCATTTCTGGCTATTAGCATGTCCCCACCACCGGTTCCACTGCCTCCTTACTCACCTCTTGTGTGCCTGGAATATCTTCTGGATGGTATACCTCTTATCTTCTTCCTCTTTGGGACTATACATGGTCCTCCCTCTACCCCTAAGTACTGAAAATCCTGGGTACTTATGTGACACACTGAAAGGAGTTCAGGGGAGGACAGATTTGGCCATCATCTCGTTAAAGGAAGACTTGCATGTAGGATGTGGTGGAGAAGAGAGCTTAAAAATAGTTATGAGAACGGGGAAATAGATCTTTCTTTTTTCTTAGAGTGAGGACAGAGTTGTGGGAATATACTATATATTTTAGTGAAAAGGCATAATGTGGTATTTGATTTGTTGCATCCATTACAGACACACAAGGTGACACACACAGGTTAAAATGGCAATTAAAGGTTAATTTCCCACATCTGGGTTATTTTAAATGGCAATGAGTTTGTTAGCTCTCACATGGATGCACTGAGCAGGCTAGATAACGAGCCATGAGGAGCAGAAAAGAACTGTCAAAAGACCTGCGTAACAAGTAATGGACTTTAAAAAGATGGAAAAGGATATAAAAGGATAGCCAAAGCCTTGGAAATGCCAGTCAGTACTGTTCAATCACTTATTAAGTGGAAAATTCAGGGTTCTCTTGATACCAAGCCAAGGTCAGGTAGACCAAGAAAGATTTCAGCCACAAGACTTGTTTGGGATACAAAGAAAATCCCACAGGTAACCTCAGGAGAAAATAAAGACTGCTCTGGAAAAGACGGTGTGATTGTTTCAAGTAGCACAATACAACAATTCTTGAACAAAAATTAGCTGCATGGACGTGTTGCCAGAAAAAAGCCTTTACTGCACCAATGCCACAAAAAAGCCCAGTGACAACACCTTGAAATACCTCACAGCTTCTGGCAAACTGTAATTTGGGGTGACAAGACCAAAATAGAGCTTTATGGTCACAACCATAAATAATACCCCCCTCACTGTGAAGCATGGTGATGGCTCACTGATGGTGGGTGCTGAGCTCTAAATGCACAGGGAATCTTGTGAAAATTGATGGCAAGGTGGATGCAGCATATTATCAGAAAGTACTGGCAGACAATTTGCATTCTTCCGCACGAAAGCTGCGCATGGAATGTTCTTGGACTTTCCAGCATGACAATGACCCTAAGCACAATGCCAAGTTGACCCTCCAGTGGTTACAGCAGAAAAAGGTGAAGGTTCTGGAGTGGCCCTCACAGTCTTCTGACCTTAATATCATCGAGGGGGAGATCTAGAATGTGTGGTTCACGACCAAAGACTTTGCATGACCTGGAGGCTTTTTGCCATGATGAATGAGCAGCTATACCACCTGCGAGAATTTTGGGCCTCTTAGACAACTATTACAAAAGACTGCACACTGCCATTGATGATAAAGGAGGCAGTATTAAGTAGTAATGGTATGCAGTTCAGTTGGATATGAATCCAATAAGAAATAAAATAAATGTGTTTTGCTTTCTCACTGATGTATTCTTTAAAAATGGTACATATATCACAAATTATCCAATGATATGCAACTTTTGAGCACAACTATAAGTCTGCTTGTGCTTAAGAGTTAAATACCGTATTTGCTCGATTATAAGACGACCCTGATTATAAGATGACCCCCCAAAATCTAAATATTAATTTAGGAAAAAAACAAAAAGCCTGAATATAGGAAAAAAAAGTTTTACTAGTAAATATTAATGCATGTAAACAATTTGTCATATCTAATAAAAGCTATGATTGAGAAAAATATATATATTTTTTTTATTTCCTTTTATTTGCCAACCTGCACCCCAGTTATGCACATCTGCCCCCAGGGTTGCCACTCTGCCCCCAAAAATGCCTTATACCCCCTATTTGCCACTCTGCCCCATGATGTGCCTTTTAACCCTCTATATGCCAGAGTGGCATATAGGGGTTAAAAGGCATATCATGGGGCAGAGTGGCATATAGGGGGTTAAAAGGCATTTCTGGAAGTATATATATATATTATATATATATATATATATATAACTGCTAACAGCAATCACACTCCTATCAAGCCAAGGCAGCCAGTACATGCTGGAACCTAGGGATGATAGGAGTGTGAGTACAGCCTCCCTATGCCATGCTACCACCACTACCCACCTTACACATCCATGCTATCATACACACACTCATTCACAAACATTTAAATACTCATTCATTCCATTAATCACACATACTTGCTCAAAAACCCTCCCCCACCCCCTTACCTAAACTGCAGATCTCTCACTCGAAGACTTCTGCAGGGGCCCGGCTGTGCGAGCAACTTCTCTGGCCCCGCCCCCAGAGGAAGGAGGGGGGAGGCAGAGTGTTGTGACACTCTACTAGCTTCCTGTTCTCCTGCTGCTAGAAGGAGAGACGCTGCTCGCGACCAAAGCACCGGTAAGCAGCCTGGCAACCTAATCGAGGTCTGATTAGAAGACGACCTCGATTATAAGACGAGGGGTATTTTTCAGAGCATTTGCTCTGAAAAAAACCTCGTCTTATAATCGAGCAAATACGGTAGTTCAGTGTTGAATGTCATAGTGCAGGTGTGAGATAAGGGTTTGGTGGTGCACAAAAACAGAATGACCTAAGAGACACATTAAATCACACAGAAAGAAAAATACATACAAATACCACATTTCTGCACAATGTATTGGTTATTTCAGAATAGGACATTAGGTAAGTTGGCACAGGGAAATGTCAATGAAGTCAAACAAGATTTTGTTCCATTTATAACTACCTACTTTTGGTTGCAATTTGAAGTTGGCCTGGAGCTCTGTCTGACGATGAGTTTTGGGGTTAAGATGGAGGAATGAGCTGCAGGCTTTGTAAGCTTTTGAAAAGATAAAAAGATAAAAATTGTGTGGGTGTTAAATGCACACATATAATCCTCTTGATATAAAATAGTACATAGTGAGCTGGAAAAAATCTGTTGCTTAGTTCACATGACTTGGGACGACATTGACTTCCAAGCTAAGTTGCGTTTTACTAAAACAATTTAAAAAAATTTCACCAGACGGACCCAACTTCAGAATTGTTATAACTAAAGTTTTTTCCAGCTCCCGAATTTAGAAAATAATAAGCTTTATCGATATACTTGCAAGGTTAGTCTGGAATTTGAAATGTTATCTCATTCACGTAATGACTTATACCAAAATGTTTTTACCAATTTTGGGGACTGAAAATGAGTTGCAAGCCATTAAAATATTTTATCCCAGTATATAAAATATGCATATAGGAATATATATTTTTTATGTTAATTAAATATATCCATTGTGTCTTTTGCTATAATGAGATCCATTGTACTTTAAGCATTACTTGAATCTATTGTTAGGAGGGTATATGCTAAGTTGGTTATTGTAATATCATCCGTGGCAGATATTAATTGGGAAAGGGAGAGATGCCCATTCTTCCTTCTAATCAGCCAAATGTAACATTTCCTGCAGACAGCCCTATCTGTCAAACCATTCTGGTCCTGGAAAAAAAAATTCTGCATTGTCCAATGTGTTTGTTGATGTCAGTTGTCAACACTTGGATCCAGTAGGGCAGTCATTTGCAACTAAATGGAAAAGAGGACCACTTGAAATCAGATTCATTTATAAATACTTCTAATGTTTAGTAAGGTAATAAAGCTCAGGTTCAATTGGAACCCTAGTAAGTGCTAAACAAAATCGAGAGAATTTAATCTAATTTAATTTCATTTGCATTAAAGATGGAGGGTAAAAAGTATAGTAGAATATAAATATGCATAGTGAAAATTATTAAAAACGCTGTTAGATTGGAATGTTGAAAAAGGCTGTTTGCAACTGATTCAGAAGTAAGGTAGATTATGAAATAAATGAATGAATAAATCATGATTCCCAACATAGTGGGATGACATGTTCAGATGAAAAAAATAAAGAGAAAAGTCAATGGTAGATGAAGGTAAGGATACAGAAGACAGAAGCAACAGCTCCACTGTGAAGCCAATTGTGTACTCGTGTCCCAGCGGTGACATGCACTTATGACCTCTGGTGACTACAGGAAGTGCCTTGCTCTCAGTTCCTATCCACTATTTAAGCCCGGGACTCCTGAGTTACCCTTGGTTGGTGTAACATATCTGATTAGCTCTTGTGCTGTTTTGTGGTGTGGCATTTTGACCCTGCTCTTTGGTTGCCGATTCTGCTCTTGGTTTGGGTTTCTGGCATTGACTCGGCCTGATGACTACGCTCCTCGTTCTGATTTGGCTCCGATTTTCTCTCCTGGTTTGACCCGGTCTGTTCACTATGCTACAGCTCCTCTTCTCTGTTCCTGGTCTTCCTGGTATGCTCTGCTCTTTGGGCTCCTACTTCTCTGTGACTTTACACTATACTCAATATACACATTTTGAAACAAATGTCTTGTTCTTCAGTTAAATAATATATCATAATTACTTATGTATTATAAATGTTATCTTAAAGACCTGTAAATTGGTGATGCTACAGCTTGATTGATGATATCTATGAAAAATAATCATTTTCAACATTTATGGCCCCAAATGCATTTATGTAATGCTTTTTTAATACCATGTCACCAGCCTTTACAAAAAATATTGATAATATGAATATAGTATGCTCAAATGCATAATACATGTACATTTAAACTGTATATTTATCAGTGTTAGTTCATTAATACATTCATTAAGTTCATTAATACTGTCATATTTATGGCTTAATGCCAGAATGTAATAGTTTTCAAATTAACCAAAAATTATGTAAAAAGCTTGTGAGTAATTGTTAGCAGTTACATTTTATGCTTTGACAGGTCATTTAACCTTGCCACGGTATTTTGATGTTCTTTGTCTATAGTTTAAGAATATTTTTGTTACCTGCTATATTCATAGCTGGGAACTCTCAGGTAGAAGCACCTCTTCCCTGGTTCTCCGGGTCAACACCCAAATTCGTACAGGACGCAGGGTCTTGACAGGCCCCACTCCCTGTCCATTTCCCCTTTAAATGAGGGTGTTTAGCAAGAACGCCCCCGACATCAACAGGTCTGACCACTGACGGCCACAGGACCGCCCGTGACGGCAGTGGGGCAGTCCTGGCTGCATCCTGCAGGGCAGGCTCGGGGTAGCCGAAGCGCAGAAGTTCCCAGGTATGACTATGTTACCAAAATAGTCATGGTAACAGGATCCTTACCTTAACCCCTTAATGACAAAGCATGTACATGTACGGGCTCAAAATGCATTGTTTTCAATGGGTTTTGGGACCGCCCATTGTCCTCAAGGGGTTAAATTACATTACATTTATTCATAAAACGCCAGTAGATTCCATAGCACTATGACAATAGAGGTACAGTGAAAATAGTAATAGTCAAAATTATGAGACTGGCTGACGCACCAGTGGTTTTACAGGCAGTTAAACAGAAAAGCAGAGACTGAAGTTCTGGTAGAACTATACAAGATCTGGGGGTTAAGCCTAAGGCGACATTTGATACAACTTTATTAACTTTTTATTACATGTACAACATGTGCAGACAATAAATATCTCTACATACAGTGTATAAACCAAGGGTTCTCAAACTGCGGCCCTCCAGCTGCTGCAGGACTACATCTCCCATACTCCTCAGCCAGCCCCTTAGCTGAAAGAGCATTATGGGAGATGTAGTCCTGCAGCAGCTGGAGGGCCGCAGTTTGAGAACCCCTGGTATAAACAGACAATGGTCTTTACCGCCAAAATTACTGCACATGTAATGTTTGGGCCTCCCAGACAAAATAACTTCCTACAGGCTGTACAAATTGCAGCAGCCTTAATCAACCAAAGCCCACAGCACCTGAAAGAGCTCCTCACTCAGTGTTCCATCTCGCTCTCACTCTTTTTGAAGCTCCATCAGAGAGACGCCATCATTACAAATTAAAAAAAATAATCAGGCATCGGGCATTCAGTCAGCTCACCTGACAACCAGAAACCTTTAATTTTTATTTCTGTTTATGTATTTGTAAAGTGAGTCTCACAAAAAAAAAACAAAAAAAATGCAAATTAATTATTATTATCATTATAACACAGGCTAAATGGTTCAGCTCATGATTGTCAGAATGGATTGGATTTCTAGATATCTACAGACAACCAAAATGCTTTTGGAAATTTTTTTGGCTTCGTTTTTGCCTTTTTTAGATAGCACATTTTGTTTCCTGGTCTTCCCATTCAAACTAATTTCTGAAGCTTTTTCTGGTTTGGAAAATAAATTAAATCACTCAAGTGAGCTCACTGTTTTCTTGCTGTCTCCAATGTTTAAACACTTTCAGCACCAGACGTACACAACCGAATGCACATAAAAAAAACACAAACCAATGAGAGAATATTCTGTAATTTCTCTGGCTTTTTAAATTTTACTTTCCTTTTCATTTTTAGTGATTTTTACGAATGCACAAAGTTTGCAAAATGTATTAAAACGTTTATTTAAAAAAATCCAGTGGTTTACCAATCATGGAATTTCCTATAGTTTCAGGATTTGATCTATTTAGAAAGAACCATCTTGCTACTGAGCTACTGAATTTAGACATGGTTGGACTCAAGTCACTATTTTGCCTGGATATGTATGAACCTTAAATTAAGTTGTTTGTTTCACTAAATACATGTATTTTTCGTTGCTGTAAATAACTATACCTACAGAAATGATAAGCATAATGGCCATCCCATCTGTGTATGTAGCTAATGGCTAAGAGTGAGGCACCGAAATTAGCCTGTTTAATACTGTGCCAAACTTCATCCAAAAAACCATAGAAGAATCCTGCAGATTAATAAATCATCACATCTGCAAACTCATGAGTAACTGGTAAAGACTTATAAAAAGGGTACAGGATTTGCTTCATTGGAAAACATTGAAAGAGTCAAGGGCACCTATTCTACAAACCCTTAGGCAGTCTATTTGAAATAACTGGCTAAGATAAATCAATTTGATTAAATAACTTCATCAAATTTGGTTTCCTACAAATAGTTATTCAGGCATATAAAAAAGCCTAATTTTAAAACTCCTTCATAGAAAGATGCATTCACATTGAGGGGATTTTACATAGTACTAAATCCATGCTATTACACCCTCTAAATAACTATGAACACACTACTATTAATCACAAATTGAGCTGAATTTTACCGTATAAAGTATTTCATATAACATAGTGCACAATAATCTCACTTGATTCTCAAATTGATCATTTTGCAGAATGTCAAAAAAACTGATAGAATTTTTGCAATTTAAGTAGATTCATAGAAAAAAATACAGCGATCGTTATAAATATACATGGTTTCTTATAACTCTCTGAATAAAGCATATTTTCTAATATAATCTTTAATTCACATCCAGTAATGTATTAATACATTTAAAGTGCATTATACATGAATGTCGAAAGTATTAAAACACCAGAGGGCTGCCCACTGGTTCAGTGCGATTTGGAATACATAAAAGGAATTGTTATTCAAATAATGTTACCATACCCCTATCTTAAGTGATACGTTTATGAATAAGAACACTATAGGGTACAAATGTAATATGTATCAAAAATTTCAATGCTGTATCTGGCCATATATAGATTATATATATAAGCTACCCAAAACGCTATTACTGCTATTACTGGATAATTGACCGCGCAGGATTTTGCCAGCCCTTTCCTGCCTCAATTTATGCATATACATGTATTTAAATGTCTATGCACAGAGGCCTCTGCAGCCCCCGCATTGCAGAGGGCACCTGTCCAGTGGGGGTCCCCACACCAGAGCCACCTAGTCCCACAGGCCGCACTCCCTCAGTCCCAGCACATTAAGTCTAAGCACCGGAATATGATGGTCCCCACTATAAGTCTTGCAGGGGGACCCCAGCATTCTTTTTGTTACACCACTGTGTCATTGCTATATGAATATCAAATCTGCTGTACTGCATTGTGTTGTATTGTTTCTATCTCATTCCTTATTTGTATGTAGGAACATTGGAATAATTTTGTTTTAGAATAATGTTGGCTGGTTTTCATATGCCTATTTACATTTGGAGTAGATGCACTTTTTAGTAATGTCTTAGATATATTAGTTTCTCGTTAGTTCTGCAGCCTTTAGTTTAAATATGAAAAACAAGAATATTAATTTACATTTTTAGAAACACACAAACGTACAAGTTGTGTGCCATGCTCATTAAGGGAACGCTAACAGGACCAATTAACAGCTTGTCTGCTAGCCTCGTTAGCAGACACTGTGCATTTCTAAGTGTAATGTGAGCTCATAATATAATAAAGCAAAAACTCCAGTGGACTGTGAAAATGTGCAATATAAACTTGTTGACATCACTTTTATTGGCTTAAAGCACAGTTATATATAACTGCTGTTTTGTGGGTAAGCCTTCATAGAGAAAGAAGTAATTAAATTAAAATGAAATATATTTGGTTACTTATATAATTGTGTGAATATTTTTTTAAAAGTATGAAAGTTTGTATCTATTCTTTTAAAGGCTGGGACCTAAAAAAAACATGGAGAACCCACAATAGGCAAAAGGAAAACAGTGGAATATGTTTTATTATGTTTATTATTATTTGTAGGTGTGATAGCAGTGATATTGTCCCTTTTCATCTTTACATCATACATTATGATTCCTTAAGTCTGGAGTACATGGTACTAATCCTCATATATGATCTTATGACATGTCTGATAATGTCTTATACTAAACCGTCTATAGCGCCTTAGCTCTACATCACACAATTCCAGAAGGCTAACAACCAGTTGCGAGGGTTGCATTTTTTCCCTAAATGGAAATAAAAGAGTGCAGTTTATGAGACAAGTCATGGCCAGAAAAGTCTAGCACAATTACGCTAGAATACATTAGGAAAAATACCATTAGACTAAGCTGATTAGATTACTACATAGATATTCAAGGTTTAAGACAAGGGAATGTTGAAGGAACTTTACACGCACTGCCAGTTCTAATGAAAGAGAAAACCAAATATCTTTTTTGGCAGATGCACTCCATGGACGACAAACGCAAAACGCAAAATGCCTCTGAAAGTTTACCTGAAATATCAATTGCCAATCTGTAGTACGTGTTTCATGAGATTCCTCAATTCTGGTATATTAATAACATGATGCTTGTTACCGTAACTAATTATCCTTTCCATTTATTTTACCGTTTTATTTTACAGTTTTTATTTATACAGCACAATAAACTGTCTCTGCTTGGATGCTATTAAGCTAGAAAAGACAGAGAATAGACTAAATTCAAGAAGTTTCCATCACACCTCTAACAGTTTCAAAAGCTTACCAAATGTTCACAAACCCTTCCCTTTAACAGTCACGATCTAGAATATTCAGAAGTCTGCTTTCTTCAGTAGACTTCACCAAGCTGTATGTTACAATCCACAATTAACAAATTATACATGCTTTCGGTTCATCACGCTGCTGCACATACATAATTTGTTTTACGTACCACTGAAGATAATCTGCCACTTTAACACAAGTTGACTGAAGCTGTACCTCAAGAAGCATTTGAATATTGTAAACTCTGGCTTTCCTGGATGACTGGTGAATTTTAAATACCAATCACATTGTGAGCCTCTCTTAAGACCTGGAAAAACATTACTCCCACCATTATGTAGGTCCAAACTAGGTGCTTGGCCAAATATTATGTTGATGAGTTAACAGATATAAATATACTGTAACCTAATTTGTATTTTATTTTCTATAGCCAATAATGATCCGTATTATAAGAACGAGAAATATGTAGATGCATGGGAGTCCAAAGGTTTTTTTTCAGGAGGGGGCAAAATACTAGCCTTGTCCGAGGGGGCTATAGGCAGGATTAGGTGGAGCATGAGTTGAGCTAATATGCTCCACCCACTCCAACGAGGGATGACATCATCATCATGGTTGATGCCATTGTAGCCTCACCTGTACAGTACACAGCCAAACAGATCTGTTTTTTTAAACTATTTCTGCCCCAGCTAGCCTTGTGCATGAATTGATCACTGCTCTGCGGTGCTCTCTTGGAGAAGGACATGAAGGGCAATGCAGTGGAACCGTGCAGCAACGTCATGGCGCACACTGCAGCCTCTCTGTAATGTTCAGTCGAATCTCAAGATTCTGTCAGTGTGTTCATGTGGCAGCCGACCTGCTTTTTACACAAAATTTCCAGGGGGAGCAAGTGCCCTCTCTTGTACCCCCTGCAGATGCCCTTGTGCATATGATAGCAAGAGAGAAAACGGTGTTCTGTATATTATATTTAGTAAATAAACACACAAAAAGGTATGATCTTTATTTGTTTGATGTAGTTTTATTTCTAAAAGCAGAAACGGGTGAATTATTCAACAAAACCCACAAGGTGGCGACCATCTAAAACCAGTTATCATGACACTATCAATTTTCTTGGGTAAAATTTGTCTGGATCAATTAATTAAAAAATAGCAAGTACATGTTTTAATAATGGGAGGAAGTGAATAACCACAACACTATTATTTAAGTGTAATAAAGATTTTTTTTTGTTTTAGTCTGTAAAATCTCTGCTCCTAGCTTTTTGATTCATAATATTCATTGAACTTAATGTTTACACTTAAACACCTATTCAATAAGAGAGAAAACACTTCAAAATTATGGTAACATTTAAATATGAACATATATTACATTTCAGAAATGAGTATTATTTTATTACTAATAATTTATTAAAAAGTATATCCTATTTATATTTAAACAATGCTAAAACCAAAGCCAAAAACATCTCAGAGAAATATTTTCCGAAACTGAAGTGTTTGTATGTTTCCTTGTTATTCAATTATCTTTTAGTTATATTTATCTTTTATTAATTTTTTCCATGAAGTACAAGGTTTATGTAATAATAATAACCGAGTTTAACATTTTAATCAAAATGCACATATAAAATCCCTACATTTATAATACTCATACTAAAATTATAGTCACTGTTATCATGAGAAATTAATTTGATTTAAAAAAATATATGTTTCAAGACAAAAAACAACCAAGTTAAATATTATCTATTCATAAAGTGGGACGCTATCCAGATTGTTTTTTCTAAACACAAAAAAAGCTTGAAACAGCAGATTATTAATTAGATTATATCAATCAAAACGATGTTTTTTAATTAATTAGAAACAGACAATGAATGCTTTCTCCTTTGGGTAGCCTTCAGCTATAGCATTTTGAAATTGTCATATAATACAAACCAAGAGCTGTTTACTTTAAAGCCAATTAAGAAGACAGATAAAGTAAATGTATGAATTATATGACAAATGGCTGGTGATGAGGATACAACTGAACACAATCACTTACCAAACTGAAACATAAGCCTAACAACTTAAAAAATATAATTGTAATGGATTAATGTTATAAGTAAAGTGCTGTAAGAATATAGTATGACCAAATCCTAAACATTTTCATCCGAAAGCCCTGTTCTACTTCATGACTGGCCTCTCTTTTAGTTCCACCCCAATAGTGCAGTACCTGGTGAATCCCTGTGTCTCCCTGTAAACACCTGTATTCTGTTTGTTTCATCAGACTCAATAGGGATTATGCAGCCTGGGGCACGGACAGAGTTCTTGCCCTGGACTGATGTCACATTTACTTCCAAAAGTGGCAAGAAGGACAAGGAGGTGCAGGGGCACTGCTACCAGGTGGCATAAGTGCCTCTCACCTTGTAGCACCTAGGGGCATCTTCCCATCTTAACCTATGGAAGTTACAGCTCTGTGCACCAAAAACTTCTGTGAGGCTAGGTTTCCACTTGGGTTTTTTTTTGCAAAAACGCCCATAACGCCAATTCAGCCACACGGCGTTTTATTAGTGAAAAAACGCTGTGGCCAGATGTTAGGTGTTCTGCAATAGGAAATCGCACAATGCCATATCCACTTGGCGTTTTTCTGTTTGGCGTTTTCAGTCCTCTTTGGCGTTTCACTGCTTTTTGGGGCTCTGTGGCAGTTTTTCAAAATCGCAGCATGTTGACACTAGCGTTTTTTGCACTGGGATTGGGAAAGGGGGCACACACGGGGGGGGGCGGTTTTCTCCAATAGAAGTCTATGGGAGAGAAAAAACGCCATGAAAAAGCCATGTGGGTTTTGCCTTGGCGTATTTTATGGCGTTTTTTTTCCACAGTTACAATGCAGAGGATGGACCCAGTATACGAGAAATAGGCTGGAAACAAACAGTTTCACACAAAACAAAGTTCATATTGAATTTTACACCATTTGGAACAAACATGCCAAAACAAACATACCCAACTGGATCCTGCGTGCCAAAAGCAACAGCAAACAATTTGCACCATCATTTGGGGCCAATCTTCCTAGAGGAGCAGACATTCGGAATAAAGCATGCCTTACAAACCACAGAAAAGAGACAAAAGGGTCCGCTGGGGCGTGTTTAAGTAGAACTCTACCAAGGAAATGACATCAGGAGGGGGCAGATACTTGCCATTTATCCTAATCCCTTTTAGCTGGGTGAAAATTACAACGTGTAAAGGCTGGAAAAACTGCCTAAGGTCAAAAAAGCAATTTCCACAGTAAACCTAGCCTGAGTCATCCACATAACACACTTTAACGGTGAAACATTACAGAGATTACATTACTGTGCCAGCCTTAGTCCCTCACATTTTGTCCCAGTTTGGTCCTCCACCTTTTACCTTCCAAATATGTTTTATATATTGTGTAATGTGCATTTAATTATTTTTTAATGCATTTAAAAGCTCAGTAATATTGATTTTTCTTTACGTGGATCAGTGAAAGAACCCATGTTTGCTTCATTGATGCCATCACATTCAGTGTGCTTGTAGTAGCTGCTGTCGACTTGCATCTATAGCTGTCTATGACATCATATGTTTATAGAAGTAGAAAATATGGCACAGCCTGCTTACAGGGCACAATACATAATGTTACCAATGTTCAATTTATATTTCCTTTTGAAATATTCAACTATCTATCTACCTATACATACATACAAACACACATATACATGGTGAAAGGGTGTCAAGGCTTTTATGATAGATAGCAGTTTCCTGCATCCAAGCGTCAGGTACTGAACATAATTTAATAAATGGAGGTCTGAAGTACAATATCTGGTTTGAGGGTGCAGGATGTCTGTATTAATCATCAGATCCATAACTTCATGACATTCAACTGGTAATGGACAGGCAAAACAAGAAATGGATGTGTTCTGCTGCACATTTATAACAAGGGATCCATTGTGAGAAGACAAGTTAATTGATGCCCTTAGTTTTAAAGCAGAATAACTGAGATATGACACGGAAGTTAGATCTTTGTTATTTCTTTAATTAAATCTGAGAGATGCATAAATAAATTCCATTTAATAAATCCCTACAACTTCTAAACAATGTTTGCTTATATTTTATTGCTAACTGGCCTTACAGAACTATATTTTTTGCAGCTTCCCGTTAACTCAGGAGATTAATTAACATTAAGGTTTCTTATTCAGATATCAATTTTCTTGAAAGGTAAGGAAGATATAAATTTTATATCAAGCTCATTAATGGAAACCATTATAGCATTTTAGCATTTTTCTTTTTCTGCCACTTACACTACTGTTCAAAGGTTTGGGGTCACTTAGCTGTTTTCATGGAAAACAAGGACATTTCTAGCTGTGACATGATTGCAAAAGGATTTTCTAATGATCAATTAGCTTTTTAAACATCTACACCTATCAAGATATTTCATTAAACATCAGCCCTTGCAATAGTCATTTACAACAATAAAACCAATTACACTGTATTGAAAGATATAGTATATGTCACTGATCACTGAAAATGTGAACAGGAGACAATTCTCTGTAAAAGCGTGATAATCTGTTGTTGTTTCTGTGTATCCCTCACTGTTGGGTCTCTTATCTTTCTCCGTATGCTTCTGCTTTGGTGCATAACATTGAAGACGCCTCCAATATCTAATGCAGCGTTATTAAAATGCAATTAAATAGGAGTAATTTTCTTTTTTTATGTATGATGAAGCTAATCCCTCATGGAGTAATCAGCTCAGGAAGGAAGGTACTGGACCTTGCTGGTTGCCAGCATATTCGATTGCATTTCTGTTTTGCAACAATGCAACTGTGCTGAACTAAGCACATAGGCTGAATAAATACTTTATAATAGCTTATGATTATTCAGCAGGAACATACTTCAAAAGAATATTTAAAAAGTCAGGATTTTGGTCAGTCCCATAATGTTATCTCTATATAATCTTCTAGACGATGCCTATGAGACCCTCTTTGACAGGGCTACACATTATGGTACCCGAGCTCCAATCCTGTGCCGTAGGATAGATCTCTTTTAGTACAGAATCACTATTTATAAAATGTGTACAAGACTATTAAAAGGTTAATATTTGACAAGCCTGATTTAATGTCCCAGATATGATTATAAACTAATGTTAATACGTAACTCATGCAACAGAATAACGTTTTAATATATAGCTATGAATACCAAATTGTTAGAAATGTGAAATATTACTGTTTTTCTGACTTTGCCCCAAGTTTTTACAGACAGATTAATACATTCTTTTTCCTCAAATCAAAACATAGCTTGGCTAGAAAATAATATGTAGCCTTCACTAAAATGAAAAAATTAAATGTTGAAGTAAAAATTTGTTGAAAATGATCAGTTTTCACATGGCACTATTGTACACTCGTTAAGTTTCTATTTCCGAATTTACTTTATCACCTGTAGGATATATTAATTGTAGCCTAAGGATGTATCTAAGATTAAAGTTACTTACATACACCTATGCACACAGTGAAATGTGTTTGTTTATGTTTTTTTATAAATGGTAATCGTTTAGTCATTAAGCTAAAACAACTCACTGTGCGTATTCACAATATGCGATTCGTTAAAACTTTGAAGAGGAGGTTTATATATCAACATAGGTTTAAGCATTTCTTGTAAGACTTCATCCCCTTACTGCACATTGTTGAAAACACTGTTCTCCAGGTCTGCCATACTTGTTATAGGTTGATTTTTGCTTGGTTGCAAAGTCCTTGAAGTCTATGGTGTTCATGTTCTAATTGAGGTGAGATAAAATATTTTATTTTGATGACTTCACTATTCAATATAAAAGGTTATCCTTGGAAAGTTATCCTGGTTAACGGATTGTTAGATCAATAGAAGTCTTTCCAAAGTTCTGTTGCATTGTACAGAGCCAACTCAGCTCCTCTGGTCCTTTGTAATATTTACTTCAAGCAATTTTTCAGAAATTCTGAATTTTGAAATACTGTGCACTAAATAAACCCATGTAACTGTAATAAAATAAGCAACATTTTTTTGTGTTTTATACAGTGTCGTCATATTCCGCAGAGCTGTACTATGGGTAAGCAGGACATAACAAGTAGTGCATAAAATAGCAATTTGACCTACACAAACAAGAAGTAAGGAGGACTCTTCTCTAAATAATATGGAAAAGGCATCTTAATGTCCTTTTTTGGGCTCTGCGTGATTATTTCTCCCCATTAACTTGTTTCTACAAGTCGTTAATTGTTCCTGACAGCCTTTGTGAGGATGGATGAGAATAAAATAGATAATTTGAGCACCTTTGAATATCTCCTAAACCAAGGTACTGATTGCTAAACAAAAAAGTATTTTACTATGTTATGTATGTTACTTAAGTAACATACTGTAGCTTAATGATTCCTGAAAAAGAGCCTTCAGTTTAAGCATAGAAAACTATATAAAGGGAAGAAATGTACTAAAGTGTGTTTCAGTGCAAACTCTAAATACAAGGTTAAACTTACCATCTTAATCGTTGTTGCGATGAAAGATGCCTCTTATATAATAATAATCATAATATATCATTATTCAGCAATACGAACTAAAAACAAAAAAAAGAAAAAATACAATAGTGTAATATTGTCTCAACTCAATGATTTAACTAGTGCCCTTATAATGTACTTACATATTCACCAATGAGGTCTGATTAGAAGACGACCTTGAATATAAGTATATTTCAGAGCAAATACGGTAATTTATTTTACGAATAGACCCTCTTTTCATGTGTTTTTCTGCTTGGACAGATAGATGGGTCAAATAGTTATCTGCTGACATGTTTCTATACTTAAAAAACAAACATAACTTATATGGGCAAATTGATGCCTACTGTTGTGTATAGTAATTTTGTACCGAAAAAAAAAATCCTTTCCCTGTTTAATATGGAGTGTTGGCACTTTAAGGTCTGGAACTTGTTTTCATGCAGAAAATTGGGCACTCGGGCCCAAAAACCTTCGCCATCACTGACATAGATGATCAAAGAGGGACAGTGAGGTCTGAAACAACAGTTTTCACAGCAGCATGATCTGACAACCCTATTTCATGTATTTTAGAGGCTAGCATGAAGGCAGAGAACAGCTGGCACATAAGGATATAATCCAAGCACGCATACGAGTCATGAGAATAAAAAGAGTAGTGTCATTCTTTAGATTGACAGATATGTCAAGTGCCAAGTAGATGAAAGTTAACTAAAATATTCTTGAGGTGAGTCCAGTGCGGAAATGACTGAAAGAGAAAAAGACGGACCGAGTGATAATAACAACGAGTTGAAATCCCTGCACCAACACAAAGGTTCAATTAGAGAAGACAGGGTTTTAAAGATGACTGATGTGGTTTTGCTAAGGGTGTAGACATTTGGCATTGTGAACCGGTTTGACCTGTTATCTAAATTGTAATCTTTGATTTTTAGGACTATTCTTGTAGGATGCGACCTTGAGACTGGAGGAGCAGAGCAGTACTTTGGGTTCACTGTGTATGTGAGAGGAGAGGAAACAAGGTAGAATTTAGCTCCTCTTTGGGAAAAAATCTCTTGTATCTGGTTTATTTATATTTTAGTAATCTTGTAATACTTTCATTACAAATTAGACAAAACTTCCACAAAGGATCTCAGAAAAGACTTTAAAATACTGAATGGGCTAAACTGTGGCAACATATGTATACATTTTTCATCAGCTTACTATTTACTATTTGTAACCACAGAGAAGTTAATTGGCAGTGATTACGGTGCCACAAAAATCATTCATTTGGCTTTTTGATGTGTTTTTGTTGTTTGATTTATAATCTGAAGTAATTGCACAATAATTACAGTGTCCTTATTTTTAATAAAGTAATGATTTAATATAATAAATCTTACTAACTTCTTAGGCATATGAAGGATAAAAGAGAGAAAGCAATTGTGAAAATATGTGTGGTGAACATCTAGCAAATGAATTTAGTTATTCTAAACATGTTTACATGCAAGTTAGGATTTCTAGCTTTTTCTAGTATCCAGAAGAAATACCCTCCTCAGCCCTGTCCTTAATGCCTCATTTTCTAACACTGGAAAATGCTGCCATGCAATATGTGTAACTGAGTAATTTATTCCCTTTCGGTGAGTTGTATACATCATACATGGATAGCCTTACGCCTTTGTAACACATTTTCATTTTCTTACTGTACCACCTCTCAGCTTGGGAGTTGACACTTGTTGGTCCAGGAGGCCAGTAAAGCCAAGTGGCCACCCAGCCCCTGTCACCCCCCATGTACATCCACACACTTACTGTTATGTGAAGCCTAGCTTGAGCCCTGCTTATTTGTGGTGCAAGCTGCCATGTGACCTACATGACCCCCCCCCCATACCAAGTGGGCCAACAGTCAGACCACCCCTGTTTGAAGAATTTGGACTGGCCCAGATCACAGCTCACTCCTGCTGGTTAAAACTCTATATAACAGACATCACAGATCTTCAAGTTTATTTATGTCTATCTGCTAATGCAAAATCATTTATTGGTTCTTACAGACAACGAACTTGGATATCTTGGTTCCCTGATTTTGTTACTAATTGCAAAAATCCCTCTTTGTAAAAGATAAAGAAATTGTTCTGGGTGAAATTTTTTTTTTATATATAACCAAAGGACAGATCTCATAACATTAGTGCCAGCATTAGATCATATTTCAGTAAGCACTAAGCTGGACCTATGGAGTTAATTTGTGGCTAGATTACACTTCAGTATGCCAAACTATCTACAGCCAAAAAAAACACGAGTCTTGATGTAGGACTTTAGTGATTAATTGGATTAAGCATATTTCCCCAACACTTTGGAGAGGAGACTGCCTAGATAAGCTTAGACAAAGGGATATATTTTGAATGTATTTTTTAAGGTACATTCAGGTGCACTTTGGTCTAAATCAAAATTATGATATAGCATCATTTAAGTTATTTATTTATTTCCAAAGTATAATAGGATAAGAATACTGTAACATCTACCAAATTATAGTAATATTTATTTGCACATCGTTCTAGGTTTTTACAGGTATGAATCTAGTTAATTAAGGTTCTAATAATGTCCCAAATGCCAATGCATACTTATAATCCATCTATTAAGCCCAGTTATTACTTATACATATCTAATATATATGTATTTTGGTTTTTTGTGGTTATGTTGTTCCTTTAAATGTCTTCATTATTAAAATACAAAAGTAGCTAGTTTCATGTTTCACTATTATTTGCTCATGAAATAGGCAGCAACCTATGAAACATGAAGGATACTTTTACATGCGAGGACTCCGTAGCAGTACTGTTTTTTGACATCTATGCAGTTGCGCTTGAAGGTGGCTGATGGTTCTATCCACAGCATATCTATGATTTTATACCTTGCTGAACTTGTTTGTATCTAAACAATTTATTATTTTATACCACTTATACTCCTGTAAGTAGCCTATTGGGACACGGGGCTTAAATGTTCAATAAATTACTACACTTTGGGCTTCAAGTTGCATCTTAAATAAAAAAAGGAGTCAATTTGTAACAGTGGAACAAAAATACACATACATTTAAAAATCATTTTTATATACCATATTCAGTGTTCCCTTTAAGCTGTGCGCTTGTGTGCGCGCACAAAGCTTTTTTAGAGAGCGCACACGTCCAAAAATTGTGCGCACAATAGTTTTTCCCAAAAAAAGAAAAAATTATATATTTTTTTAAACTTTATGCGGCGCAGATATTGTGCGCACAAAATTTTTGCTCTGTGAAAATTTTTGCACAAGAGAAATTTTCTGCGCACGTCAACTAAGAAGAATTAGATGGAACATTGACCATATTACTCATTTTTGGGATTATAAAACATGGTAGAGCACACTACTATATTTTGTCCGCTCAGGGGATCTCTTCCCTGTACTGAAAGTACTAAATACATTTTTAAGTGGCATAGTGACAAATGGGCTTGAGCATTTTTTTTGCATTTTCTCAAATTGCTTTTTAATGAAGCTGTTATTTTTCTTAAATCTAAGATTTATTTAACATTCTGAAATTCTTGCCCTGAGAAAAAGACATATTCATATGCTTCTCAAAACATAAGCAAATCAGCAAAAGTATGTATTACGTCAATCATTCTGCACATGTTTTGAGGATTATTTTTTATTTATATCAGATGATTACAAATTTTATAGAAAAATAACGAGCAATATAATATAATATTATGTGTACATCACCACCTGTAATTTTAAAAGGTCATAGTGGTGATGTACTGTACATATAATATTGGATAACAACCTTGTACAATAAATATAGCAAATGCAGGCTTTAACATCTTTGTAGATAGCAATAAAAAAATCCCCTATGCTATAATAATATGCCTTTGAAGATAAAGAAACATTTATATTTTTGTGTAACAAATGACTAACATCCTTTTAAAATATTTTGTATCTTATTAACAAATATTTTTAATCATGGGGACATGTTATATAAAGTGGCCAAGACAGTGTAAACTAAATTAATTTATACTTGCCTTTTTATTTTGTCTCCTCCTCCTAATTATCCTGCATGGCGGCCTATTTCCACCTGCTCATTTCTTCAATGCATTGTTATAGGTTGTGTTACTTGAGCTCTTCTGCCTTGTTTCCTGTCAGATATTTACTGCTGTTCGTGTGTATGACCTATGGCTTGTTCCTGACTCCCAATATTGTTTATATTGCTGTTCCTATGTATGACCTATGGCTTGTTCCTGACTCCCAGTATTGTTTATATTGCTGTTCGTGTGTATGACCTATGGCTTGTTCCTGACTCCCAATATTGTTTATATTGCTGTTCCTGTGTATGACCGTTGACTTGTTCCTGACGCCGAATATCGTTAATCTTGTTGTTCCTGTGTATGACCATTGGCTTGTTCCTGACTACAAATATCATTTATACTGTCGTTCCTGTGTATATCTCTTGGCTTGTTCCTGATTCTTAAACGTTTATTGTTTGATACTGTATTGCATTCCTATCTACTTATATCCAGTAGGTTGCCCTGTTTGGGCTTGAGATCCTGCATCGTAGATCCTTACCAACAACGTTACAGGGTTGATCCATAAAGATATGGATGAATGCCAAAATAAAATATATGTTTACTAAAGCTTGGTGGGTAAATTTAACCCCTTCAATCCCGGGGGTTTTTGGTACCTCAAAGCCCAGAGCAATTTTGCCATTTTTGGGGTATGTCGGTTTAGCGATTATTCTCTGTTCCTGTGAATAGTGTACCCATGTAATCTATATATTGTTTTTTCAAGGAGAGATAGAGCTTTTGTTTGATACCATAGTTGGATGATTAGCTGAAAATTTAGAATGAGAAATTTAGTAAAAACTAGCGAAGATTAGAAAAATAAACTTTTTTTTTACATTTTCCCTCTGAATCCTCACAAAATTAGGTAAAGTGATGGAAAATCCCCTCCAAGTTTATCAATTCAGGTGTCCTGATTTCAGAAATACCTAATTTATATAGATTTTCCAGACTTTCCCAGCACCAGGGAGCATACTATTAGGTGTACAATTTTGTATAATTTTTATGCCTATGGCTTAACGGGTTTGGGGGTTGTGAACGGGGGCAGGAGGGTTATACTGGCTAGATGTTATGCTAGGGCAATGGGATGTAAGGTTTTTTTAAGAATTTTTTTATTAGCTTTTTTTATATATATTTTTTTACACAGTAATGGTAAGAGGTCCTCCTAGGGACCTCCTGAACATGCCAGTGATGTCACAGTGACATCACAGCTCACATTATAATTTTTTTTGGTGTTATTTATATTATTATTTTAATGATTTATTTAATATTATTTTTAAATCACTAACCGGTTTTTTTTCAGCTTTTCTGTTACAGGACGGGAGGGGGAGTGAGAGAGATGGTTTGCAAATTTAGGATTGTTGGCAACTATAAAGGATTAACATTTGAACTGCTATTTCGAAAACAGGTAGTATTATTATACAAGAAGGTAGTTTTAGTTTAGTGGTTTCTAGTTTAGATTTAATAAACACTGTTTTTGTCCCAATTTCTGCAATTGTAAAATCCACACAAACCTATACAGAATAAGAAATCACAAAAAGAGATGGGCTGAATGGTTCGGCTGCATAAACATCAGCCATAGGTTTTATAATCCTCTTTTACCTGTCAAATATTCATTCCTGCATGTCTACATTGACATTTAATTTACCTAGTTGTTATTTGAATCCCAGAACTACTGAATTTTGTATTATTGTCAGTTTTACTTTACTTCCAACCAGAATATATGTATATATTGTGAGCTGGGATCATATAGCCTTAGGGTTGGAAATACCACACAAGGTTGTATCTCTTTAGAAATTATAGTCCTTTTATTAAGATGTCTGGCAGACAAAGCATAAATATAAAAGCCTTGCTCTCTGAGCACTAACTTTTGAAACGGACTATTTTTGGAGGGCTTACCCACTGCCAACAAAACAAAATGAAGCACGGACCGTTTTCTTCTTAAGGAGTAGTTCAGTAGACTCTTGTGGAGAGACTGACTGACTGACTTTTACACCCTCTCCCCACTAAATCCCTCACAGGGAACTTTTTTATAGCGGCCGCCTGCTGCTTATTGCCAACAGGTGATTAACTACCTGGGAGATCCAGAACTCCTGGACTGGACTCCTCACCTTCTGCAAGTAAATTATAGAGTGTCCCTCCCTTCTCTCCAAAATGCTCCACCCCCAGGGACCCAAACTAAAATACAGAATTTCCTTTATTCTGATTGTAACCAGACATTTTCCCTGGGGTTATCAAGACATTGTACTGCAGTCTTTTCCGTGAAATATAGATAACCTCAATCACCATGCCCTGTTCCCTATATATTTATATATTTAAATTTCATTATCACCCCTATGGGTGGTATGCATCTTCCTCAACGTCGGATCCTCCATCAGAGGCCTGAGAGGCTGAGGGTTCTGCGCAGTACCTTTAGCTGTTCCTAGTGCTGCACTCTGTTAGACAGAGTGTTCTGATGTTGTTCCTGTAATCTGTTGGAGCCACTATCCCAGCTTAGGAGTCACAGTCCTGAGTTCTCTTATGGCCACTGGGACCACTTTGACCTTCACTTTCCACATCCTCTCTAGTTCTTATTTCAGGCCCTGGTACTCCTCCAGCTTCTCATACTGCTTTTTCCTAATGTTGCTGTCACTTGGCACCGCTACATCTGTCACCACCACTGTCTTCTGGTCCTTGTCTACCACCACAATGTCGGGTTGATTAGCCAGCACCTGCTTGTTTGTCTGGATCTGGAAGTCCTATAGGATCTTAGCCCTACTATTCTCTACAACCTTGTATCTGATGACTGGCAGGGGTTATGTGTTGATGGTGCGGATCTTGTTCTTTCGATTGAACTGGCTCTTCAGGATCTGCCTTATCTTTTGGTGGTACTTGTATGTTGCTGCCTTTCTTGCCTCCTCATCATCGTTCTCATGTGACTGTTGGATACCAACGTACTTGTAGCTGATCTGTTAGTCTGCTATGAGGCCTGGTGGTAGTTCCACCTCATTGGTCTTAAGTGCCTTCCCTCTCTTTACTACAATCCAGCTGCATTTCTCTAGTCTGAATGACATCCCAATAACTTTACTGTAAATCTGTGTCAGTTGGATCAACGAGTCTATGTCTCGTTCGCTCTTGACATACAGCTTGATGTCATCCATGTAGAAGAGGTGGCTGAACCTGTACCCATATCTAGTGAAAATATAAAGAATTGATTCCCTAGAAAAAGGAAGGAGACAGAGAAGAAGCAGCAGCAGGGTACTGGGCCTAGGCAGGCTGTGGCAGAAAAGACAAATGCAGCGCCTTGTACAAAAACTAATTCACCACCCCAGAGTAGACTTGTGCATTTGAACAAACTTGTTTTTTTAACGAAAATTCCGTTTTATGCATTTGTAAGACTTTCCAAAACAAGAGCAATCCCTGATGAAACTGCCAAACTGCCGGTGATGAAGAGACGCGGCTGCTAACAGAGGAGGTGGTGCTTCCGTGTGCCGTACGAAAGCTGCCTCCTTTTACCCCTTCATTGCCGGAACAGGCAGGGGGCGTGTTTCTCCATTAACCCCTTCGCTGCTGGACCGATCAGGGGGTGGAGCTACGGGGGAGGTGCCTGCCAGTCCTATAAAAACCCCTGGAACCATGATGGCGGTGCTTTGGTATTCAGAGCTGCTTATAAGCATTCTGTGTCTCCCTGCTGCTGTTGTCCTGTCCTTGTGAACCCTGCTTTTTTTTACCTGGTTTGTACTCCAATTTCTGCCTCTTGTCTGCCGCCTGCCTCTGACCAGGGCCGGACTGGGACTGAAAAGCAGCCCTGGAAACATTTGGAGAGCAGCCCCATATAGTTTATCTCGCGATTGAGCTCTTATACCCACACGCACCCCTTATACAGACCCGAGTCACACTATTTGCCGTACAAATAACTATAAAACATTCTTTTTATCATATTATTTGTATTAAAATACCAGAAAGCAAAACTGTTAAAAGGCCCTAATAAATGAAATTTATTACACATAATGGAATCAAAACATTTACTACTGCAAACATTTTTAGATTGAGACATTTTTTGTTTTTGTTTTTATTTCCTTTTATTTGCCAACCTGCCAACAGCCCCTTCTACCCCCTTTTTATTTTCTTTTGCACAGAGCCCCATGTCAAGGAGCTTTCAATTACTTAAGTTAATAGAACCTGATTAAGTTAGTAGAATCTGATGTCTTTTCGTATTGCAGGGTACATCCAGAAAACAAACACAGATCAATTCTGGTGGAGTGCCAGACATCTGCCCCAGGCTTGCCACTCTGCCATATAGGGGGTTAAAAGGCATTTATAGAGGCAGAGTGGCATATAGGGGGTTAAAAGGCATTTATAGAGGCAGAGTGGCATATAGGGGGTTAAAAGGCATACCATGGGGCACTCCAGAAAAGCCTTATACCCTCCTATATGCCACTCTGCCCCATGATATGCATTTTAACCTCCTATATGCCACTTTGCCTCCAGAAATGCCTTGTAGCCCCTATATGCCACTCTGACTCCAGAAATGCCTTATACCCCTATATGCCACTCTGGCATTTAGGGGGTTAAAAGGCATATCATGGAACAGAGTGGCATATAGGGGTATAAGGCATTTCTGGAAGGAGAGTGGCATACGGCATATCAGGGAGGCAGAGTGGCATATGGGGGGCATAAGGCTTTTATATAAAAAAATATTATACAGTTTGTTAAAAAAAATAAATTTGTTTATTTACCTTCTACTTCTTCCACTTTGGGGCTTTTTCATCCTGGCCTCCGTCCTCTGGTAGCTGCAGGCCGTCGTTTTCTATGTTGACAGGATGTCAGTGACAGGACATCCGGTGCTCCAGCAGTCTGAGCGTGAGGGGGCGGAGCTTTCACCCCTCACGCTCCTCCCATCACTATGCGGCCATCAGATTAATGGAAATTTAATCGAAACGGCCGATGCGTGCTGACACCGCCGGCCGGAGCTACTTTAATTCTTTTTTTTTTAAATTGAATATGCCGGATCGGCTTGCCATATAAAGTAAAATAAAAAAAGTATTAAAGTAGCTCCGGCGGTGTCAGCACGCATCGGCCATTTCGATTCAATTTCCATTAATCTGATGGCCGCATAGTGATGGGAGCAACATGAGGGGTGAAAGGTACATGCGAGGGGGCGGGGCTTTCACCCCTCACGCTGCTCCCATCAGTAGGTGGCCATCGCACACGGCCGCTGAGTGCTGATGCCGCCGGCCGGCGCTGCTTTAATACTTTAATAAAAAAAGAATTGAAGTAGCGCCGGCCGTTTAGATTAGATTTCGGGCAGCCGCCCGGCCTACGAATCTGCCGGCCCACCGGGAAATTTCCCAGTATCACGGTGGGCCAGTCCGGCCCTGCCTCTGACCCTTGGATCGTGACATGGATTGCTCTTGTCTGCCACCTGCCTCTGACCCTTGGATCATGACCTGGATTCCTCTTGTCTGCCGCCTGCCTCTGACCCTTGGATCGTGACATGGATTCCTCTTGTCTGCCGCCTGCCTCTGACCCTTGGATCGTGACATGGATTGCTCTTGTCTGCCACCTGCCTCTGACCCTTGGATCATGACCTGGATTCCTCTTGTCTGCCGCCTGCCTCTGACCCTTGGGCCGTGACCTGGATTGCTCTTGTCTGCGGCCTGCCCTTGACCCCTGGACAGTGACCTGGATTATATGTTTCATTGTTTTTACCAATACCATTTGAACTGGTTCCTGTTCTCGGTTTCACCACTTAGTGGTGCCCCCTTCATTGTCTCCAAGCTCTCTCCTGCATATCGGGTTCCTACTCCTGATACCTACCCAGGGTGTTACACTGACTGACACTATACTTACACTTACACACACACAGACTCTGGCACTATACATACACAATGTGGGATTTCATAGGTATAGGGAGCTTTAGGGTATAGGGTATAGACGTTGATCTGACGGGGCTTCTCTGTAGGAATAGAGCACATGGCTTCTTCATTTTGGCTTTATTTTTGTTGAATAAATCATGACAAGGTGTAATATGCTATGTGTTGTTGTTCATCTGAGGTTATATTTACCTTATTATTAGACCTGCTAAGGTACAGATGATTGTTATTATGTCCTAATATGTAAAACCATAGAATTCAAAGAGGGTATACTTTCTTTAACACATGACTGTACATGCTGGCGTTCAGTGCTTGGCTATAAATTTATGTGACCAGATGGTTCCTTTAGCTGGAGAAAATGAACAATGTATACCGCGGGACAGCATTAAAATCATTGCTGTCTTGTATAATGCATTTTCTTTTTATGCATCTCTGGTTAACCCTGCTGTCAGGGTGGATTAAGAACATATGGGGTCCAGGGGCAGCGCTCTTATAAAGCTGCCCTTCAAAATAATTAGATAAATAGAAAGACACACAGGTGTGGGCTGGCACAGAGTGCAAAGGGACAATTGTCCCTCAGGCCAGTCCAAATTTTTTCAAACAGGGTGGGTCCAACTTAGACATGATGTTACACAATTCCACAGCAAAAACACTATAGAAAAAGGCTCCAAGCAAGGTAAGAGTGTGAGTTGTCGTGTGATTGAGAGTGTGTACAGTAGTGTAAGTGTGTGTTACAGTAAGTGCGTACATGTTTTTAAGTGTGTTAGTGTGTGCGCAAGTTAATTACTGGGAGGTTTACAAGGGACTGGGGGGTCATTCAGCTATAGCTGCCCCCTGGGCCAGAAGCGCAAGTCGCACCATACTGTTTCAGTGTTGTAGCAACTTAGTGTTGTAGTACATTGTTGTAGTACTTAGAAGGATTACCCCATTCTACAGTGCTGGAACCTTTATTTATTCACCCATTGATATCTACAGCATACTTTGGCCTGAAAATGGAAAACTCCAAGCAGTAGCATTCCCAGGAATCATATTTAACAGGACAGGAATGCAACCACAGACAACATCTAGGGGAACTGCCACGTAACACAAGTTTTTGTTTTGTTTTGTTTTTTTTTCTTAAAGCTGCATGGAAGTTACAATAGCTGACTTAGTGATTAAACATAACCAACTATCTGCTAGAAATGACTTTATAAAAGGAAACTTTTCCATTGTTGTAGCCATGGAAACAGAGACCTGCTTCCTTCCTTGTGCTGCTACTTTGATATACATAAACACACATAGAAACAGAATTTGACGCAGATAAGGACCATTCGGCTCATCTAGTTTGCCCATTTTTCTTGTGAATGCAATCTGGGCAATTCCTGTGGGTGCAATCTGGGTAGTGGGGCAAATCTGGCGGGTACAATCTTGGTGGTGGGGGGAGACCTTATGTACATATTATAGAGTTAGACTAAACAGATAGACTTTGTTGCATATTTCACAGAGGGACCACTTCCAAAGATTTTACAGCCATCAAATCTGTTGTGGGCTCTAGCCCTGGATCTTTTGGAGATCTAACTCTATTATCACTTGGCATGGTTTTGAACCTGAATCTTGATGTGAAGATAGCCAAGGAGGAAGTTGTAGTCAACAATACAGACTGTTTCACCAAATGGTATACCAACAAAGTGTAAATAGCTATGTCTGCTTCTATTTTCAAAGTTGTCTACCTTGTCTGGCAAAATACAAATCTGTAAATTCTGGCATTCCACCATTTCCAGCAGGTAGGTATTCACATCCTCCAAATCACTTTGGCTGTGCTCCAGACAAGTAGAGTTACACACAATCTGTTGAATAGCTGTAGAGATAGAAGATTTTTTTTGTTTATTTGTTAATGAATTTCTCCATGGTGACTCCAGTGGTAAAATAAATTACAGTGCTGAGTGTCTTCGTATAACCTATTATATCATAAGCTATAAAAAAAGAAGAGTTAACTTACTCTGAGTGTAGTCCAACAATTAACTTTGCTGAACATCAGTAAGCAATTACTTTGAACAACATTTGCTGATATCCCATATACTGCTGTGCTCCAACAGTCACAATTTGTTATATGAGTGTTGTATTAGACTACCAAGAAAGCCTTTCACCGTTCAAAGCAATTGAGTTTGAGTAAGACATTACATATAAAAATATATATTTGATGAGTAAATATAATTCCACCAGGCCTTGTCGGAGTCTAAGTTCTGTTACCAAGGTAATCCATTTAAACGGTTCTGTCAGATTGTTAAAGCCTCAGTTTATTTCTTATTTATCAGATAGGAGGCAGTGTGTTATTATCCAATCTCCAGACCTAAGGGTTCAGTAGCAATGAAAGCCGATGTGTTTCCATGCATGGATTTGCAATCATATGCATTAATTGTTTATTTCTCTTTAGAGCAAGGCACAAGTGTCATCCATGAGGCCTTGTTGTAGTGTGTGCAGTGGAAGAATAGTGAGAACCTCACTACAGTTCAGACAGAAAAATAAGAGAGTCACTTTGGAGGATCAGATCTTTTCCCTCTGAAAATATTGTTTAGGTTACTTGAATATCCATACTTAATGATAAGCAACTGCAGCTCCCATGTGCCTCCTATATATTAAACAAATTAATATACTAATGGAATTGTATTGATTTTACTATTTGTTGAGGGACATTTGGATAATCTTGGCAAAACATTTTTATTATTATTCATATACTTTTTTGGAGGAAATGTCACATTTAATAACATTTAACATGGATTTACAATAAGTGTACATTTAGTCCTGCTGCCAGCACCATGGTCACAATTTGCATCATTTTAAGGTCAATTACTGCGTACAATTACATAAAGTAACCTTTATCAGTCTATTATGCCTGCATCTGAATGCCTAGCTGACTCATGCTAACGGCAGTTATCTTTTTTTCTCCTTTTTTACCATGCTGTATTCTTATCAAAAATAATCAGCAAATTCAGAAAGACACCCATACATTAACAATAAGAAATAGTTATACCTTTTCTGTTTGTCTAGGAGGACTTTTGGGTTGTGGAGCCCCAAATTAGGAGTCGCTGGGGGGCGTCTTAGTCAAGCGGCTCATGTGATTATGCAGAGGGGTCTCCTTCAAGAGGCGTGTACATAGCATATAAGGGAACGCCTCCACGATGCTTGCGACAGTCGTTTATATTGAGCAAAAGTATTAAGTCACCTGATCAGGGACTTTTATGACATCCCATTCTAAATACATAAACATTAATAAGTAATTGGTTTCCCTCCTTTGTAGCTATAACAGCTTCCACTGTTCTGGGAAGGCTTTCCACGAGATTTTGGAGAGTTTCTGTGGGAATTTTTGCCTATTCATCCAGTAGAGCATTTGTGAGGTCAGGCACTGATGTTGGACGAGAAGGCCTGGCTCCCAATCTCCATTCCAGTTCATACCAAAGGTGTATGATGGGGTTGAGGTCAGGGTCTCTGTGCGGGCCAGTCAATGACTTCCACACCAAACTCATCCAAACATATCTTTATGGACTGCTATGAACGGTGTTCATACAAATGATTATGCCACAACTAAGATTTGAGACATTGCGCCCATCTAATGCCTGAGACATCTTTATTCTCCCCATGGAAATGGTTTAAACATTTTTTACTGAGATATTGAGATTTAACAGTAGAGGAAATTTGAAAACCAAAGATTCCAGTGGGGAAAAAACAAATGGATTATACCTAAAGTACAAGAGCTAAACCACAAGTTGATCATACATACTCAGCAGGGAGAGTGGGGGCAACATTTACACCTATTGTCAAGGGCAGCTCTGTATTTTAAGGGGCCTGAAATATTTACCAAACCTCTATCTTTAACAAAAGGAATAAAACATGGCTATTCATAAGCTAAGGAGCCTAGTATTTACCAATGCATTTTTTTGGAAGAAAAAAAGGCTTATGTATTATGCACATAAATAACATGATGTACAAGTGAACCACTCCAATATCTCTGGGTATACAGAGTTAGGGGAAATCAGGAACTCTGGTGCAAGGTGTGGCCTGGTCGGCAGCTGGACAAAACTTCTGTCCTGGAATAAGGTCTGATGGTGAAGGGACAGGAGAGAGGAGAGGGGTTGATGATAAGCAAACATCTAGCAGTGACAAAGACTAGTTCCAGAGGCAGACTCGGCTTTTGGTGGTATTTGTGGTGTTCAATAAGTCTACTTAAATGGGACCAGATAGAAGCAGGAACAGTCAGTGACTGAAATTGTACTGCAAGCTGGGAGTTTATGGCTGAAATGTCGAAAGGAAATTTACTACAATTTTCTTCAGCATAGTGGCCTTCTGTTCAGACCTCTTTCAGTCTTCTATGCTCATAGTCACAAGAGGATCATAGCTCCTGGTCTGAGAAAAAGTAAAAGACAGGACTTGAAATCCAGGGTAGCCTCTCACGGACAGCCAAGTATACAATCAATCCAATTATTCAGGCGCCATCTGGCTCCAGTCTTCTAATTTTCAACCAACCAAGCTTGGTCGTTGCTGTTTTTTCTTTTACGGGACACATAATGTTGGCAGAAGAGGTTATTTCAGATGGTTCCACTTTTTGTACAGCAACATCTGTTTAGTCCCCATATGTGTTTAGTCCTGACCAAGATGAGTTCTGTGTGACAATAGGCTTTCATTATTTTGTGACCAACAAAGCCGATAAGCCATTCCAGGTGGAAAAAAGCTCTTTTTTTTGCATATAAAGTCTGGATTTCTTATTAATAAGTAAGTGGCAAGTTATAAAAAAAGGTGTATTCCCACATCCCATTTGCAAGAGTTTTCATAAATGTGGGTATAATTCAGCAGATTTCACATTAGCTCCCATGGAAACAAAATTAGAATTTTCATCCAGCTCTATTTTCTTCATACACAATAAAGCAAACAAAAAAATTCTTGGAATTGGCAAGTGATAATATCATGTCTGCTCAGAAATAAACATTCTAGATCAGCACTGGGATAATTGTTGTAGTAGGTATATCTGCATTAAGTTAAAGAGGGTAAATTGCTCTTGGAGGTTTCAGAATATGCATTTTAGTCATTTCCAAATTTAATAGATGATTACTTGGATGTTGCAAAAAGCAATACAATTGGTATTCGTTCAATTGAAGATGCTTTTAGCGGAGGACTTGAAATAATCCCAATTAGCTAGGGTTCTTCAAAACTATTTGATTTCCTGTGTTAAACATAGATATTTATAGTTTAAGGTCAAAGTATCCTCTAAGTAGCTGCAGCTAAAATAAAAACAAAACATTTATATGTATAGGTTTTTTTGTATATTACAAAAAATGAACCATATTTGAAAGTTTGGCAAAAGTGTATTTAATAAAATTACTTGCCAAAAAAAATGAATACGAAGCCATCATTGAAACACTGTTCATAGTTTTAAAGTAGATATAATATTGTGGGTTTTTAAGTCTAGAACAATGGCTACATAGCAATTAGGCACTACCCCACTTACTAGTTAAACTCTTCTGCATCTTCACTTCAACCTGGTCACAGACCCATATTGCTATAGACCATGGTTTGGTATGCATCAAAACAAAGGAGATCTAGAATTTATATTTTTTTTTTTTAAAATAATGTAAATGTGCATAAATCTAGGGTGACAAAGGGCTTAAATTCGTTCATATTGAAGTGTGATATTATATGATAGTTGAATTTTGTTTTAGTAAACTATAATTTCTATATTCATATTTATGTTATTTATTCATTTACAGCAGCACCATCACACAGTAAAACGCATGATAACTCGTGCAGAAACACACAAAAACTAAATATATTCAGACTCCACAACATGCTTTAACATGCAGTGATGTATACTCTCTGACAAGGTGGGTGGATGGTGAGGTCACTTGGTAATTTTTGCCCAGAGTTCAATTTAATTTCCACAGCTGACCCTGGTGAGGCATAAATACATGTTTTGTACATCCCAACTCTCCATAGTTTCACTTCAGGATTTAAGACAACTATTGGTTTATGAGATAAAACTTGTTGTTTTATGAGATTAAACTTGATGTGCAAGCAGTACAGCTAATAACACATTCCTAAATATTTTATGTTTCATTATAAAGGCTGCAAGATGTTTGTAGAAACCAGAATGTTGACTTAAAACCTTTTCCCAAGGGGTGTTGGATAGTATTTTGCCCAAAATTACATTTTTAAAGCGGCTAATACCTTAGTGGACATGTCGGACTATAAACAGCTTATTTGGGATACATTTAAAGTGACTGGCCAACATAGACAACATATATGTCCACGCACATTAAGGTTTGCTGACAGGTGAGAGGCTGGCCAAGTTGCAAGAATAAATTTCGATACCCTTTAATTGCCCTTGTTATATTTCCTACAAAAGGAGCAGTTGTGAGGCCCTGGAGAATGTTAGCAGAGTAAGTGGTCTATACACCAATAAATGGATGCATAATGCAGAGATGTTTTCCTGAACGTAGAATTAACATAATTAGTATCTATGCACTTATGGTTATGTTTTTGGAGACATGGGTGCTTTTGTCTTTTTAGGGGAAATTCAGTTTGTATGTTTCTACCTGTACCTACCTGCATACATTAGTCATGAGAAAATATGGTTTAGCATCACAATTGTTAAGGTTGCAATAGTTACTTCTTAGTTTGAATTTTTTTTTTCCACTCTTATGGCTTTGTTTAAACCATCTGTCCCTTGCCTGTTTGAATGTAATATATTTTAATTGTATTCCAAACCGTTCTGTGGATACTCAAAAAATAAAACATAACCCCCACTATTACAGCACATATTCCGCACAAAATAGTCATCATGGGAACTTTTAGGGGTCATTTAGGTATTCTGATTTATTTATATGATATGTAAACATATTTATGCAGCAAAATAAACATATAAGCCATCTGTAGATGCTGGAATTCATCTGGTTCCAGATGATAATGTTGCATACGGCCATAAATGTTGTTTGAATTGAACATACAATATGATGTTTTCTTTTCAAAGGAAATCATCAGTTTTGTGAGATAAAAAAGCTTTTAAAACATGCAACAAGGATAATATTTTAGGGAAAAGCAAATGGGGTAATTGTAAGTCAGTATAATGGCCACAAAAGGCTTTAATGCCCAAACAGTGCAACAGCAGGGCCATCTTTAATAGGGGGCATAAGAGTTCATTCTCATTGGTATCCTTTTGGACCTCCTCAGCAGCTTTCATAAACACATTAGGGCTGTGATGGAGGTGGTGGTCTGCACAGCCGCCCTCACAGACCTCTACACTAGTGATTACTACTTTTCGGGAAACATACTGCCTGATGTTGCAGAGCTACAGTTTTTTGACACCATAGCTATCTGGCATCAGGGAGCAAAGACAGTGAAGGAGACATTTCTAGTAGTACAGTGTGCAAGTGGCTGCCCAGACCTCAATCTCTGTGGTCAAAACTACCTAAATCCATGTAGATAATTTGGAAGCTATGACCTGTAGCTAAAGTGGTAGAGCATATCACTTTATTTCATTAATGATAATTGTTGGCGCTATATAAATAAAACATAATAATAATATATACTTACTTTTTGAGTATAACCTTATTGTACAGTTCTGATATGTAAATAATGATGAAAAAATAATACTTACGTAGCTTGGATTTTTTTTTGTGGCACTTATGCCATGATTAATCACATTTTTTTTCTAATAGCATCAAGTGGTTGATTGACGCAATTTCTGAGAAGTGAGGAGAGATTTGTTCGGATTTAATTTAGCTATTTTATGGAACAGCAGGAAATTACACTTTTGTTACAGTTATTTCAAGTTTCTCTAGCCAAAAAGCAAATTATTTATTGATGTTTTTTAGTGGGACAGGCTTAAGAAACCACTGAATGTTAGGGAAATACATGTTTAAGATGGGAGGGGGTGCATAGTGATGTAACTATGATGAAGGCTCCATCTTCAAAATACATTTGGGACCCTCACTGCCTTTGCTCTTTATTCACTCCTTAATTTGGGGACAAGAAATGTGGGACAGTGTCCCTCTGCAGAAGACTGAGAAACATAATTACCCAGTTTTTGTACTATACATAAGTCTATACATTTGCAACTCATTTTAAATAAAGATTTGTATTCACTTGCAGTAAATGTGATTTTTCAGAGCTTAATATTACATACAAAATCTAGATACATATTAGATGGGAAAAAAAGCATAATAGGAACATACTTTAGATAAGAGAGGTGAAAGGTTGATTGTGGCCAATCATGAAGTGGCAATACACTGAGAATGGAGAATGGCCTCGCTCTGTACTTGACCACTTTTCCAAATGATACTGATAGGCAGCGATTTCAGAATTATATTACTTGACTATAACATGATACTGTGGAGTGTCAAAATCTGGACACGTTCAGAATATGTATTTTGTCATTGTGGTTATACTTATGCAACAAAGTCTCCTTCGATTCCAGTGCGCATCAATATACTGTAACTGCAAACCTCGTATTTTTTAATGTTTTATTGTCATTTTTACAGATATTTACAAAACAAGCAATATCATAGTCAGGACTTTTGGGTAAATTGGAAGTAACTTAGTTTGGCCACTGCTGATGATCTAAGAAACTAGCAGTAATACACAAAGTAACTCAAACTAGATTTTATCACCTATATAGTGATGTGGAGTGCTATTATGGCAGGGCACACCGAGGAGGCGACTCCATGATCAACTTTGTAGGAACTCAGACCTTAAACTGGTAGACTTCCTAACAAGTTCAAATAAAGTAGCAATTCAAGTAGGCAATAGACAATTGCACTACAGATGGTATTTTTGTACTTTTTAAAGATCACTTGATTCACCCTTTGTAAAAAAATAACAATGTAAGTAAGGACATTAGTAAGTATTAGGAACAGTATAACAATGTGGACATTCAGACATGGAGAAATATAGGTCCCAATTCTATGAAAACTGTTGCTTCTTCATTTTATTAAAAGAACAGTGTAGTCCTCAAAATTGTATTTTTATTTTTCAATACATGTTGGGGTCCACTCTACTACATGTACATTGAAACAATAATTGATTAGTTAATGGAAAATAAGACCTCTGTTCTTTTCCCCTGGCTGCCTCCACTGTTTTTAATTAAACCTTTTGCTTAAAGCGTTATTCAATAGTTAGTACTTAGTTTGAGACTTGGAGCTATAGGGCTGAGGTTTATAAATTGCAAAGGGAAGTGAGGGAAGTAATGTGCGACACGGAGTTTAAAAAATAATATATTGTAAACATTTTTTTCACAATATGATATTTTCATTTTACTATGATCTAAATAATTTACAGCCGACTTTTTAATCAGAAACGGTTGGATTATTTAAATTCCCACTTCTCTATGTCTGATGCTTTGCTATAGAGAACTTCAACAGCACTTGACCATTTCAGAACCATGGACAGTGGTTAAATATAGAAATTCAATATATTTTGGTTTAAAGAACTACTCTGCTGGTTGCATGTTACAAATGTTTAAAAAGGCACATTTGGGAGAATTCAAGGTTTCTATTCATTATGGAGGGCGAACATTGTCAGGTTTCTCCAGCAGGAAGGGTGACCCTTAAAAAATACTATCTATATTTAAAAAAAAATCCATGCATCTGACATTTAATTGTGTGAAGGAAGTGGAGTCTTTTTATTTTATAGTTATTGACATAACATAATAAGGCTAGATTAAGGAACATCCAACTAATTTTCCACATCAACATAAAATAATGATTCGCTGTAAAGTATGAACTACGCATGTCCAGCTAATGAAGACTGTTGGCAAGTAGCACACTGCCTCTGGTCAAGATTGTCCCATTCATATCAGAATGAGTGACAAAAATATAATATCTAATTATAATATCATATCTTCTATTTTCTCACTTCTTTCTTCGTCACCTAAAGCGCTGAGATTTGGCAGTTCCTCCGGATTGGATAACCAGGGAGACAATGTTACCGCAAGCACTTCGGCAGAGAAGGTAGGGAAACAGTGAGAAAGCGTGTGAGAGAGAGAGAGAGCGCGAGCGTGTGAGAGAGTGAGAGAGCGAGCGTGTGAGAGAGCAAGCGTGTGAGAGAGAGAGCAAGCGTGTGAGAGAGCGCGTGTGAGAGAGAGCGCAAGCGTGTGAGAGAGCGCAAGCGTGTGAGAGAGCGCATGAGAGCGCGCGAGAGAAAAGGACAGTGAATATTTGTACTTGGCAACACTGAATTAAAAATGCTCCCTGACTTTTGTCCAAACTAACAGGGAATGTAATTTGTTGCCCAAAAACAAATCAGGTCAAAAACAAACCAAGTAAAATGGTTTTATTTATATAGCGCCAGTCAGTAAAATAATTTAAAATCACACACATTACATTTTAGCAGTGCTTTTGTTTTCACGAAACTTGTGTGGATAAGCCAAAAAAACAAAAACCTAATCCCTTAAAATAAGATCTGGCAACAGGTTTCAGATGATCCCTTCGGTAAATGCCGTCTGCGTCAACTAATTTGTGTCTGCTCCTGACTTAGAACTTTTTCCGTTGTCATACTAAGAACCTCTAATTAAAGGAAACCCAACACCAATAGTCATCTGAAAACTACATTGTCATAGTCCAAGCTCAAATAAACATGGACTGCTAAAATACTTTACAATATTTACATTACAGTTAAAAGCAAAAAAAAAATATTTCCAACAAACAATGTTAGGGTTTTGTTTATTAACTATTTATACCTGGCATACTACTTCACACTTCCTCCCCAATCATTCTGTGTTACCTTTAATGTTACTTGGACATATTTTGAGGGCAACCATTTTACATTTTACAGACCGCAGCACCCGCTATTTTCCGCAGTAGTGTGAAAACCTTAGAGTATGAATAGAAACGGCAGAGACCTGCAGAATACTGAATACCATTAATTTACTTCTAGTCCCGTTGGCACACAAATTGTGTTTATTACAGAATAACAAAGAAGCAAGTCAAGGTGACACTTCCTGATTTCAGAAAGAGTACAAATCAATAATTTCTCTAGCTAACTACTAATTAAAGCAACACAAACCAAATCAGTAATTACTGTAGCTAACTAGTAGTTTTGATATCTATTTAAAAAAGTAAATATATTACCGCATAAACAATGGCCATTTAACAACAAAATAAAATGTTTACATTTGCCTATTTATATGGAGGTATGTTAAATTATGGGATACGCTTTTCTTGTATTTGAGTTGGTTTAAGACTGAATGCAATGCTAAAATGTCAACTGATTCCTGTAAGCAGACAGATGTCTTAATGATCCTGCAGGACCAGAGAGAAGCCAACATTGGACACCCACAGAGGAAAGCATAGTCATCATGAGGGAACACAGAAGACATGGCAAGGGCATGGGGATCATTAATTTTATGGCAAGACAGGAGGCTTCATATTTGCATCAACTTCTTTACTCAAAACCTCCAGCAGCAAAGAAATGGTTAATAACATTGAAACAAAGCACCAATCATAAACAGTCAGAGGTCATAAGAAAGCCCACAAAGTAGACCACTTCCTCTTCTTTGCTGCTGACCTCCAGGTGAGCACCCTCTTTTATAGTGTGCTTCCCTTTTTGGGGCATAAGTACACTTTTTTGGTCATATTTTGTGATTGATGGTTTTTTATCCACTGTTGTTTTATTATCCATTTATTTGTCTATTGATTTGTTTGTTTTTGCCATGTATTTCTATGTTCTTATCGCGCAATTCAGTCTTTCGCACCTTTTTTTCCATGTGCCGTTTTTTCGTTAATTTGGTGTTTTGTGACTGTTACCCTTTTTTTCGGTAATTTGGTGTTTGTTTTCCATACTCGGTTCCCTACCTATCGGTGTTTCTTACCTTCTAACGGTTTTTCACCTTCCTTCCTGCGGGCCTCGTGCTCTGTGGCAGCGCGCAGAGTCTTCTGCGGGCTCCTCTGTGTGTCCGCGGCGTTTTGTTCTTTAGCCGCGGTTAACTGCCTCTCAGGATGGCTCAGTTTTCTTTTAGAAAACTTTATTGCCGTCCGGTTCCTGTGTGCAGCCGGTTCGGCTGCCTCTCTCTGTGTCTGCGTGCTGCTACGCAGATACGGAGGAGTTTCGCCCCCCCACGTGTGTCCTCCTGTGTCTTGTCTCCCTTCGCGGCCCGCGTAACTAAGCGGCGCGGAGCCTGCTTTCTTGTTTTACACCGTCTTTTTCCATTTTTTGAGAGTCTGGCTTCCACCTATGTTTGTTTTTCTCCCTTTTCTCACTGGCCATGTCGCTTAAACATGGTTTTTCATTAAATAAAAATAAATAAATAAATAAATAAATATATATATATATATATATATATATATATACTGTATACTGTACATACTGATTAAGCCTTTGTGGCTGCTTACTTATTGTGACTTCGTCACTCCTGTGATTGGCGAGAGTTCCTCTCTGCCTGGCGTCTGGATACAGCGCCCCTAGGGTGACCCCCTAGACAGTCGGGTTTGGCCTCTGGCCTATAAACCAGCCCTCTGGGTGACCCCCTCTGGTGCTTACGGGTGACCCCCGTTTTTTTACCGTATTCTGACTCTGTCCTTTTTTCTTCTGTACCCACAGATTGTTTCTCGATACGGAGTCTGCTATTTCAGCAATGTCTGAATCTGATCAGCCTTTACCCGCCGCCTTGCAGGCATGGCTCAAGACAGCCCTAATGGAGTCTCTCCCGGCTGCACTGGCCTCCATAGACCGCCCATCCACCACCCGGGCGGCTTCACGCTCCGGCTCTCCAGGGCCTGACATCTCAGACGCAGACGAGTCACAACACTCTCCTCCTGAGGAACGTCCTCGTAAGCGCCAATGGGCCGAAGGAGAAGTATCCCTTAAGGGCAAGGCTCCTCTGAAAAGAGCCAGGGCTCCCGCTTTACAAGTGGCCGAACCACCTTCTTCTCGATTGGAGAGGGAAGATGGCGTTGAGGGATACGAGACGCTGGACGAGTACCCCTCAGCGGCTTCTAGACCTGCATCCCCTGTTCCACAGCCGACCTTAGTGAGGGAAACGATTGTGGAGGTTCCTTCCTCTTCCACTGCGCCAGGGACATCCACACAGATTCTGGACTCAGCGGGCCTCCCTATGTTCGACCCTCGGAACCTACGACATCCTAGGTCTTCGGAGTGGGCCCCGGCAGCTCATATTTCACAGTTCCTTCGTTTTTGGCTACGCCGGCCCCTTGAAAAAGATGCCCGTCAAAAGCTACGTGCCGAATGTCCTCGTCCTACGCCTATCGCCATTTCAAAATGGAGGGCATCCATCTCCTAAGGGACCTGATGCAAGAAGGGGACTGGTTTTCGAAATTAGATCTGAAGGATGCCTACCTAACGGTGCCGATCCACGCAGACGACAGGAAATTCCTTCAGTTTCGGTGGCAGGGCGCACTGTGGCAGTTCACCTGCCTTCCCTTTGGTCTGAGTTCCGCCCCATGGTGTTTCACCAAACTTCTCAAGCCCGTCATGGAGTTCCTGAGAGGGCACGGTATCAGGTCCATCGTCTATCTGGACGATGTTCTTCTGATGGCTCGGAGCCAGTCTGCCCTGTCTCGGGATACCCTTCTCACGGTTCGCCTTTTTCAATCTTTGGGCTTTGTGATCAACGAGGCGAAGTCACAATTGACTCCGACTCAATCGATCCAATTTCTGGGGTTTACGGTGGACTCGGTGGAAGCGGTCTTACGCCTCCCACAGACAAGACTCTCGGCCATCAAAAAGGACATCCGGCGGTTACTCTAACGTCCGTACGTGTCTTTGCGGGATCTGGCCCGCATGTTCGGCCAACTCTCGGCTTCCATCCAGGCCATATTTCCGGGACCTCTTCACTACCGGGCAATGCAGCGTTTAAAAAAGACATGCCTCCGTCGCTCGGCTTCCTACGACCAGCTCATTCGTCTTACAGACGAGGTACATCTGGAGCTGAGGTGGTGGTTACACCACATGGAGGCATGGAACGGCCGGGCTATCTTTGGGCACGCCCCAGATTTTTATCTGGAATCCGACGCCAGCCTCCTGGGTTGGGGTGCGGTTTGCGAAGACTCCGCCACCGGGGGTTTGTGGACGGACGAGGAACGGGGCTTCCACATCAATTGCCTGGAATTGATAGCGGGAACCTTTGCCATCCGCAGTTTCACCAAGGACGTCTCTCACTGTTCCCTGGTGCTTCAGATGGACAACGTGTCTGCCGTCCGTTATATCAATCGTCTAGGCGGTTCCAGGTCGAAGCTTCTGTCGGATCTCACCACGGAGCTATACCAATTGAGGCTTCTCGCCTCAATTGCCAAGTGAAGGATTTCTTCAGTTGGTTACCGGATCCACCGTCCCTAGCGGTGGATGCGTTTCTCCAGACGTGGCCGTCCTCGGGGGCGTATGCGTTCCCTCCGTTTTCAATGATCCTGCGGACCCTTCATCAGGTCCGCAACCATCGGATCTCTGTGCTCTTGATTGCCCCCCTTTGGCGGACTCAGCCATGGTTTCCCCTATTGTTAGAGATGTCCTGTGCCGATTCCGTTATTACTCCCTCAAGTCCCGGATCTCCTATTAGATCCAGAAGGCAATCCACACCAGTTGGTTCTCCTAGGTCAGCTGTCGCTGGTGGCCTGGACAGTTTCCGGGGATCCTGGAATACGTCGGATTTATCAGCGGAAGCTCGTGACCTCCTCTGGGACTCATGGGCCCCAGGTACTAGACGGTCTTATCTCCAGGCGTGGAAATCCTGGTGTAGCTGGTGTCTGGAACGACATCTTGATCCCTCTGCAGCGCCTCTGGTGATGGTCTTGAACTACCTGGCCCATCTTTTCTCCATGGGTAAGTCCTATCGGTCTATCAATGTGGTTCGCTCAGCCATTTCGGCGGCTCATGTTCCTGTCGCCGGTGTGCCCATAGGTAAGGATCCCATGCTCTGCCGTCTTATGCGCGGCATCCGGGTCTCTCGTCCTCCATCTACGAGGTACTCTGTTTTCTGGGACATGTCTACGGTTATTCGTTTTGTCGAATCCTGGCCCGATAATGATTCTCTGTCCCTTTGTCAACTTTCGGCTAAGCTGGCTCTCTTACTTTGTCTGATCTCTTTTCGGAGAGTTTCGGATGTTACTGCTTTTAATACGGAGTCTTTCTCTTTTTCACCCGAGGGCATGGTGGCCTCTTTTTCTCGTAGAACCAAATCCAAATCTTCATCTGTGTCCTACCCCTTTTTCCCGAACGTCCTCGCTTATGCGTCGTCCGTTGTTGCCGTGCTTATCTTGCCGCCACGGCTGGTTTACGTTCTTCGGTCCGGGGTCCTTTGTTCATATCTTATGTCAGTCCTTTCTGACCGGTTTCAGTTCCTACGGTGGCCCGTTGGATTCGGTGGGTTCGGTTAGGGGCGCTGCAGCTTCTGCGGCTTTAGACTGTGGTGGTTCCCTTGCAGATATCCTTTCTGCGGCGGACTGGTCCAGGGAATCGACTTTTCGTACGTTTTATTATCGGCCTCAGTCTCACGTCGCTTCCGTTCTATTGCGTTAGCTTTAGAACTGCAAATATGAAGCTTCCTGTCTTGCCATAAAATTAGGGATTATTCTAGCTTTAGTGTAGAGATAATCTAAATTTTATCAAAGACAGGAGGCGAATATTTCCCTCCCTGTTTCTTTTTCCCGTCCCTTATGTTTGAGGGCATGGTCTTTTATGATGTGTTATTTTACATTGTATTTATTGACCTTTTTTATTTGGTGTAATTTATGGCTCTGTTTGGATTATTATTCCATGTACAGTTTACTTTCACGATGTCTTCTCTTTCTTTTAGTTTGATCCTACTGGAATGTCTTCGGGATCCAGAATGCCTTGGTCCTTTCCTGGGTTCTTTATTTTTCCGGTTCTTCTACACTGTTCATCGGTGTGCTACTGTTCGGTTCATCAAAGAAGAGGAAGTGGTCTACTTTGTGGGCTTTCTTATGACCTCTGACTGTTTATGATTGGTGCTTTGTTTCAATGTTATTAACCATTTCTTTGCTGCTGGAGGTTTTGAGTAAAGAAGTTGATGCAAATATTCGCCTCCTGTCTTTAATAAAAAATTTTAGACACTAAAGCTAGAATAATCCCTAATTATACATAAAATCATTTGGATTCTATTTACTAAAGGGAGAGTTGTCAGAAGAGTATGCAAGAGAGTTGTGGTTTTTACTCTCCCTCTTTACTTTTATGTGGGGCTATCACTAGCAGATTTGTCCAGAAAGAAGGTCTGAGTTGGCACACATAATGCATTATTCTTCGGGGACAGAGACTTTGCAGAAACTTTTTGGAGTGTTTGCTGAAGGGAACATACCAAGTTCCTAATTTTTCGACTACAAATACATGAATTTGCTGTGATGAGATGTTGGGTTAAAGAATCCAGAATTGCAAGAATCAGCAAAGAATTGCAGGGGAAAGACTTCAATTAGATGGGTCAATTTCTTACTAGAGATTGTGGTGAATAAATGAAATAGCCCTTGAGCGTATATGACAGAGGTTAATACAGTAAGTATAAATATGCATGGGATGGTGATAAGTTACCTTGAACATAAGGCAAGGGCAGAGAAAGGTTTGAGATCTTAAAATAGCATACTGGATGGGACAGATCGCTTGTATCTGTCATTAAATTAAACTGTGATATATAGAGCATTATGGGCACTAAGCTTTCAATGGTCTTGTATTGTTATAGCAACCATTGGTATATTATTGCTGATTGGAGAATGTCTGATGTGTGATAAAATTTCTTTTACAATTTTGTTCCAGAATTTCACCCTATAAACCCATGTAAAAGCATGTTTTTAAGTTATATGCATGTTGTGGTGAGCATCAACATTATTGTAGTTCGTGTAGGGTGAACAATGAATATGTCATTGTGTTAAAATAGGTAAGATTTTATCGTTCTTAAATCTATTATCCGAATATTGCTCACATATCAGTTATTTAAAGTGAACACTGAAATACTAAAAATAGTACATTGATTGAAAAATATATGAAACATCTTCATCTGATAAACCCCAGGGTAAATGGCAGCACAAAAGCTTTACACTACAACAATGAGTTGCATTTTTTAAACGAACATAGCTAACCAAAGAAAAATCTGTACTTTATACATTTATAGTTTGACCTTCAGTGTTTACAGGTACTGTTGATGCTGTATGGCTCAAGATTAGAACAAAAGTTTGGTTCACCAGGAATAGCAAAGCACTGAGCTTGGTATAAAAAATGTAACCAAATGTACATGTAAATGAACGTAAATTTGTAACAGTAAATTATTTATTTATTGTTAGGAGCCTGGGTAAATGCAACATTTTTCTAGACACTCACAACTACTGAGCACATGACCCCCCAATCACTTGCTGCTTTCATCAAGTTATATTGAAGGCCTTTAACGAGGATGCTTCAAAGATCATGGTCATGGTGTGTCACGAGCTGAGAACACAGGTTGATAAGGAGCCCAGGTGCAGGGGATACGAGGGGCTCTGTCTGTACCCCACGATGCATTATGGTCTGGGGTTGTTACAGACAGGCGCAGGATTAAACCACAGACAACAGATCTGGATTAAGAGTTGTATTGACTGCAATGGTACATCAATAAATACAAAGAAAGTCACTCAACTTGGCAGGAAGCCCACTTGCGGGGCACACGGCAGATAAGCCCTCTTGCGGGGCACAGGGCAGATAAGCCCTCTTGCGGGGCACACGGCAGATAAGCCCTCTTGCGGGGCACACGGCAGATAAGCCCTCTTGCGGGGCACACGGCAGATAAACCCTCTTGCGGGGCACACGGCAGATAAGCCCACTTGCGGGGCACACGGCAGATAAGCCCACTTGCGGGGCACACGGCAGATAAGCCCACTTGCGGGGCACACGGCAGATAAGCCCACTTGCGGGGCACACGGCAGATAAGCCCACTTGCGGGGCACACGGCAGATAAGCCCACTTGCGGGGCACACGGCAGATAAGCCCACTTTCGGGGCACTCAACCAGGGTAGTCCGCTAGTGGGCAGTCATCCTGGGAGTCGCGATGCAGGGCACTCCTATTGGGAGTCCACTTAGTGGGGCGCAGGCCGCAACTCAGGAACACGGCAGGTACTGGAACAAGGCAGGTACTGGAACAAGGAAGGTACTGGAACAAGGCAGGTACTGAAACAAGGCAGGTTCTGAAACAAGGCAGGTACTGAAACAAGGCAGGTTCTGAAACAAGGCAGGTACTGGAACAAGGCAGGTTCTGGAACAAGGCAGGTTCTGACAGGTTCTGACAGGTTCTGAAACAAGGCAGGTACTGGAACAAGGCAGGTACTAGAACAAGGCAGGTTCTGGAACAAGGCAGGTTCTGGAACAAGGCAGGTTCTGGAACAAGGCAGGTTCTGGAACAAGGCAGGTTCTGGAACAAGGCAGGTTCTGGAACAAGGCAGGTTCTGACAGGTTCTGAAACAAGGCAGGTACAGGAACAAGGCAGGTACAGGAACAAATCAGGAACCAAACAGGTAGTCCTCCAACTTCAATGTCAAGGCCCAGACTGCAGGGCTGGGCAGGTTTATCAAGGCTGACTTGATCAGGTAAGCCACTGCAGCTGGACCTGATAATCAGTCTGAGATGTCCTGATTGGCTAGGGCGGCCACTAGTGGTCGGTAAATGAAAATGAACAACAAAGTTTGCACAAGTCCAGCTAGCGCATGGTGAAACGTGACATGGTGCGAATCCTAACCTAACTAATGATTCGCACCATGACCCCAATCGCTTTCTGCTACCATCAAGTTATATTGAAGGCCTTTAATGAGGATGCTTCAAAAATCCATTATACCTTTATTAATTCCCCAAAAGGCATCTTATTGCAGATTCCTCTATATTCTATATAGTCTGCTGCATATCTGTAAACCATGTTTCACTGTAAAATAAGCACTGTGTATGAATGTGGACTGTTGGCACCTAAATCTTGATCAATGAGCAAAAGAACTATAGTGCACATACCACTGGACTAGGCACTTAAGTTCACTTAAACTGACCTGGAGTTGCTACCGGCCATTGCAGTTCAAGACACTTCTTTGTTGTCTGCAATCCTCTCACCAGCAGGGTACAAGCTCCTGCAGTCTATGCATGGGCACACAAGTCCATATAACATGGAGGCAATGGAAGGGCAGGACGTAGATGGAGGCCGAACAGCCAATCATAGCACACGCTTCCCCGTACTATATCACGTGACAGGTAGTAAGATTTTCCTTTTACTAGGTATCTGTGAATAACTTGTCCTGAATAACTTGTGTAAGCATGGTTGTGTAATTGTGTGTGTGTGTGTGTGTGAGCATGGATGTGTAATTGTGTGTGCGTGAGCATAGATGTGTAATTGTGTGTGTGTGAGCATAGATGTGTAATTGTGTGTGAGCATGGATGTGTAATTGTGTGTGTAAGCATGGATATGTAATTGTGTGTGTGAGCATATATGGGGTATGTATGTGGGGTGAGATGGAGTGTGTGTTAGAATGAATGTGTATGTGCATGTTAGTGAGTATGAGCAAGTGTGTATAATTTGTGTAAGTGTGTTTACCTATGTTGTATGATGGAGGGGGAGGGGCAAAGAAGGCATTGACAGGTTGTTTGGGAGCAATGATGGCACAGAGCAGCTGTTTAAGTTGGGGGGGCCCAAGGCAATTTTCACACCAGGGTCCTGTGGTTTCTAGGTACGCTCCTGGTACGCCCCCTTAATAAAAAAATATAGGTTTCCCTAGATAAAGTGTAAACTGTTTATGTAGTCATCACCTAAATCTAACTATGGGAAAACTACAAAAGTTGGCCCAGTCTTCCAAGAGGAAAAATGTCCCACATCCCCTGGGATTGAAATGTTTTAAAGCATATTCTGCTTTACACTCCCTTCCATTTTCTATTACTAAAGGGACACTCCAGCCATCAGATGCATTTGAGTGCATGTGATATTTGTATAATCCCTTTACATTTTCATGATGTCGCTTTTGCGAATGCATGGGGGTTCTGCACAAAGCCACCAAATGCATTTGCCATTTCCCTTGTCCCTCACCTTTTACTTGATCATTTTTGGGTGAAACAAATACAAACAAAATGAGAGAGGCTTCTACTTTTAAATTCACTTTTTAGTTAAAAGTTTTTGGGAAAGTTTAAATTATAGTATCAATGCACTGATGAAATTTTTTGATGATCTAGTTTAGAAAACAATAATTACCGCAATAACCCTGCAATTACCTTTGCAGAAAACCGTACCGTATCAGATATGTTGGAAATTAATAATCATCTCAGTCTGTTTATATTAATTTGTTGTTTTTTTGTGAATAATTAGATCAGGCTATGTTTTTTTGAGCTAAATTTTCATTTGCATCAATTTACGGTTTTCTGTCTTACATTACTTTATAATATAGTTCATCACCTTTTGGGGGTTGAAAATGCTAAAATATTCAATTATGTCAGTTCAATTTGAGCTATAATTAGTCTAATTAGCTGAATAAATTACCTAGACTCCCTTACACCCTATGTTGCCAAGCCTATGCAAAATGGTTATCATTGTGTCACCAAAATTTTTTTCTTTGAGTTTCCCAAAATAGATGAATATGTAGTATTGATGGCTCTGTACTTATGCATTAAATCCCAATTATCAAAAATCATCAAAGACTCTTTTTGTCGTAGAGTGTTCCTAATTTAGATATGTTGCTTCATTTCTTCGCTGTTTTCTTGTATGGTTTTCATTTCCTGAAAGGTCTATCCATAGTGTTTTTCTGCTCCACCATTACTGTCTTGGACACTTGGATACGATTAACATCTATATTCCATGTGACTTTACTGTGCTGCACTACAATAGATGATTCCTTCAGCATTGCTCTCTAGGAGAAAGCTAAAGGTTCTTTCAACTCCATGTCACTTGCGCTCAGTAATATATCTAATAAGGTAAAACAGAAACTGAAATATCAAGAACTTCCTAATTCAAGCGATCTTGCAAACAGGGGAAAAAAAAACAAAATACAAACAATAGTGTAATATGGTACAGATGACCCCCCCAGTATTGGATCCACTCACAGGGAGGTAATATAGGCTCTTAGAAAATTATGCCTCAGATCTCTATGCTAATATTATACACACATACTCTAATACCATACAGTAACACATATACTAATAGAATACACTCACATGCTAACACCATATAGTACCACATACAAACACTCTAACTTCACTAGGTGCTTCAATTACCAGGATGGGGGCTGTGTGCAGGACAGATGGGAACACAGGATACATATACTCCATAACATATATCCCATATACTGCAGGAGTTGTAATTCAGTCTCAAAATCCCCATTTGGGGCGGCCCCCTCAAAAACACTTGAAGTTACATTTCCATTTGCAATTTATCTAACAATATACATTTTCTGGGAGTCTTAATCAGTAAATTTGTAAATTACTTAGCAATGGTGTGGAACCCTAAATAACATTTTGGACCTTATTGTACATTAAAATTAAGTATATTCATTTGGAAGTATATTTCAAGGAGGATAAATGTTAGGATGAGACATCCTTGTCTTAAATTAGAGTGTGGTCTAATAGGTCTAGTACAGTGAGGAATAGTAATAATAATATGGCTATTCTGAATATAGGGCAGAAGAGCTGGACTAGGTGATTTTTATCTGCTGTCAAATTCTACATTGTATGAACGTTCAAAAACACTTTACCTTCATAAATTAGTAGCTTAGGTTTAGTCAAATCCATATAAACATGTTCTCAAGCATACAAATTATTATTCTCCAATGAGGACACTTAAGTGATAATGTTGAAAACTACTTATTAATATTCCTCAGTGAATTCCAGGATACCAAGCATGTAACTCTAAAACAGAGTACACTCCCTGTGGATTTGTTGATCTAATGAAAAAGAAATCTCATTTTGAAAATCATTCATACAATCTTTGTTTGTATTGCACACTGTTTTTGGAAATATATTTTTACAATATAGCAGCATTTTCTGGTAGCATATAATATGGTACACTAAAGCAGCAATATTTCCATAACACAGGTAGGCAATTCATATTGATTAAAGACTGGATAAGGAAGACATGTAAAACCACAATGGGTAGATGGAGAGCCGAACAAGGTCACAGCTACAACAGGATAAGGAGATGAGGCAATTAAGAAGCAAAAGGGCGAAACAGGAAGAAAGAGAGCCTTAAAGGCAGCCCACACTAGTTAATCACAGTTTTACATTCATTTATTATATGAATATTTATAATATGTTAGTATAATAATAGTAATTATTATTGTCAGAAGTCATTTTAGTTTACTTCCAGTTCTGACATAATATACAGCAAGATTTCACACAGCAAAGCGATTTCCTATTTTTGCTAATGCATTTAGTATTATTTCCTGGCTCCTTGTAGCCTAGACATTCAGCTGACTTTTGAAAACAGTCCCTTGTGTCTTGGCCTTGTGTATTGTACAATATATTTTCAGAGCTCCCAAGTTTGGAAAATGGTCTTCATGGAAATGTGTAGGGAGTTGGGGGCATAGCCTCCAGAAGCCATAAAGACTTACTCACACTCTCACACTCTTACTTTCTCTCTCACACTCTCATTCTCTGTCTCTCTGCCTTCCCTGCCGAGTGTATCCGTTTTTGCTTCTTCTCTTGCCTCTTCTTGCTGTTCGGTCTTCTTTCTTCATCCGATTCTTCCCCGTATCAACTCTGATATCCAGGTACTTCTGCAAAAAGGCAGAGCCTCCACACACACCCTTTTCCCTATTTCACACCCTTTTCTATTGGAGGAACAGGGAGAGGCTGTCACCATGGTGCATGCCGTAGCCTCTTAGAGTACTTCTGCAATAGGGCTGAGCCAAGGCACACTACACAGGGACACCCTCTCCCCAGTTTCTCCAAATGGAAGTACCCTGAATTTCTGTGAGTCTGGACACTCCTACATTTTTTTATTCATACGTTGTGCTCATGGCTCTTATGCCATTTTATTTAGATTTAGCAGATAACATGGCTCTATTACAATAGGGCGGTTGAAAATTAAGAATAACATTTAAATTGACAATATGCAAAACTATAATAACATTAACCTACATGAAGCTATACTGGTACAGCTCTTGCAATCATACAGTCTAGAGGTCGAGTGGGGTCTTTTACATGTTCATCCAAGAGACATAATGAACCTAAAATCTAATAACCTCTTTACTTGCAATAGAATAAGTGGAACATTTAAAACAATGTCATGGGAAACTACTTATAAAATATGCTTTCTTGCAAACCTACTATTACAAATAACTATTGCAACTGATCACAAAGTACATATTACATTACATTTATTTATAAAGCGCCGGCCGATTCCGCAGCGCTGTTACATTCATTAGAACAATTTATAAACACATACAATAACAAACTGGTGCAAGGAGAAGAGGGACCTGCTCTTGTGAGCTTACAATCTAAATTTAGTAACCTGCTTAATTTTATTCAACATTTTATGGTTTAATACATAAAAAGTTTAAGATTTCTTTTTTCTGCAATGTCCTTATATATCAACCTAAGGTCAATTTCATTTCACTGTGGTTTGCGGTTTCATTGTAGTATTAAAGGAAAAGAATAGGAAGATAATAACCAATATAAGATATTCTTTCAAGTGTTTGTAACCTACTTTACCCTTTTTATGACTAATAATAGACTGTAATATTTTTCATTATGCTGTTTATTATATTATTTCATACAGTGCATGGTTATTCTTCAGAATTTTTTTATCACTTAAATGGCTCAAGAGAGCATAGAATTCAATTCCAAGAATGGTCATTTTTGATAATGTGCTTCAGATATCCTATTGTGTTGCAAGAAAATTATATGACTTTGTACTTTAAATTTGTACAAATGCAGAGCAACCTTAAAATAATTAAAATGAATACCAAAAAGGTATTCAATAAGAATGATAGTGATATTGTGTAAATGAATACTAGTAGTGTAATGTCTGTTATAATGCCAATTGTTAATGGTAATTGACATGATGGGCCTTTTGGAAGAAAATAATATTTTTAATATGTGGTTGTTAAAATGTAATTTTCATTTCTGTCATATAACACACACATACAACTTACATGTTGTTTTTAAAAGGACAGTTAGAGCTTTCTTTGCATAACACACGCGCACACACACACACACACACACACACACATATATATATATATATATATATATATATATATATATATATATATATATATATATATGTCTGCAAGTTAGTTTTGATAAAACGTATAGAAAGGAAGAAAATGAAAAAAATGTTTCACTTTTTTCCCATTTATTTTAATAGTCTGCTGTGTGATGCTCCCAGAAAATTTGTGTTCAGTAACATCCCCTGTGTAAAGCGATACAGTCTTTGTCAAAGTCTGTGGAAGTAATTTTTTTGTGTTTTTCCCCCACATACATTGTAATTCAGGTATGACTTTACAGCTCCTGATATATGTCATTGTCAAACAATACCCCAATATGTGTGCAGCAACATCTACGGAGTATAGTGATACCATCCATGCATAGGTTTGTCAGATTGTTTGGGGGCTAAAAGGTGCATTATTTGAATTTTGATCATCCTGTGCCCATGTCCTTTGGGACACTGTTGAAGCCCGCCAATTTACATTACCCCATCAAAGCATATATTTTTGAGAAGAGACCCTAAGTATTTTATTTGGTTTATCTGGCATTTCAGCATGTTATTTTATTGTGTATTCTGTTATGTTGTTTAGGATTTCTCGAGCATCTTATGTGCCCAAAACCCCCAAAACATATTCAGTTACATATGTATGTAAAGGTGTCTCATGGTTTTTGGCCCTTACTGGACAAAAATCAGAATTTGCCCCACAGTTTCCAAATGTGGCATTTTTTTGAGGTCCATATCGCAATTTGCCACTTCAGCAGTCCGTATCTCAACAGTTCTCCACCAAAGCATATATTTTAAAAATATAACCCAGGAATATTTCCAGGAATTTTAATATACTCCAGATTAAGGAGTATTTTTTCCACAGCCTAGGTAAATGAGTGCTGCTTTAGCTCATTATATTTGTTTGAATGTAATTCAAACAATTCATTCATTGTTTGAATGAGTAAAATGTGCACTTTTCTTTTAAGAACTGTGTGGCACATGTAACTATAGTTTTACCAATATTTCAGTTGAGTGTGGTGTTGGCCAAAAAGTTCTTAACACGAGACTGGCAAAGAAGGACAGGAAAGGCAGTCATAGATTCCTTAGGCCTCTTTTGTAGCACACACTGCAGCGTTTTAGGGGTGCTTGCTTAGGAGCAGTCAGGGTAGTTCTTTAAGGGGAATGTCTCTTGCTCAGTCAGACAACATTTTCTGTTTGCAAGTTTGCCAGAGTAGGAGGCTGGTGCAATAGGACATTGGTAAACGCTTTTGTATTCTAAGAAGCTATATATCCTCCCTACAGCTTTGCAATAGCACAGGGCTGCAAACTAAATTAGCTTTAAAATAGCTTTTAAATATAAAATAGATGAAATACATTTTTAAATGAAAATGTGACTTATCCGTCCCTTAGATTTTACATGAACAAACTAGTTCAAAAATTGCATCGTATGTATCTATAGCATTATCCTAACACACACTCACTGTAATTTCATAAACTTATGCATAGATACACATACTCTTCCCCCTCCTATGGGCCATTAACCCTAGGCTCATCCCTAACAAAACTTCTGACACAAACATTTGCGCAACACTATACACTCACACACACATACATACGCCAACACCATACACTCACATGCACGCTCATTCCTACACCATACACTTATACCTATATATATATTTTTAGATATATATATATATATATATATAGATAGATAGATAGATAGATAGATACAGGGGTGGGCTGGGCCGGGGGGCAGGGGGGCAATTGCCCCCCAGGCCGCCCTGAATCTGGCAGACAGACATTCATGGCAGCCGCAAAGTTAAAAACTAAGCGGCTGCCACCGGGAATGGCCGCTGTGCCTGGCGGTCCGCCTGGAGTGCCGCTCACTGAGGGGTGCCGGCACGCCTCCAAAAACGATGCGCGCGGCAGCTGTGGCTGTGCGTCGGGACTTGATGTCAAATCCCGGCGCACAACACTGAAGCAACGCCCACCGTCTTCCGCGCTCTCTGCACAGGAAGGACGGGACACAGAAGAGGAAGAATGAAGAGGAGGAGGAAAAGTGACAGTGTCAGAGGAAAGGTAGGAAAATATTAGTAAGTGTGTGAGAGTGATGGGTGTTATGCTGTAGTTTATGATGAATGTTTGTGAATGAGGGTTTCAGATTGCATGGAAGTGTGGGGGGATAGCATGGCATAGGGTGGCTGTCTAGGCATGATAGGAGTGTGATTGCTGTTATCAATTATTTTTTTTTGTCCAACTGTGGTGTGTTAATTATTAATTATTAAAAGTAAATAACATACCAAAATTGGACAGAAAAATTCAATAACAGTATTAATAGATATATATGATTGCAAACAGCAATCACACGCCTATCATGCTAAGTCAGCCAGTACATGCTAGAACCTGGGCATGATAGGATTGTGATTGCTGTTAATTATATATGTGTATATATATATATATATTAATATTGTTATTAATTTTATTGTTATTATTGTCTGGCTCAAAGTATAGGCACACATTGACGGTGGTACCGCATAATCCCTAAGTATATAATGATAGCAGTTATGCTGTACCACCGTCAATGTGTGCCTGACCATAGAAACTATGCAGTTTTAAAGTGTGTGTGTAGGGGTGCCACATACAGGATCTGCCACAGGTGCCAAATACTCTAGGTATGCCCTTGCGTCATGCGGCAGTCAGGCCCAATGGCCATTCCTCAGCTCTTCGTCCCACATCTTAAAAGGGGTGGGATAAAGAGCTGCAGCACGGCTATTGGGCGGCATGGCTATTGGGCGGCGCGGTGCGGTGCGTGCACGCCGGCCGCTTTAATTTCATTAGGCGCTGGTGGAGTGACTGCCACACGACGGCCGCTTTCAATGCTCGCAGCCGCTTTGGTGGCGCAATGGGCCACTTGACTAGACTTGCCCCCCAGGCCTTAGGCTGCCAGCCCTCCCCTGGATAGATAGATATGAACTCACTCAATCACCCTCTGCTCCTTTCTCTCGCATACCCTCTCCTACACTTCTAATTTCTCCCTCCCTCTCACCTCTCTTCCTCCCCCTCTCTTCCTTTGTTCCTCGGAGTTATCTTGATTGTATAGCCCCATCTTTACTGCAGTTCACACTCTCTGTGACCCCCCGCTAGGCTCTTTGTCACTGGGGAGCCTGGATGCTCCCCTTAGCTTTCCATTGTAAATGATAATGGGAAAGTTAGTGTTACATTTTGAGATCTCAGCCATTTGTTCCCCTTTAGTAATTACTGTAAAAAAAAAAAAAAAAAAGAATGAATTAAGCATTTTTTCCCAAATATTCCCTTGCTTGGATACCAGATGGAATTTATCCACTATTTGTTATCATCAACTCCAGAAAAGTATTTTCTTTCACAAACTGTTACACACAATCACTTTTCATCATAAGCCCAATTCCCTTAGCTGAAGGGCAGATTTCTTTTCTTTAGTCAATTTAAGTAGAATTAAAATCACCCATGTTTTTCTGATTGTTATGTCTTTTCTGTTTACATTAGCAACCTCCCGATATTTGCTTACACATGTGCAGGGACTACAAATCAATTCTACCCCCAGAGACAATTCCAACCCATGAAGAGTTCAGTGTTTAACTACGCCAATCTAAGAGAGGCATTAAACCTGACATTAAGGAGATTTTACAGCTATGTAAGGTGATACCAGATGATGTGGAAGATGTAAGATATATATTACTCCTTAAGTTATATAGCTATAATTGATCCGAAATATTGTGTTCCTGATGCTTTTCGTAAGCTCTAGCTAAATAGCTGCAATATCATACGAGACATTAATGTCGGTAAGGGCATGCTCCTAGGGCAAGCTTAGTCTTGGTGGTGAAAGATTCATTTAACAGGTTCGTGAAACCATGGAGTTGGAGAAGCAGGCATATTGTTCGGATTTGACAGACAGATTTGAAAAATAAATAGCATCTGTGCACAATTAAAACAAATAATTGATGAGTGGTGCATTTGCTTTGGCAAAGCTATACAATAATATTCTGTGGTATAACATCATAACATTCATGTCCTGATTTACAGAACGTCACGCTCCCCCACAGCCGCTTCAGGCTGTTAAGTTGTGTCCTGTGCTCCTCATAGATCCTCTGCAACGTCTTCCAAGATGCACTAAAAGGTGACATTCCTGAGTACGGATTTTATAACAAAGCTCAGCTCACGTGAAAAAACTAATATCCACTCCGCTGATGAAAAAGCATGTTGGCGAAAGTTATGATTGTTTCAACACATACCTAAGTGGTTAACATAAGACATAATACACAATTCTGCTTATTCTTTGTATGAACTTATTTTTTATTAATTCTTTTAAGACATGCTTTCCTGGAACTAACTAAAATACCATCAAAGAATCAACTACATTTATTTATATGTTCTTTTGAATGAAAAATGCAACACAAAGTGATGTTTTTTGTATAAGATGAATAACACAAACTTGCAATTGTACTTAATTTCACATAGAAACAGATGTATTTTTATAAACACTTGCAGATTAAATATTGTTTGTCCCGGGGGTCTAACAATTAATATTCATTAATACTGTCAGCATGGGGTGAGGCAATGTTCTCCATTGTTAAATACAATACCAAAAATGAAACTAAATGGAATAAATTATAAGACAGGAAACCTCTATCGCTCAGGCTTGCGACTTTTTTGCAAAGAAAACAACAGATATTAATTGAAACACAATAAAGAGTTTTAGCGCATTAAATGAGTTTTCTTGTATGTATTGATATTTCCATAATGTTGCCAAATAATTAACATTGCAAGGCAATCTCTACTAATCTACAATTGATTTTAAATAATAATTGTACTTGTATTTAAATTAAAGCAGATATCTCCCAGCTACTTGTTCATTGCCAGAGACATGGGGAGCCTCATGGTGTGAAGTTATAACCTGATGAGAAGAAAATATTTTTCTTGCCTGAATCCAAGACCATGACACCAACTCTTAGGTTAGCAACCAAGGGCATACATGGGAATGCCGTTGGTAATATCGTTCCCCATTGTGCTAAACACCCATGCCCACCAATCCTTGTGCTTGAAGTGTATATTAGGTTGGGGCCTAAAATATTCAAGGCACAATGTCTCCTGATTCTGACTGTCCAAGATCATATAATTGGTCAATTCAAATAAAAAGTGGGTTTTGGAAAGAAGATTAGAGTGCGATGTTTTTAATTTTTAGCTTGGTACATTCCTGCTTTGTTTATAGCCGCTGATACTTTGTACAATTACTTTGTGTGTACAACCTAACCTTGGGTAGTGTTCATTTTCTGCTCATTCTCCTAGTTTAATCAATTATTGTTCAAAGGACAAACTCTTGAACTTAGTTTGTGACCTAAACAGTTTAGTGATTCATTAATTATTGTATGTAGCAACTAACAAAATATAATAAAATATATCTTTAATGTTCAGATGATTTAAATGATGAATTATGTTTTAAGAAAAATTTAGTGATTTATTAAACTCACTACATAATGGTTTCTTCCAAGTCATTTTATTGAAAATGATTGCTAAGTTATGTTTGATTGATGACGAACAATTTTAATATGTTTGGTCTGAAACAGTCATTATTCTATGTGACACCGCAGTCATTTTTATCTTACACACATAAACAATAATATATTGACCAATTTAATGCTGTGCCGCTACAGATATTAAAACAGATATGTCTCCGTGATCAGATTTACCTTTTATAGCAAAAAAGATGTTTCATAGAATGAAGTGCAAATACAACATTTTTTTGTTATAATAAAACAATAACAAAAAATAGATATTTTTGTGTTTGTACTTTATTACTATTACATAATCTACAGTTGTACTGAAGACAAAAATAGTTAATTACTTTAATATAAAGGAGAAGGTACACTTATTCTCCTAAGAAGTGCTGGAGGGGTCAATTTACTATATATGGATGCTTGGCCCAGACTTGTCCTGGGCTTGAGCAGAAGATATTGTTAGATATGTAACCACCCCCTCCGTAGTGGTGGGATATGATGTCATATTCCGGAACGCCATCTCTTAAAGCGCCTTTTAATGAAGTACATAGGGTAAATAGGACACTTAGGGAAATCAAAGTCTCCCATGTAACCAGCCCATTTTGCAGCGGGACACCGGGGGGGGGGGCTTGATCACCAAAGAGGATTTCTCAATGCCCCCGGCCATGATCAGAGGCACAAATGAGTAATTTATTCTCACCAATGTTCATTCAGGGGATGCAGACCTTAGAGAAGAATGCACATGCAACTATATGTGTGTTTTCACTTGAGAGCAACACGAGCAAGGTCCATTGCATCTATTTTATGATTAATGGCTAAACTACCGGTATATGTAACCTTATCATTTCTGTTTTGAAAGAACTTGCTGCAACAAATAAAACTCCATTTGATTTTTTTTTTAATTTTTAACACTTCATACAATCTTTCTGCTTTTTTGAGCAAGGCTGATATTAAAATATAGATGTAAATTTACAAGGGTACAACAATTGTAAAAAAGAAACATTAAAAGTAAAAACGTACTTCTCTAAGGATCTGTCTTCTTAATGAGGTTGGAAACTATGAAATGTTTTTCATTCTTTGACTCGTATATATATCTAAGCTACTAAAAGCCTCAGCCCAAAAGCAAATTCAAGAAACATATGCACATGCTCAATTAGATCCATATTTTGTAGAACATTAATCCTATGTGGCTAGTATGATCCTGGCAGTGAAAATATTTCCCTCTGGAAGGTAGACCCATAAAAAAAGGGGGAAAATATGGTTCGGCTTTATGAAACCATGCTCTGAAGTCTGGGGCAGAGCATGGCTGAATGGTTGATCAAGCATCCCAAAGAGACTGCAAATGAGACTGTCACTGTCTGGTAAATGTGACAGAGGAGCCGGCACTCCAATATTCCTCTAACCACAAACAGTGCAGCTCAAGCTAGACAGAGAATCCACCGTCAACCAGTGAAAAAAAGATTACCGTCCTGGCAGAGAGGTGTTTCAAAGCATGGTAGCAGTGACACACAGATCCAGTTCTTGTTAGAAACGTCCCAAACAGCAATCCAAAGCAGCATATTTCTTTTTAAACACACCCAAAATCTACTGTAACTTCCATAAAGTGCATCATCTCGGATTTACAAGATTAATACGAAGGCTCAATTTAATGAATTTTACCAAATTTGCGCATTCGTACAAATCTTGGAAAACGAGGAGGGACCCCAATGAACAAGAAACCTCTGGATGTTTGTTATCCATTCATTTACAACCTCATCCTTCCGCTCACTTTGAACCTGGTCCATATTTCTGGAATGTAAAAGTAAAAATTCCTCATACTAACATGCATGGTGGTCTATGTAGATAAGAAACCAATGATAATATGCCTTATAAGTAGGGTGATGAAAGAATGATTATAAAAACATATAAGGTATTAATTGATGATGACTAAACTGCTTTCATGTGGTCTTAATTCATAATAAATATTAATCACTTAAAATGAAAAAAATCTGAAAAAATAAAAATCTCACACCTTCCTACATATATGCTGCAGCTTTAAGTAAATTTTGAAATATTGCACAACATTTTCAAATAAAAACACACTCCAAATTTCATTCTAAGCAAAAGGTCAAAAAACAAAATTTGTCAAAATTAATTTTGCTCAGTGTGCTGAAGTCAGCTGGTTCATATCCACATTAGACAGCCAGCTAGGTGACAGCAATACAATATGTGAGTCCCCTGCTTCGTGGGACACGTGAGAGGTGTGGACCCATCAGAACGCCAGGACCCTGGAGTGATAGCTCAGTGTGCTTCTCCGTTTATCTGACCCTGCTTGCAGTAGTAACTCTGTTGCATGCACAGCTTGGTGGGAGTGAAGCCAGATTATGTAGATGAAATATAATAGTGTGTAGTAAAATAGAACGGGGTTTATATAGAATGGGGGTTGCTGGCCATGTGTCTATACTTGTCCCACTGGTCAAAAGGTGCTAGCCCTCTTTCCTACTGTATGCACCCTCTTAAATATTAAATACTAAATATTGCGCTTGCACAAATTATTTGGGTACAAATTCTCCCAGTGCAAATTAAATGATTATATATTATTTATATTAAATATTAAATATATTATTTGTATTTGTTGTATGTTTTGAACTGACGTTGGTAAGCTGTATTTCCACTACATAGTGGGTACTAGAAAATGTAAAGCATATTTCTGGCTGTCCTTAGAAAACACTTTAGCACCATGTAGGCATAATGTCAGCCTTACTGGAAAACCTATTATGGTTAATGTATTAAATAAAAGCCAACACACGGATGGAGTCATTAATAAAACGATCATTTAATTTGCTAAAATAAACACATAGAGCAAACAAGCCAGGTGCAGAGTGACCAGTGCAAGAAAAACTCTGACAATAAAACTTGGATGATAATCAAATAAGAATATGTTATAAACCTGCTTAACACCAAGAATCAGCACAAGCTTGGGTATAGACTGGTAACAGTGTTCTAATAATGTGCTAAGCCACGTTGTCACATTAGGTTATATACAGCAACAGCTTTGGGTGTATTGGCTAAGATCAATTGTGGCTGCCTGCCAGAAAGGTGAAAACAGGAGTGATTTCTAAAGGGTGCCACAAAAGTACCAAAAGAACACCACAAGTGCTAGCGGCTTTTATAAACCGAATTATCATCCTTTGTACATATCTCTGTTTTGGATGTAATACCGCCATTTAAAATTCACTTATTTTGTTGGCTTTTTAGGATACAAACACTATCTATACCTTTAATGTTCAACTTTTTTTGTCATGAATATGTACCTTTTGGTTTCCAAATCTAATTTCTAAAGTAAATGTCACATTCCTGAAAATGTTGTTTCCTTTTTCTTCTGGTTTATGCCACATCTGCATGTTTATCATCCTGTTTGTCCTCTGGCCAGTAGCCTGGGAATGTAATGAGTTTTAGACTCTGTCCATTAGTGCTTGACACCTTAGCAGCACAAATTGGGAGCATAGAAGTTATATCTGGAGATTCAAGTAAAAAACAAAAAAAACATAAAAATTCCCAGAGCACCCAAGCGACCGGACTACTCTGCTCCCAGGTGTAACTTATCCCAATTGCCTAGCAGGCAGTAAATGATCCATGCTCTGGTGCAGATATCCTTATCCCTTGATCCCCTGTAATAGGTAACACATGGTGTACGCCATCACATCTCAAATCCATCAATCCCCTCATAATCAGCCCTTGTGGTACAAGGCATGACATACAGAGCTATAAATAGAATTCATATTTTAGAGCTTCTTGATCCAAAGAGGGGTTTTTTTTTGCCTTCTTTTGGACCAAGAGTAGGAAGGTTAGGTAGAAGGGTTGAACTTGATAGACTTAGGTCTCTTTTCAACCTTATGTACTATGTAAATCTCCCAACTAGACACTAGGTGGTATGGCGCCTCTTTTCTCTCTCTACCTCTGTATAACACTGCAAACTTGGGGACCTAGCAGATGAAGAAGGTACACTGAATATATTCAGGCAGGGCCACCAGGGCATTGGCATCTGTTAGCTTCTGCGTAGATGGCATTTTGCCTTTGCTGTTAAAAATAACATATCACTCCCTACATATCACAAAATCACATTTCTCTACAATGACTTAGAAGAGAATTATATTGCCCTGGATGGTAATAGTTTATTATGACATATGTCTTTGTATGACAGGAAGGTAATAATGATACAGTATACAATATTTATGATTCAACATTTTAACTTTGCATTTGCGTTTGTGACATTTTGTAACTGAGATTAAGGGAAACAATCTTTAACCAGTGATGCAATACATTTTATGTAAGATTTATTTCAGTACGCAGAGCTTGTGTCACTTAAAAAAAATTGAACTTTTAATTTTGGGACATGTAGATAAATACTAGATCTAAGTTTCAAGTTAAGGATTCCTACTGGACTCATCCTTTCTGAAGTAAATGTCTTCTGAGGGCTTTCGATGGAGACTGCAGATGTTCAAGGATATCAACTTGGATTTGTCCTGAGAAAAAGAAGAGTGCAGTTTGTCTCGGTCACATTACTAAACTTAATAACCTCAGTTGGGCTCATTACTCTGGTGTTTCTTCTTTGGTCTTGACACAGCTTGTTATAAAAAGAAACATTTCCAAAAGATGTTAACATTGTATAGAAAATGTTGTTTTAGAATACAATAAAAAACATTATGATGCTGTGCAAATTCAATGATATATCAAATTTCCTTTCCTTTATTTATCACCCCCCACATAATACATAAATAATGGGAAAAATAATAACATTTAAAAAGGAAATGGGGGTTTACAGAAGCCCTATTAATCAAGGGGAGACTACTGATTGTCCCCAACACCCGTATCTTCTGCTCAGAGGGATTTGGTTGGGGTGATAAAATTAACCTATGGGAGGCACAGACCCAACCATAGTTTAAAAGAACACATAATGGACATTAAGTGAGAAAAAGCCTAGATAAAAGTGATAACGTTTTCTGTCTCCCACATTAATACCCTCCTTTATTTGAAACAGCTCATTTGTTTATTTAACCCCTTCAGATTACTGAAATACCCCACAGACATAGGTTTTTAAAGAGCTTTGAAAGTTGCAGAGACAATATGCATGCTCCTTTTTCCAAACATGAAATCTTCTAACTTTATTTTGTGATGTCTCATTTGAGATTGTTTAGCAGCCCACCAACTCAAAATGCCCACAACAAAAGTATATATTTTTGGAGAGAAGACAACCCAGGGTATTTCACTAGGAGTGTTTGGATACATCACGCAACCAGTTGGCCACCAATCCTTGGCAAAGGGTGCCATAACATTAATATGTATTCCTTTTTTCAAACTTTTTTTTTTTTTTTTTTAATATTGTTTCCACAGATTACATGCAACTACAGTGAAACCCACCAAAATGTATTCAGCTCCATGTTACAAAAATACCCTACATAGAGATTTTTTGTATATCTTTTGAAACAGGGCACACTACTGCACAACAGCACACATGATATTCCAAGGTAGGCTTACAGAATATAAAAGGTTAAATGATAATATACTATACAAACACAATTTACATAACAAAAAATACAAAAATATGCCAGCCTTTTGGTTTTTCATATGAACCTGTTTTGTCCAAAACTCCCATCACCCTTATCAGACAGTTATTTTAATGTGTTAGCCAGGTAATCTAGCTATAGATCAGCCAGCTACCAGTTGGCACACTTTTTCCCATTCATTCATTCATTCAGGAGGGATCACACAAGTCTGAGGGATCACACAAGTCTTCCGGCTAACTTTCTTTTATCATTTATTATATAAAAAAAAAAATGATTGAGGTTGAGGAATGGTTAATTGAGGTCCCCTGTACGAGGAGCTGCTGTTCACAGAGATCCTTTTTAAAAAAAAAAATTTCCTTTTTTATTTTTACTTTACTGAAGTTGCATCACTTAGTTTATGTGATCATCCAGCATGGAAATAGTTAATGGCTGTTCCTGAGGACTGCCGGGGTGCGAGGTAGTCCCCGGCCAGGTAGTGGTGATTATATACCTCTACATAATGTTCCATGCCGTCATCATGAAGGTTTTAAGGGGTTAAATGAAGTCAGATCATGTAACCATAAGGACAGCATGTGCTCGATCTTTCCACAACCTAAGGACACCTCTGCTACGTGTATATCTACTTTGCAAAATGTGTTCCATTGCACAGAAATTCAACAAAATGTTCAAGGTAACATTGGAGCAATTTAATGCTGCTACAAATTGCTTAAACTTTAGCACATTGCGCGATAAAGAAGTATAAACAAACCAATGTCCCACCAGATAGCACTGACCATTTTCCTAGTGTTACATGTAAAAAGATGGTACATCTTAACATGCTATTTAGTTTCAGAATTATTTGAAACAAACAAAAAAAAAACGCAACAGCTTGGATTTGTCCAAAATACAATTTACAGATGCCAACACATGTTTATTCATTTATGAAAGGAAATCTTTAAAATAACTTTAATATGTTTACTATTATGCAAACTTTTTCATGTTTACGTAGTTTATATAATCCCGTATTATAATATCTGAGCATGAGTTAACAATACTAGCAATAATTTTTTTTTTGGATTTAGTAATAACTTTCTAATTCATATTAAAACCTAAAGCAGGCAATCCCAAAATTAAACCAGTCCATCATTTTCATCATAGCCCAGTGTTCATGGACAGGAAGAGAAAAAAGGGACATGTGGGCCACTCCAGTGTTTTAATTGATGATAATTAACAATGGTTGGAAACAATAATATAAAGCTATGGGAATTCTTAACAATTACATTTAATAATTGTAATTGTAAGCTTGGGATTTGGGTAATTTGTAACTTTTGTAATATAAATGTTTTTCTTAGTATAAGAACTATACCACATTCTAAGAAGCACTTCATAAATGATTTTATTAAATGTAACTATCTTAATGTTAACAATGATGATGTCATACTGTTATGTGAGTTGTCGAATGTATAAAGGTAAAAGTGGAGCAATCAGCAAGTATATGTGGCTTATTGCTATTTTTTATACCGGGTTCTGTCATAAGAATTCTGAAATCAAATCAGTTTTAAGTTAATGAGTTGGTATTAGAACATGGGGCAGGGAAAAGAGAAATTTGTAGCTCTATATTTAAATTTAGTGGAAAGGTCTAAAATAGTTTAATAAATGTGCATTAACCAATAAGAATAAAAGCAATGAAGGTATAGCCTCAATAAGAGATACGTACTACGGGATTCTGGTGCAATATGTGAAATGGTCTGATCACTCTAAAAACAAATAGAATGGGCCATTACCATATTGACCACACCATAACTGATCACAGTTCTCTATAGCTTGGATTTGCTGTATCAATAAATTAATTTAATGGCATTGTGGTAGATGTATCTGTTGTAAATTAAATCATCTTATTTCTTCAAGTGTTCAATAAGCTAGGTACGTACAAAATCAAACACATCTCCATACACAAACATTGGCAGTGAAATGGGTCGTACTGAGGAGCTCAGTGACTTTTAATGTGGCGCTGTCATAGGACAACGCCTTGTGCTGCAAGTCAGTTCCTGAAATTTGTGCCCTGCTAGATCTGTCCCAGTCCACCTTATGGAAGCAACACCAGCACAACCACTGTGTGCCTGGAGCTTCATGAAATACATTTTACTGCGTGCAAATAGCTGCATGTGATCTTTTGTTATCTGACTTAATAAACAAGACTTCAAAGTTCTCTCCTTAAGTACGCTTCCTACATGTGCGATGTAACTTAGCTGAATGCTCAGCAATGGGAGCACTACACTCAGGGAATCCAAAAACATGGGCGAATCTTTGTAAAAGTAGACAAGTAGACATTTAAAAAGTATTTAAATAATATAACAAATATATATTGTTGTTGCTCTGTTATTTTTATATTTATATTATAAAGAGCATATTGCATAAAATATTATCTGCTTGGATTGTGGCAAACTAATAGGCTGAAAACACTTAATCATTAGTAGTTATTGTAGGATTTTTATAGTATAGTTAAATAATTGTGTTACCTTTTGATTTGATGTTTCCAGAATACAATGAAACAGGTTTCTATATATTCTTTTTTTAGAACCACTGCAAAAAACATTAATTTTGCCATTTAATTTGTGAGAACTTTCTGCTGTTAATATGGAATTGTGAATGGATTTAAAATTCAGGCTATTATTATAATACAGAAGATTGGCCTTATGGATGCATTACTGTGACCTTAAACAAGTAATTTACAATCTTCTTGTATGTCATGGAATATAATAATCACCTGATATCAACTGCATCTGTCCTTCAAACCTATTTTTGCTAAACTGTGTTAGATACAATTGAAATATTGAAAAATAAAGGCTGCGCTATATATAGAGCATGGAGAAAATTAAGATTATGGCTTGAATAAAACAATGGTTAAATAAGAAACAAAGCGCTTGAATGCAAAATTAATTAGCTACTTTTGTATTTTTTGGGGTTCAGTACATATACTTTGGTAAGCCTACATATTTTTATTAAACATACAATAGTCTGCAAGATTTGACCAGGGTGCAAGAAATAGGGGGATTTTTTGGCCAGCAAACATTTATACAACACAATAGATAATCAACAAGATTTAATGATAACTGCTTTCAAAGATAATTGCAGAATGGTCCTTCATGATCGTTAATTATCTTGAAAACTCAGGAAACCCTCTAACATAATTTTCATAAAAAGAACACCACCAACAGGCAAACTTAGTTAAAACTATATTATAGAAGTGTTCACACAACAGTAAGACTTGTATAAAACTTTATTAACTGTTTAACATATTTAACCACCGTCAAGGCCAAACAGTTGAATAAAAGCTCCGCTGTGATACGGCGACTTAATATTCTTTTTCTTCATGTCCAGCCATTTAAGAGGTTAATTTGTTAAACCTTAGAACACCAGGCTCATATAGTAGCCTGCACTGGCTGCGGTCACGGCCGGACTGGGCCACCGGGATACCGGGAAATTTCCTGGTCGGTCGGTCAGTCGGTCCGTGGGCCGGTCGGCCGGCAGACCAACCTTCAAAACGGCTGCTGAGCGGCTGCGAGCAGGATTGAAAGCAGCACCTAGGCCGCCTCCTCCCGCTACGGCGCATAATGAAGTTAAAGGGGCCGGTGTGCACACAACGTGCCGCCCAATGGCAGTTCCTCAGCACTTCATCCCATGTCTTAAAAGGGGTGGGACGAAGAGCTGAGGCACGGCCATTCGGCAGCGAGGTGTGTGCACACCAGCCCCTTTAACTTCATAAATGCCTGCCTTCACCCGCTGCCCTCACCAGACAACAGAAGCAGTGGTAAGTCGGGGTGTGTGTTATATGGGGGCTTAAGGCTTTTCTGGAGGCAGAGTGCCCCATGATATGCCTTTTAACCCCCTTTATGGTTAAAAGGCATATCATGGGGCAGAGTGGCATATAGGAGGGTATAAGGCATTTCTGGGGGCAGAGTGGCAAGCCTGGGGGCAGATGTGTGTAACTGGGGGGCAGGTTGGCAAATAAAAGGAAATAAAAACAAAAAAATATTTTTCTCGATCACAGCTTTTATTAAATATGAAAAAATAGGTTACATGGATTAATAAAGAAATAAAAGTTTCTTACAAGAATATCGTGAAGAATAATGTGATCACTGTTTTGTTCCACTGAATAAAATGGAACTTTTTCATCAAAAATTTTTTGCAGTAGCAAATGTTTTGATTCTATTATGTCTAATGTATTTCATTTATTAGGGCCTTTTAACACTTGTGCTTTCTGGTATTTTAATACAAATAATGTGATAAAAAGAATGTTTCGGGTATGTATTAGGGGTGCGTGTGGGTATAAGAGCTCGACCGCGAGACCGCGACCCCTAATCAGGTACAGGGTGACAAACATAAATCCAAGCAAGCGATTTATGCACTGCAATTAGGGGTCCACAGTCTATAATGGGAAATACAGGATGCAGGTGCCCCCCAAGTCCAAAGTCACGGAGGCTTCCGTAACATCCAGAAATAGCGATAGATTATAGTCTGGAGCAGATTCTACTATTTTTTATAATAATAGGGCCCTGGGAAAGTCACCTGCAATGCCCCCAGTGTCACGAACCGGGTCCATACATACGACCGTAAAGACCCAGAGTACCCAAAGATTGTATGCAGGAGTTATGGTGCAGGAGCGGAGTTGGACAGGGCGACTGCACTCTCCCGGTGGGCATCTAGGGTTGTGCAGCCACATACCAGCAACCCTCAACAAAACCTAATTATATCTCATCTACTACACTTAAAACTTGGACAGTGGTCTTAAGCAGATGTTTGCTACATAATTTAGAAGTTATGTGGAAAAAAAAGAAACATTTTTCGGTACCACTAAGTAGCTTTCAAAAGTGGTTTCCGTGTGTTTTAGATGAACTTTAATAATTTATTGCACATATGCAAGTGATTGCGAAGATCACATTTACAAAAAATGTCTTTAATCCCACAACATTCAGTGCACCTAGTTAGATGACGCTAGTAATTTCATTGCAGCTTTGAACATTTTACCATATAAGAAAATAATAACCCTCTGCTTGTTTCATATGATTTTTCTGCCCTGCATCTCTCCTACCACATCTATTGCAAGTTGAAACATAATGTGCTTATCTGGAATGGCTGTAATCCGAAGGTCTATTTCCTACTGATACTTAGCCTAGTAGCTATTATATGAGACATTTTCCACAATTGTGATCAATAATATAGGACAGATATAAATGTGTTAACTGATTGAACTTTAACTTGCTCCTAATTCCAACCCAAAGCATTCCTAATTCTTGGGACATGAATACTTTTATTTTGTTAAACACATTTTTTTATATCCTAGATGAACTATCTTTACATACAATGAACTATCCAATCTCTTCCAAAAAGCACAGGAGATATCCTGCTATCTTGAAACTTTAATAATGTCCACAGAATCCCATTATACTGCATATCACCTGCAACTCTAGCTAAAAAATAGCTTCACTTATATTGTAGAATGAACTGTATTATAGAACATTTTATTTGAACGTTCTATAATTTTTTTCCAAGATCGAACAAAAGTCGAACAAAAGCTGTCTATCAAATTAGGGTCATTTATCCAATTCTGACTTAATATCTTGTTTGCAAAAAATAAAATTCAATTAATGTTGGCACAAGGCTCTATATTAAAAAGCCTATTCCAAGTTACAAATTTATAACATTATTACTTTTAATATAAATGTACTATTATATTAGAAAAAAGAGAGGTTGCATTTCATTATTCTTTTTGGTTATCAGTCAATAACCATCATGTCAGTGGGTTTAAACTCACAATTAAAATACTTTACCTTAAAGAACAGATTATAACGTGGGCACCCGTTATTTTGAGGGTGTTTCACATCAAAGGACACATATTCCTACATTTAGATCTTTATGAAAATACATTAAGGAAGAGTTATGAAAATAGTATTGAAGTGTAGGTGCAGAATGTAGCAAAGAGTGGGGATTAGGGCAGCATTAGGACAATTTGTTGCAGAAACAAAATGTTTGTTTTAATTTTAATCATTTTGGTTTGGTGTCTACATAATGGAATAGCTTAACATGGACAGAAAAAATGTTATGTTATAGATTGGGGGGGATTTATGGTAATGAATAAGAGTCAGATATATTCTTATAGATGCATTTATCAACCTTTTCCAGTATTTTCCAATATTCCACTGCGATGCACAAAACCTTTAGAGAATTGATTGAAATCACTCTGATTTATCAAATGAATTAGCCCTTATTTACCCTAATAATACACTTTAATTATTTTGTTAGTAGTACAACTGTGTAAGAAATCCCCAAACCAAAACAAACCATTTCTATCTGCAGTTGCTTCAAGATATTTTCTATCTCATTAAAATAATGCCAGATAGAACCCTAAACAAACAAATGGTACAATCTGTAAGAAGCCAATGTAATTAAATTATTTGACTTGAATAGCACATTTAGACAATGGTTTTATCCACGCAGATTGAATGCACAAAAACAAGTACATGAAAAAAAAAAAATAAAAAATAACCTGGAAGAAATTCAAGCAAAACAAATCATAAAGTGTACTGAGTTTACTTAACAGCCAGATAAATACAATAACAGCAGCAACAATGAAGTCCTTAACTCCAAAAAGATTTTCTTGAATGTTCCTTTGACTTTGCAATAGAATTACAAAAAATTAAAATCATTTTGTGAAGTTTATAGACTATTGGAACACTGTGGAAATCAACTTATTAATTGAAACATTTATCTTCAGTTGCATGACATATTTGATAACAGTAATACAATGAAAAATGTTGTTTACCGAGTTAAGAAAAGGAGAAATCATAAAAGTTAAGCCATAGAAATCCTGTAATTGCTCACAAATTGAAAGCATTTCAAACATGTATCTAAATTAATATTGCCTTGAATTCCTACATTTAATTCTCACATTCCCTATCCTACCCCTTCTTATACACATATAAGGACACAACTACCATCACTATGGGTCTCATCAAATGCACTACTGCTGCCCTAGGGGGACTTGTGAGTAGTTTCTATCCGGGTTGTAAATTCCTTTGGTAGAAAAATACACTTAATTTAAGGATTAAGATAAAATGAGTTTACGCAAGTTGCACATACAAGATTTATTACATTGATTACGTGTTGTCTGTATTCAAGGTATTCGTAATATGGTATAGCACATTATCTTTATCATTGCAAGGCACACTGTCTCACACCCATATTAGACATACACCAATCAGTCATAACATTATGACCACCTGCCTAGTATTGTGTAGCCCCCCCCTTTTGCCGCCAAAACAGCCCTGGCTGTTGAGGCATGGACTCCGCTAGACCTCTAAAGGCATGCGGTGATATCTATCATCAAGACGTTACCAGCAGGTCCTTTAAGTCCTGTAAATTGTGAGGTGGGTCCTCCATGGATGCATCCTGGTGTTCTCCAGGTAAGCGACGCACCCGGCCATCCACGTGATGTTTAAGAAAACGTGATTCATCGGACCAGGCCACCTTCTTACATTGTTCTGTGGTCCAGGTTTTATGCTCTTGTGCCCATTGTAGGCACTTTCGGCAGTGGACAGCATGGGCACCCTGACTGCTCTGGGGCTAAAAAGCCCCAGACGCAACAAACTGCGGGGCACTGTGTGTTTTGACACCTTTCTATCAGAACCAGTATTAACTTTCTCAGCAATTGGAGCTACAGTTGCTTATCTTTTCGGAATCCACCACACGAGCCAGCCTTTGACCCTACGTGCATCAATGAGTCTTGGCCGCCCATAACCCTGTCGATGGTTCACTGCTTTTCCTTCCATGTACTGGCCACTGCAGACCAGGAACATCCCACTAGAGCTGCAGAGATACTCTGACCCAGTCACCCAAGCCATCGCAATTTGGCCCTTGTCAAAGTTTCTCAGATCCTTAAGTTTGCCCATTTTCCTGCTTCTAACACATCAACTTTGAGGACTAAATGTTAATTTGCTGCCTAATATATCCCAGCCACTGAGAGGTGCCACAATAACAAGATTATCAATGTTATTCACCTCACCTGTCAGTGGTCAAAATGATATGGCTGATCATAGTATATTAGAAAGCTGAGTAGAGCTATCTCTGGAAGTCCTATCATCTCCAGAAAGCAAGGATTGCCACCTTCCCAGACTTACCTTTTCATGTCTTGAAAAATATAGGGTGGTGTCAATTTGCACCTCATTTTGTGTGGTGGTAAAGTGTGGTGGCACCGTGGGAGGTGCCCTGAGGAGAGGCTGAGGTTTCATGCATGATAAGTGGGAGAGAAGGTGTGTGCGTGTGTGTGTGTTGGGGAAGGAAAGCTTGGTCCCACAGATACCTTACCACCAATGGCCTGTAATTAATCAGACAGACAGGTATGTATCATGGAAACACACCTCTCTGCCATCCAATTTGATGAGGGCCTTAATCAACCTGAAGGAGAAGTGGATTCCTACAGCGCTATAAAAACCCAACAGACTTCTTCCACATTGCCCCAGTGTTAATGTGCTTTGGTCCCTGTGTGGAGTCCAGTCTCCAGATATACCCTCATTGCGTTATAGTGTCTACTTTTGATTACTCAGTATTTGACCTCTTGCTTGCCCCTAGGATTACCCCGTTTTGACATCTGCCTGACATCCTCACGATTGATTGCCACCAGCCTTGACCATTTGGACTGTTTATGATTATGCCTATGAGTAAATTCTAGAGGGGGGATATAATGCAATTATCAATTCCATTTCCCCACAGAGCTATATTTAATTTGTCATCCATAATTGAATAACAATCTTTAAATGGTCAAGGTGGCAACTCTACCAAGGGAAATTAATGCACAACCACAGTATACCAAATCAAATAGTTAGTTCTGTTATTAAAAATAGATAGTACAAATTAAGTTTAACATTTTGAAATAAATATTAGTAAGATACAACATTTATAAATGAAATAGTTATTAGTATCTATATATATATATATATATATTCATTGCACACACTATATTTGAATACACAAAACACAACAATAATTGACTAGGTAACTGAGGTCAGGCATTTTAAATTAAATTCATTGCTGCCAAAACACTTGGTTGCAGCATTTAAATTTACACTAATTCATTTTTATACTGTTAAGAAAGCTTATTTCTAGCCTAGGCTATTAATTTGTGTGTACAGAGCCTCCACTAGTTAATTATAGTATGATGAATAAAAACAACATTTAAGTTAGAGTTGTAAATAAAATAAACATGAAAATTTTTTATCGAGGCCCCAGTGATGCTCAGCCTGCCCCCGGACCAGTGAAAGGAACTAGAGAGGTACGGGGGAGTGAGTATTTAGGTGGAGAAATGGGACAGGCAGGCTGTTTCAGGGGCAGAGGTGGCACGGGCAGGCTGCTTTTATTGGCAGCAGTGGGTCAATCAGGCTGTTTTTATTTGCAGCAGTGGTACAGGGAGGCTGTTTAAGGGGCAGAGGCCTACCCAAGTCAATGTCTGGCTCAGTGTATATTGATGAGGTTATGCTGCACTACTGTCAATAACCGACTCAGTGTATAGTGATGGGAGTTATGCTGTACCCCCATCAATGTCTAGCTCAGTATATAGTGATAACTCATGCTGTACCATATCTGTTCAGTAAATGTTATTTATTAAAACTTAATGTATTCATCAGGTAATTTATTTTTTCAGATCCAGGTTTCCAGTTGACATTACAAATTTGTGAAATAAATATTCTTGCCAACATTATTTTTTTGTAGGGATGCCACAAACAGAGTCCACCCCAGGTGCCAAATACTCTAGGTATGCTCCAGACATGGGTCTTATCTGACTCAAATCTTACTTACCATTTTGAGGCACTTGTTCCAGTGCCCAACCACTCTTCTTTATTGTGACTTGTGGCTTGTTTCTGGGGTCCCTACTCTTTTCTATCTGCGCCTTCTCTCTTGGAAAATGAATCTATTCAGTTGGATTCCAGTACCACCTCTATGCTGATGACTCTAATTTACTTTCCTTCGCTGACCTCTTACCCTAACTTATTTCTCTAACTACCTGAAGCATCTCATAATTCTCTCATGTATCCACTATTCAGAATTTCAAAAATCAACCGACGGCTCAAGTTTACTGCCTTGGCATTATGCTCAACTTCTCTACCTCTACCTTTACCTCCTTAAATCCAGTTGCTCACCAAATTCTGCACCTTCTGGCACTACTGCCCCTTCCCAAAAACAATATTAAATTTGAATTAATTCCACAGGTAACACATTATATATAAATGGAATAACCATGGCTTCTTTGTGCTAAAAATGTTGCATTTACAGATATTTATGTACTGCTGTCACAACCTGATAAAAAAAACATTCAAATCAAAGACTCTGTATCAAAATTGCAGGATTGACCATGGAAGCTATCAAACAGGCGCAACCTAATATTTCTATTTCACACCAAATGACAAACACAACCCATCTGGCTCCAGCAGATGGAGAATGACAAATACAATTTGGTTTCTTAGAAAATGAAAAACAATGTTTTGACAAAATACAGCATAGAACACTGCAATAAATTGTTTTGGCACACTAATAGTGGGTGTATCTGCATAGCGCAAAACGATGCTGTTGCCTTCAGATTGTTTTATGTAGTCCACCTAATTCTAATTATTTATTAAGTCCCAGTGTAGATTAGCAATATTAAAATGGGCAATTTCAAAAATTAACAGTAACATGAAACTATAACACATACTATATGCTGGTACACAAGGTTCTTATAATCTTATCTTAGAATCACAATCTATTAGAGTACATGAATATACAAGGACAAAAAGTCATATAATTAGATCAGCAATTGTGGTCCATTTGGTGGTGAAGGTCCTCCTGAAATGTGTCAAAATATCAACAGTTATTAAATAAACCCCTGGCTGCCTCTGGCAGAACGCACAGTGGAAACATGTCTGGTGAGTCTGGGTTTGGCAGATGCCAGGAGAACTTTACCTGCCTCACTGCATTGTCCCAACTGTAAAGTTTGGTGGAGGGATAATTGTATGGGGCTGTTTTACTTCCAGTGAAGAGTAATGTTTATGCTTCAGCATACCAACACTGACAAAAAAATACTGCAGTTTTTCTGAAGTAATACTGCAGTTTTTTGGACATGAAAAAACTGCAATACTGCACTTTTACTGCAGTATTACTGCACATTTACTGCATTTGTACTTCACTGTACTGCAGTTTTACTGCACTTTTTTTTATATTGCAAACCTACAGTTGTACTTCAGTGTACTGCAGCTTTATTGCATTTGTACTTCCGTACAAAAATAACTGCAGTACAGTGAAGTACAAATGCAGTAAAACTGCAGTAAATGTGCAGTAATACTGCAGTAAAAGTGCAGTATTGCAGTTTTTTCATGTCCAAAAAACTGCAGTGTTACTTCAGAAAAACTGCAGTATTTTTTTCGTAAGGGAAAACATTTTAGACAATGCTATGCTTCAAACATTGTGCACAAAGCAAGGTCCATAAAGACATGGTTGAATGAGCTTGATGCGGAAGAACGTGACTGGCCCGCGCAGAGCCATGACCTCAACCCCATCGAACACCTTTGGGACAAACTGGAACAGCGATTGCAAGCCAGGCCTTCTCATCCAGCATCAATGCCTGACCTCACAAATGCGCTACTGTTTCACTCCTTCCCTTAACCGACTAGATTGTAAGCTCTCAAGAGCAGGGCCCTCTTCTTCTTTTGAACTAGTTTCTAATTGTTTGTGATTTAAAATTTATCCTACCGACTCTGATTGTAAAGCACTATGGAATTTGCTGGTGCTATATAAATACATGTAATGTAAATGATTTGGCAAACGCACAGAAACACTCCAAAATCTTCTTCCTGTTAGCCGTTATAGCTGCAAATGGGGGACCAACTACATATTAATGTCTATGGTCAGGTGTCCCATTACTTTTGTCCATATAGTGTATGTTAAAACAACATGCATACCTAAATTTGGCATCCTGTGTTTAGGAAAGTTAACTTTTCACATTTGAATTACAAAAACGTCTACCATGCCACTGCTTAGCAAAATGTTTACAATTACTTATAATAGGATTGACTTTAGCTGAGAAATCGTCCCTCTCCCAGAGTGCCAAAATTCGTAATCATTTAAAAAAGAATTGCTTATGAGAACAAAACCTTTTTTTTTTTGTAAAAAAAAATCCATATATTGTTTTGTTAATTTATAATACCACTAAACACAAACACAAGTGTCCCATAACATCAACCGAATCTTTTGTGTGCTTGGCATTAATACTTTTTTTTTTTTTTTTAGGAAAACAATATGTGAAAATGAATGGCTTAATATTGAACTGGGTATTATGCTGTCGTAACCATTCTGGTGCACAGTGAGTTATATCCTCTGATAGGGTAATCAACAAATAGTATAATAAAAACAATATAAAAATAATAGATATTTTGTTTGTTCAAATGGTAGAACTGTTGACCTTGTCCTGTTAAATGAAGCACAGATTTTGGAATTGTAAGCCTTCATATCTCACTAAAAAATCTATATAATAAAAAAAAAAATCTATATCGATGTACAGTGTTGCTGTATTTTATATGGAAGAAAGAAGGTATTTCTTTATACTAGCAGTTACTAGATTTTTAGTCACCTTAAATTAAGTACAATTGATAAAGATTGCTAATTAAACAAAGGAACATAATATGCATCATCAAAAGTCTGTGACAACAATGGTGATGTAAAAATAATAAGAATCCGTGGTTTATAACCACATCAGCCATGTTTTTCAGGACACATATAATTTTTACATATTGCTGATCAGCCTAGATAAAATGCTGCCCTGCAGTATGAGGGATGTATATATGACTATTTGGTTCCCTTCCATAAGTCTCGACACCCCACATAGTGCAGGGCAGCATTTTACCTGGGCTGGAAAGCAATTTGTAAAAATGATGTGTCCTGGAAAACATGGCCGATGTGGTCACCCTAGTGCCTCATCCTTCTTACATCTGAAGTGGGGCCATAATCAGCTGCTTAATCTGTTTATGGGGTAGCATGCTAGTGTCCAAACCACCTGATAAAAATCTTCTTCCCAGTTGGAGTTTTATCAATGGTTTATTGAGACAGCTGTTTAATCTGTGACCCGGCCGGCTTAAACTTAAATAAACTGTGAAGCCCACATATATTTATTAAATAAGCAATGTCGCTTGATAAAGAAAAATCTAATTTCCATGGTATGAATATTTCAATAATAATAGACAAAATATTTTACATTCTTCAAAAGTACAAACGCTTGGAAGTCATCTGTATGTTATGTGGATGTGGTATTGCAGAACTTTTTGGAACATCTGTCTGATTTTCGACTTAAAATAAAGTTGACTTTTAAACATTTGTGCTATTACTTTTTAATGTAAAACAGTAAATTATAATCTACCTCATTGTTTAAAGTGCATTATAATTTAGGATCATAAACTCAACTGTTCATATCATAGTTTATAAATTCTCAGGGCAAGCCCTGAGGGCTTTCACTTCATTGCTCTTCCTTTACTCCTAATAAAACCCCAGCTAGGATAAATAGCCTCACATAGTGGTAACATGTCTGTTTCACAAGGTTTCAGGATGTTGTCAAATTTTAGCATGTTATACATTGACTTCTGGCTTGTTTTTTGACTATTCTCTGCCCAGCAATCTTGTACCTTAGTATCCTGATCTGTGTACCCTACCTTGCTTGTCTGACTACCTGCTCAGTGTAACAATGCTGGCTTGCCTGACTACCAGCTTAGTGTATCAAACCTGGCTCTGGCTGACTATCCATTCTGCAGTACCCACTGGCAACTGCCCAGGAATTCTACCAGCAGTATACAGATTCAGGTATCTGCCTATTTCTCGGTGATTTGCCTATTATACTCAGTGCCTATCTATATCCTGCTCCTGTTCTTTTAGCTTGAGACTGGGTGATGTGACACACAGCAAGCGCACAGGCATGGACTCCACAATCAGGGAACCACTCCACTCCGGATAGATCAAAACTGCTTTTTGCAGTTGCATTTAGCTTGGACACACAAGCGAATCCTGAGCTGGGGCAAATCTCCTAAGTGACATCTCTAAGTGAGGAGTTACAAGCAAAGAAGGAGAGTATATTTATATCTATTGCAAGGGGAGCACTGTGTTTTGTTTGTTGTGGTGTTCAGTGTAAAGTTTTGTTGAAAAAAGAAAAAACAAAAAAAAAGGGGTTAAGGGCTATTTCAGGTGTGTTGCTAATTAAGTAACCTTCTCTGTGAGTTCTGCTTGGCTTTTTGCAGTTGCATTTAGCTTGGACACACAAGCGAATCCTGAGCTGGGGCGAATCTCCTAAGTGACATCTCTAAGTGAGGAGTTACAAGCAAAGAAGGAGTTAAAAGACAAGAAGGAGGGTAAAGTATACATCCTTGTAATTCCATATAATATATTTATATATATTTTGCGTCTTACATTAGTAGGCATGTTGGATAATGCCACTCAGTGCATGTCTTGCAAAATGTATGTGCTCTTGGAGCGAGCTCCCCAGGGGCCATACCGCTGTTGCAAGTGTGAGCAGGTTGCTTCTTTGGAATGTACTGTGATAGATCTAAAGAGGCAACTGGCAACACTGAGGGACATAGACAACATGGAGAGGAGCTTGCTGCTTACAGAGCAGGCATTGGCTGGGGCTAGTGCTGAGGGGGGTGGAGATGGGGAAGAAGAGGTCTCGAGGGCAGAGAGCTGGGTTAGTTGTGTAAGGGGCAGCAGGGGCCGGAGAGCTAGGGAGGTTTGTTCTGGGCTAGATCACCCCAACATGTTTGCCATTTTGTGCAAAGATGCTGGGGACACCAGCTCAGAGGAAGCATTTCTGGGGCGTAGCCTCTCCAGCATAGTGGGGAGCCAGAAGGCTAGGAAGGCTAGACAGGTGCTGGTGGTAGGGGATTCAATTATAAGGAAGGTTGATAGGGTAATCTGTCGCCAGGACCCCGAATGCCGAACAGTATGCTATCTCCCGGGTGCTCGGGTTCGACATATTGTGGACCAGTTAGACAGATTGTTGGGAGGGGCTGGAGATGATCCAGCGGTCGTAGTACATGTTGGTACAAATGACATAGTTAAGGGCAGGTGGGGGGGTCCTTAAAAATGAGTTTAGGGCACTAGGTCAGAAACTTAGGCAAAGGACCTCCAAGGTAATGTTCTCTGGAATATTACCAGTACCACGCGCTACTTCAGGGAGACAGCGGGAGCTTAGGGAGATCAATGTGTGGCTAAGAGCGTGGTGTAAGAAAGAGGGATTTCAGCAGGGATGGACGGCACCTCAATGAGGAGGGGGCTGCCATGCTAGGGGAGAGGATGGCTAGGGGATCTTTTAAACTAGGTTCTGGGGGGGGAGGATCAATATAGAAATGAAGTGCTAGCTAGAGTAGACTCGGAAGGGGGTCTAGCTATGGGAAAAGGGGGTGAGAGCACTGGTGGGGTTAGCACAGACAATATGGTGTTGCATAGTACAAAACCTGCTGTCAAGAATTATTTGTCAACTGTTACACCAGAAATGGGTAGTAATCTTAAATGTCTTTTAGCAAATGCGAGAAGCTTGGCAAACAAAATGGGTGAGCTGGAAATATTGGTAAGTAATGAGCAATATGACTTGATCGGTATCACGGAAACGTGGTGGGATGATACATATGACTGGTCAGTAAACTTACAAGGATATTCACTTTTTAGAAGGGACAGAGTAAATAGAAAAGGGGGAGAGATTTGTTTATATGCAAACCCTAAACTTAAACCCAGTATTAAGGAAGATGTGCATGATGACAGTAGTAATGTGGAGACGCTGTGGGTAGAGATTAACCTAGATAGTAAGAAGAGTCACACACTACTTGTGGGTGTATGCTACAAGCCACCCAACATTAGCAATGAGGGGGAAGATCAGCTGCTATTTCAAATTGAAAAGGCTGCAAATAGAAATGAAGTTTTGATCATGGGAGATTTTAATTACCCAGATATAGATTGGAATAGTGGAACTTGTTCCACTAAGGGCAGCAAGTTTCTGAACCTGCTTAATGACCAATTTATGTCGCAATTAGTAGAGACCCCAACCAGAATGGATGCCTGTCTTGATCTGGTAATAACTAACAATGAAGAACTTATCTCAAACATTAAAGTAAGAGAACACTTGGGAAATAGTGACCATAACATGGTTTCATTTGACATTAATTCCAAAAAGCAAATGGGTAACTGCTCTACCAAAACACTTAATTTCAGAAGAAAGTTTCAGAAGAAACTTTCAGAAAAGTTACACATCCCAATATATACCTATGGGAAACAAATACAAAAGAAACAAATCAAAACCAATGTGGCTTACCTGGAAAGTAAAACAGGAAATAAGGAATAAACAATTGGCATTTAAGCATTATAAAAGCGAGGGGTCGGTAGTATCATTTATGGCATACAAAGATGCCAACAAAGCCTGCAAAAAGGAGATTAAAATGGCTAAACTAGAAAATGAGAAACTTATTGCCAAGGAAAGTAAAACCAATCCCAAGAAATTGAAAAAAGTTAAAGGTAGAGAATGTTGGTACGTTATTATCTGAAACTGGAAATTTAGTTAGTGAAGACAGAGAGAAAGCCGACATCTTAAATGCTTTTTTTTTTTCTTCTGTTTATACCAAGGAAGAACCAATGACGGAGCCCCTGCTGGCTAATTTTAAGGAACCGTTGCAACAAACATGGGATTGGCTGACACAATCAAAAGTGCTCAAGCAATTAAATACTGTTAAGATAGACAAGGCCCCTGGACCAGATGGTATACACCCAAGGGTACTGAAGGAACAAAGCCTAATTCTGGCCCAGCCACTATTGCTAATCTTTAGGGATTCTTTCAGCTCGGGCATAGTTCCATTAGATTGGCGCAAGGCAGATGTTGTGCCCACATTTAAAAAGGGATCAAAATCTCAACCGGGCAATTACAGGCCAGTAAGCTTAACATCGGTAGTGGGGAAATTATTTGAAGGGTTGCTAAAGGTATACATTCAAGATCATATCTTGATCCATAATCCAATTAGTAGAAGTCAAGTCTTGTCAAACCAACCTATTAGCATTCTATGAAGAAGTTAGTAAAAATATAGACCTGGGGTTGGCTGTAGATGTGATTTATCTGGACTTAAGGCATTTGATACGGTTCCGCATAAAAGGCTACTCTATAAATTAACAGAAATAGGCTTAGGGGCAAATGTCTGTATGTGGATCAGAAATTGGCTAAAAGATAGAATGCAGAGGGTTGTTGTGAATGGATGTTTCTCAGCCTGTATGCAGGTATTAAGTGGAGTGCCTCAGGGGTCTGTCCTCGGTCCTCTTCTTTTTAATTTATTTATAAATGATCTCCCAAGCTGCATTAAGAGCCATGTCACAGTTTTTGCTGATGACACAAAATTAGGCCGGGTAATTCAGACTAATCTTGAGGTTTCTTCATTGCAGGAAGATCTAGACAGAGTTGGGGACTGGGCGTGCAAGTGGCAGATGAGGTTCAATATAGAGAAATGCAAAGTTATGCATTATGGTAAAAATAATAAAAATGCAACCTATTCTTTAAATGGAATATCCTTGGGGGAAACTACCAATGAGAAGGATTTAGGAATAACGGTTGACAACAGACTTGACAACAGTGCGCAATGCCAGCAAGCAGCTGCGAGGGCCAATAAGGTTTTGGCATGCATAAAAAGAGGTATTGATTCAAGGGAGGAGGATATCATCTTGCCTCTTTACAGGTCATTGGTAAGACCTCACCTTGAATATGCAGTACAATTCTGGGCACCGGTCCTTAAAGAGGACATTATGGAATTAGAAAAAGTGCAAAGGAGGGCTACGAAATTAATAAGGGGATTGGGAGATACTAGTTATGAAGAGAGACTAAAAAAGTTAAAATTATATACACTGGAAAAACGGCGTCTCAGAGGGGATATGATAACATTATATAAATATATGCAGGGCCAATATAAAGAGCTCTTCAGTGACCTGTTCATTAACAGAAATATACAAAGAACAAGAGGTCACCCTCTGAGACTGGAAGAGCGCAGGTTTCATAGACGACAAAGGAAGGGATTCTTCAAGGTGAGGACAATTAAGGTATGGAATTCACTTCCAAGGGAGGTAGTGTTATCCATTACATTAGATATCTTCAAAAGGGGCCTCGATATTTTCTTAGAAAGGCATGATATACAGGGATATAAATAGAACAACATTAATATTTTAGAGCTTCTTGATCCAAGGAGAAATCCCATTGCCTCTTGGAGTCAAGAAGGAATTTTTTCCCCTGATGCCAGAATTCGAAGTAGCTTAATTAGGTTTTTTTTGCCTTCTTTTGGATCAAGAATAGAAAAGTTAGGTAGAAGGGTTGAACTTGATGGACTTAGGTCTTTTTTCAACCTTATGAACTATGTAACTATGTAACTTCAGACACAGGATCAGAACCTTAGGTAGCAGCTTTTTTTGTGAGTAAATTGCTCAATTTTAACGTCTGAACTTACAATAATTACGTTAGAACAAAACATTCAGGTTTTTGAAACATTGTAGTCTGCCAACATTTTGTGAACCTTTGTGTTTTGAAACAGGATGTCGTGATTTTATTCAAAGCAGATATTTTTGGAAACTAATCTTGAACATGATCTAACTATTGGATACCGATTTGGAATTTCTTTTTTCGTACACTAGCAATCATCATCTCATAGTTTACACTTCAGACTTAAATTAGTGCATTATGGTGCTTTTGGAAGAATTATTATTTCTTTTAGGGAATCTTCTTGATTTCAACTTAATCCATTATATGGAATGTAGTGAAGAAGCTCTGTTCAATACAGCTGTCTACACTCCCCTCCCCAAGTTTGGCACATTTGCCTTGGCATTCAGACGCACTCATTCCTATACAAGAAGCCCATCCATGATAACAAAATTTAGCAATACATTGTGCAAAAAGTTTCTTCTTTTTGAAACATATGTTCTCTCTCTCTCCCATTACTACCCTTCACACACCAATAGTAGCCTGTACTCTGCGAGCTGGGACCCTCTGAGGAGTCCTGATGGCAAAACGCGTCAGGGTTCCTGTGCCGCACTAAGGCTCCACCTATTTGGTGTATTTGTTTTTATAAATTATATTTTAACACTCTCTTGTATATTTATTATTGTATTAAATCACCCCTTTATTGCATCTATCTGCCTCTTTTGTAATTTATAGTACTATAGCAGTATCACTTTATTTTCCTTTTTAAACGCCAATAGTACTCAGTTTCTGAATTTCTCCTGAGAGTAGTGGGAACAACTCTGTCTGGTGAACATAGCTGCTTTTTCTATTTTTTTTCCATATTGACGCACAACTATACCGCATCCATCACTAACCCAGAGCAGTGCCCTAGCCACCCCATTATCGCTGGTGTTCTTACTTCATGGCCTTAAAGGGGGTAGCAGATCTCAGATATGCAAAAAAAGCAAATCATATGACAGGGGATCTGAGAGTGGGCTGGGGATATTGGACCAGGACTGGGCAACGACAGGAGGCTAATAGGAGATTATATGTAGACACAACTACTATGAACCACACGGAAGAGCTGTACTATGAAATGGATCAGTGGTAAGACGTGACATAGTTAAAGATGTTAATGGTATGTGACAGATGTGATATCCCCACTTAGAACATTTAGGTTAATTTTGCCAAATATTTTAACATTTTATGGTGGGACTTCATGCCTTTTAATTCACAGATTTAATGTTTGGTACAGTGTTTGCAAACAAAATATTTTTTTGGGGGGGGGTTGCAATCGCAAAATGCCAACACGTCACATACTTTTATGATTGTGATAGATCACTTGTCACTGGAAGACGTCAATCTCATTTTTGTTAAGTACTTATTCTCCCTTTCTGGCTGTCTTCGTAAATGTGGATCTAGGAAAAGGGGTGATAAATGAAAAAAATATATTCTATTTCTTCCACCATACCATTGGCTACAGATTCTTATGTGCTTTTTTCAGTGTCCACCCTCCTAGCAGACAATGCTGTGATGAATCATTTCTTGCCAAAGCTGGTAAGAAAGGGAAAAGTATGTGTTTTTCATAGAAAAGACTAACGTCTTGGCACAGTCTAGTTTTGCTAGTTCAAATATTTCTATAGTACCATTGATGATTTCTCTGTCAAAGAAAATTTTCAAGATGTTATATTATTATTAGTAAACCAATCTTGGGATTATGATTTCTTGGTAACATCAAAATTGTGCATGTGGCAGCCAGATGCTGTTTGAAAATGCAAAAATATCACTAGTGGAATCTATTAAAACCACTTGTTGACATAAATTAGTTGATACTTTATTTTTTTTCTTTTACAATTTGTGGTTTATTTTATTGACTATTGCATTATCGAGTATTAACTAATAACAGTTTGCAAATTGCAATATGTTTTTTTGGTGAATTGAAAGAAGAAATTTTATTTTAATATGAACCTGTTGTGCTTTAGGACCCTTGCGTCGTGCAGCAGCAATTCATTACAAGAGGCATAATAAAGTGGACATAAGCTTCCCATTAAATCAATAGTGAGTAAAATGGGGGAACACCTACCACCCTGTAATACATACATATTTAATGCTTTACGTTATATCCTTTTAAAACTTTATTTTTACTCACCTGGGTCTTTAACAAGAATAATCACCTGGCCATCATCCTCTGGCAATCTCCAGCCTCTTATGCTTGACCTGGAAGCCTCCTGTTGCTCAGAACACTACAGTAATGATGTTGGATAGACCATGGCATGCAACTCCATCCAGTAAGTACCATGGTGGTATAATACCAAAAAAGGCTGCATTTTTCTTTTTCTTTTTCAAAAAGCCAGTAATGCATTAGATAAACGCGAAGTGAGGCGCTAAAGTGCTATAGGAATGAATTAACCATTATGAATCCAGTGTATAAACGCAAACACCATACACACACTAAAACCATATACTAACACACACCCTAACACCATGTGCTGACTGCCACTGCCACGTGCTTTGGGGTATCCAAAAGCCTCCATTGCATGTGCGCTACATGCATGAGCAGCACCCATGTGCACAGAGCCCTCTTCCTACATGTTGCACAATCCTATACATGGCAGTGTGATCATGCACCAATATGTGCACGTGACATCTGTGTAAACAGCACCAAGAACATCTGTGCTTGCTTATTTCAGTGCCTCTGTGGTAGTGTCTATCTTCAGTGTATTCTGAGTTTCTGTCTTGGACTCCTTACAGTTTTAAATAAAAAGTGAGGAAATATATCTACAAGAAGGGGAAGTGCAAATATATTTAAGATGGCTCAGATACAATATCACTAGACATACATACAGAGTGACTGAAGAGTAAAAATATATGGTGGGAGACATGCTACAGTGCGGTTTTGACCTGCTAGCTAATAAGACCCACTTCTATAAGGAAGCCCATGGATTATTTTTTTTTGAAGTCGAGATCAGAGAGCCTGATAAACCAGGGAGAAATGGAGATTAACGCAGAGGACAGGGAAAGATCATCAGATGATCGCAGGGATTGGGTAGGTATTGGAGATGTATTCATAGGTAAGGACATTATGGTTTGAGGTTTGTAGGTAAGATTCAGGATTTTAAATTAAAGGGAAGAAGTGTTAGTGCAAAGTCTAGCATCAGTAATCAGTAACTTGTAATAGCTAAAACAGGACCTTATTAGTGTGCATGAATAAGAGGTTAAGTGGCACCTTGTGTTGGCTGTAAGTATACAGTAAGTAACGTTGAAGATGTAGGAGTCAATGGTGACACAGACAGCAAGATTGTGTGGGGATAATGGTTGCACCACTTACATTGAGGGAGATAAGATCTCAGTGATAAGATGTTGAGATTTGGAGATTTAGTTTTATAAATTGTGTAGATATCCAGTTGGAAACAGAGGTGAGGCAATTAGTGACATGAATAAAGAGCAAAGAATATATATCAGGGGCTATAGTGACCTGGAGGATGCAAAATATTCACTGGAGAGATGCTGTTAGGGTAGGAACAAGAGTGGACAAGGGAGATCATGCAAGATGAGAGTGGCAGGGTCAAAGGAAGAAATGACTGGCAGAGAGAAGAAACCTTTTTCTATAAAGTTTTGGGAAAGGACTGGTTTAGGATAAAAACTGGTTTAGGCATGAAACCTCCTCTTTCTACTGCTAATACCTCTTCCTATACAACCAAGCATTCTGCTATCATTTCCTGCTGCATTGTCTACCTACCTTTTCATTTTCCTCAGATGTTGAGGTTAGGCACATCTTATACACATTAAACGTCAGTTTCCAGAGCTCGGATCATTTTTCCAGTTTACTCAAATCATTGCCATTTACGATATCCCTCCAGGAACATCAATCTTGTTGCAAATCTTTGTTTTTGTTTTACTGACTGGGTAATTCTCTCTTCTGCATGTGCTTTGACCGCTCTTATAACTTGATTTTATCTGTGTGTCTAATCTTATTTCTCACTCTGTTTAACCCCTTAATGACAATTGCCGGTCCTGGCACGGCACGGAAAAGCATGTGCTTTACGACAATTGACGTGCCAGGACCGGCACGTCTTTAAACGGGTGCAGAAAGCGATCTACTATCGCTTTCTGCACCCAAAAAGCGTTGCTGAATGCCTCGACCTCGAGGCATTCAGCAACGCCGCGATCGGCACGAAGGGGCCATCTCTGGCCCCTCCACGGGGCGTCAACATCCGCCATACTTTGTATGGCGGCGGACGCCCGTTTTAAAAGCGTTTAGGAGGCGATCGACGATCGCCTCCTAAACTTAAATGGTGTCGCTGGAATGCCTCGATCAGGAGGCATCCAGCGACACCAAACACTAACCTTTTGATGGGCTGTGACCGCTCCGGAGAGCGGTCACAGCCGCAGCTGCCGGCAATCTTCGCCATCAAGGAAGATGGCCGCCGTCCTGTAACAGGAACCACAAATTTTAAAAGTTCGCTAGATAGTCCAGACCATCTAGAGAACTTTGGCTCCACTTGCAGGTTGAATACAGGTACTGCATTCACCATGCAAGTCAATGGAGCCCAGCTTTCTAATCACAGTGTGATTAGTAAAAATAAATTAAAAAATAAAATAAAATTAATAATAATTAGAAAAAAATAGTAAAAAAACAGTAAAATGTAAAAATCATTTCCCACTGATGTCACTATCAGGGGAACCTCCAAGTTGAAAAAAAATGTTAAATTTAAAAAAAAAAAAAAATATATATATATATATATATATAAAAAATATATTTTTGTGAGCAAGTCCTAAAATTAGCATATTAGCTTAAAACAATTCTCGCATGGAAAGAGTTAAAATACTGGCATATTAAATGCCCGTGGGGTGTCTACTTTAAAAAAATGTATGATTTGATGGGGTAAATTGAATGGGCCAGGTTCAACAACGTCCCAATTAACACGGGGGGAAGGATGGCCACACATCTAATTTCCAATTAGAAAAATGCACACGTACCAAATGTGGCCTTTTAGTTCCCCCAAAAAATGACACACCCATGCATGTGGGGTATCACTGCACTCAGGAGATGTTGCTGAACACATTATGGGGTGTCGTGTGACAGCGGCATATACCAGGAGCTGTAAATTCATACATAAAGTAGGTGTGTGTGGGAAAAATACACACACAAAAATATTGCTGCAAACTTTGAAAAAATGCTGGTGGTAAAATATGTGCATGCAAAGAGTTAAAATACCAGCATTTAAAATACCCTGGGGTGTCTAGTTTTCAAAAATATATGGTTTTGTTGGGCACACTGAAATGGCCCGGCTCAAAGATGTACCAAATAGGGCATGGGCAGTGGATCCCCAAATGCCAAAGTTCAACATTGAAAAATGCGCATGCCCCAAATGTGGCCCTTTTGCCCCCAAACAGCCAGGCAAAATCATTCATGTGGGGTATCGCTGCGCTCAGGAGATGTTGCTGAACACATATTGGGGTGTTTTGTGATAGTGACATAAACTAGAACATTTTAATTCATACCTGAAGTAAAATGTGTATGACAAAACAAATGCAAAAAAATGACTACCATAAAGTTTGACAAAGACTGGTGGTAGATATGGTGCATGGAAAGAGTTAAAATACTAGCATTTGGAATACCCTGGGCTGTCTAGTTTTCAAAAATATATGACTTGATGGGGTAAATTGCATTGGCCGGGTTCAAAGATACCCGAAATGGCACATGGGGGGAAGAATTACCAGATTTGGAAAAAATGGCTTTGAAATAGCAAAATGCTACCTGTACTTTTTGCCCCATAATGTGTAGAAAAAAGCAAAAAAACATAAAAACATTGGGTATTTCTAAACTCAGGACAAATAGTAGAATCTATTTAGCAGGTTTTTTCATTACCTTTTATAGATGAGTAAAAGATTTTTCAACTAAAAGTTAGAAACAGTCATTTTTTTCTAAATTTTTCACCATATTTTATAATTTTTTTTAATAGTAAATAATATGATACAATCAAAACAATGTCATCTAAAGAAAGCCCTTCTTGTCCTGAAAAAAACAATATCTAATGTGTGTGGGTTCAGTAAACGGGAAAGAAGAAAATGACAGCTAAACACAAGCAGCGCAGAAATGTTAAAAAGGCCATTGTCACAAAGGGTACAAAAAGTAAAATCAGCCTTTGTCTCGAAGGGGTTAAAAAATAATTACTAAATGCAAACTTTTTGTGTTTTACTATTTTGGCCCCCTCTGTGGAGCTTAATACAATTTTTTTGTTGCCTTCAATAACCCCATTTCTCCTGGACTCCATTTAAGTGGCCCCAGTCTGATAATGACTCATTTACACACATTCTTGTTTTAGAAAAGTCAGCTTTTCTAAAATCTAAAACTCTTGTTGGGTGGCCTGAGTCTGACCTAAGCCTTACTCCAGATATAAAGGGATGGCTAGCTGTGGACTCCTGAGTAAATGCAGTTTAAGTGAAGTTCCTGATGGTGAATACAGAAATCAGTATATGCAGTGTACATCCAACCCTTGGTCAACATAAATTGTCTGGTTTGTGCATTGAAGAACAAATCCAGGGAGGTCGGGCTTTTGGGACCACTACCTAAATGTATTATAATTCATTGATTTAGGTATCTGAGGGAGGCCAAACAACTTGACTTATTTAAATGTCTCAATTAAAGCCTCCTTCTGTTCCTTGTTTACTACAATACAAGAAGGAGGAACACAACTCACTACTTTACCGCATGACTGCCTCTTGACATCAGTGAGTGGTGACAGAGGTCTGCCCAGGGCTTGTGTGAAGCTTCTCCCACTGCATCCCCCCTTGCAGCCACTCTGTTAAACAGGAGTAGGGTTTGTTATGAATATTTATCCAAATGCTCCACTTACGCGAGTCTCTTTGTGGATGCTGGTGTCTGTGTATGCACACACTTTGCCCTTTTAACTTTTTTAGTGCAGAGGGTCTGGGAGTTTGGCTATAGTGGCACCTCCTGCAAAAAGGGGAGTGATGACCCTGCATAATGTATAGCTGTCTTAAAATGCCCTTACAAATTAACGTATGCAATGTAAAGGCCTAGCTCACCATTTTTATAGGACACACTCATAATGCATAATAAAGTCTGAGAGTGGAGCTCTACATCAAACTTCTACTTTAGAACATAGACGTTGGAAAATAAACTTGTGGGAAACATGACTAATAAAAACACTGTGCTTTGATACTGGGAAGGTTGGGGAGGCTTCACAATTTACGCAACACTGTCCTGGAAATTTGAGAAACACTGTTTTTACAGATATAACCAATTGTTGCTCTCCACAATCAGATTTAACACATTAGATGAGCTCATTTATATGCTATCATTGTCTTCCTTTCATATTAAATATATTTATTAAGAAAAGACAAGTTTTAAACTCACATAGCCAACGGTAACACCCTATTGACCTGTGTTTGTTGTATTCTAATTGTGGTAATAGTTGTTGGATTTGTTCACTACAATTTTCTTTTGGCAGAAGGGGGGAGTTATGAAGACACAGAGATGATATTTTTCACTCAAGTACAAACCCCAAAAAATTATAAATCAAATAAATCATGAAATGGAGACTGCATTTTATTCCAAAGATATGTAATTAGTTATACACAATGGGCCACTGAGAAATGGCCCCCTGTTTATATACAATTATCCTGCTTTTCTCATGCATCAGAAATGCAAGTTACAAATTCAGACTTTTCAGAAGTTTTCACAACAATTGATCGGAGCCCATCTCTTCCATTCTGATAAAGATGTCCTTTGTGGAACTTTCATCAGAGAGCTTCTGGGAACCTGTCAGACAATTTAAGGCCCGAGAGCCTTGGTTAGCACTAGAAAATGTTGTATAAATCCCTAGGCATATATAACATGCACAATGTTAAAACACAATATTTTTTTCCCCAAAAGCAAGTTTGCCACTGGAAAGAATGATAAAATAAATCTCCTGCACCGAACAACAAACCCAAATGCAAGTAGAAAAGAGTACCGTATTTGCTCGATTATAAGACGAGGTTTTTTTCAGAGCAAATGCTCTGAAAAATACCCCTCGTCTTATAATCGGGGTCGTCTTATAATCAGACCTCAAATAGGTCTGACTATGAGACGACTAAGATCCCCCCGCTCCACTTACCAGTGCTTCTAAATCCCCGGTGTGCAGCCGGGGCAGCGGAAGGAGGTGTGGTTAGTAGCGGGGGTTGTCTGTGTCCATCGCGCAGACCTTCCCCGGCTGTCAGAGACATTCCCCGCTGCTAGCCACGCCTCCTTCCGGCTGCAGCGTAAGTTCTCTACGCGAATCGCGTAGAGCTCTACATGCTGCCCCGGCTACATGACAGGGGAGTCAGAAGCACGGGTAAGTTTGGAGGAGGGAGGGGGAGGGACTGTTAAATGGGGGGCATAAGACATTTCTGGAGGCAGAGTGTTCTATGAAATGCCTTTTAACCCCCTTAATGCCACTCTGCCTCCAGAAATGCCTTTTTAACTCTCTATATGCCAGTCTGCCTCCTGGAATGCCTTAAACCTCCCTATATGCCACTCTGCAACATAATATGCCTTTTAACCCCCTTAATGCCAGAGTGGCATATAGGGGTAAAAGGCATTTCTGGAGGCAGAGTGGCACATAGGGGGTCAAAAGGCATATCATGGGGCACTGTGGCATATAGGGTTAAAAGGCATATCATGGGGCACAGTGGCATATAGGGTTAAAAGGCATATCATGGGGCACAGTGGCATTTAGAGGGTTAAAAAGCATACCATGCGGCACAGTGGCATATAGGGGGTTAAAAGGCATATCATGGGGCACAGTGGCATATAGGGGGTATAATGCATTTCTGGGGCAGATGTGCATAACTGGGGGGGCAGGTTGGAAAATAGAAGGAAATAAAGCCAAAATATTTTTCTCAATCATAGCTTTTATTAAAAAAAATAGTTTACATGAATTAACATTTACTGGTAAAACTTTTTTCCTATAGTGTCGTCTTATATTCAGGCTTTTTCTTTTTTTCCTAAATTAATATTCAGATTTGGGGGGTCGTCTTATAATCAGGGTTGTCTTATAATCGAGCAAATACGGTATATCCTAGAGGAAGGGGGGGCTTTAATGCAGCTCTATTATCGCTATTTGGTATATTCACTTTATGTATAGACACACTGATTGGACATGTCCTTGCATTGTTTATTAGTTCACAGATAAACCGCATATAAGTTAGTAGAATGTGGTTGCCTCTGCCCAATGAAAATCAGCTGTCAATAGCTTTGGACTCAAATTTGCTTTTCTGGATCATAAAAATAGTTTTCTAAGAAGAGTAAGACACAAGATCAAAATGGTGGCAGAGCATATAAAGTGAAAACCCCCCCAAGAAATGAAATCATAAAAGTAAAGCCCGTTACAATGCCTTCTATAACTATATATCTTTATATCAATCCTTTGTCTGGTACTGGCTAAATTCTAAAGGTCCCACTGATATACGGTACTTTCCATGTCAGAACCCAGTAGGCCAGGCCCTGACAGCACTGTGAAGAAAATACTTCTCTTACCTTCAAGGCTTCTCCTTGACTGGAGCACAAGGAATCCCCATTGCTTTAAATAGTGTCACTGGTCCCTTTTAATGCTATTAAATGCTCAAGCCCTCCAGTACAAAAAAAAAAGATCTCTATGGGGCATCACAGTATCAGTTAAATCACAAAGTCTCCAAGATTTCCACCAGTTGAAATTAATTTAAATTTAACATCAACTCAAGCACTTTCATTTACCTAAATTTAATCATGTTATATCTGATAAGTACAACATTTGTTCCCCTGTTGATATTGAGTGAACATTGCATTGCACTTTAAGAGTAGACAGATATGTACTAAATGGATATCTATTACATGACTTACATTGAAAAGTAAATCTTTATATCACCTTCTATGTCACTTGATGAAACTTGAAACCAAGAGAGTTTGGGTAAAAAAAGGGAGAGTTTTAAGGCAACATAAAACCACATTATCAGTAGCTGATATCAACATAATCATGGCAAATTTCCCATCTCCTAAATTCTTGTAAGCGGTCAGTATAAAGCCAGAACCTAAGCGGAAAGAGCTAGTGTTCCCTGGAAAAAAAACATAACCATTCTTTACGGATTTATGAAACATTTATTGATTGAAAGATTAAATATCACAAAACAGATGATTACTTTAGGTACAGTAACAAAGAACACATCTAATACTACAATTCAGTAGATATGGCTACTGGATAAGGCACTTTTTGCAGAGAGTAATAAAAACATACAATATCTACATACATTTGAGTGACACCATTAAAGTAGATATTAATGAGATAAAAACAGAAACCAGGATATGATGTTGCATTTACATTTTCACTAAACTCAAACTTCACTATGTATTGTGAAGGTCCAGTTTCCTCTCCACACTTTACTGTGGGGCAATTGGGCACTTGAAGAAGCTTGTTCAGGGCCTCTATTATTAAAGGTGTCCATTTACACTTTATACGCGAGATGAAATTCAAGAAATCTCACATAAGCTATGCATTATGTAGGTACAACTCAGCCCTCCTTGCAGGAGAAGCGAACTGGGTTTGGCCCTTCATAGCCCAACACAAATGCTTTACTTAACCCCTTAAGGACAATGGGTGGTCCCTAAACCCATTGAAAACAATGCATTTTGAGCCCGTACGTGTACGGGCTTTGTCATTAAGGGGTTAAGTAATAATTTTAGGTTTATAATACTTTGGTCTCTCTCATTAGCACTGGTTAATGTTTTCAGAAATACCATCTGATTTATTGACTCCTGCTAATTTATAGGACAGGTGGTGCTTAAAGATGTGTTTTACATCTGCAATCCCTGAGCACAATCAATACGGTTTGGTGTTCAAACATTCTCAAATCGATACCACATTATAACACTACAGAATGTGTAAGGTGCCATACACTACATGCAAAATAAATTGAAAAGTACAACACTATAAATATACTGAAGCTAGGATAAATATATTAAACATAATTTTGTAAATTGGTAGAAATCAACAAAAAAATGTGCCAAAAACATTTACTTATGAAAACAAAAACAAATAATGTAGTTTTAAGACCTCTCTAAATGAGAAATACGTAATCTAATAATTTTCTTAAAAAAAGACAGTGTTTATAAATGAATCTGTACAAAACAAAGATTTTATACTAAAGTACTTATTTCCTTAAATTATACCTTAAACCTAATCCAAAAAAATATTAAATGTGCTTTGGAACAAAATAATAGTGATTCTTGACTATTTTTCCATCTTTGGTTCTAGTAAGAGGCCAAATGACCTGTGACATCTATATAAATTGATCTGAAAGTGATCTGCCTTCCTTGGAATCTCTGGCAACGGTGGATTGGAGACTTAAGTGTTTATCAGCTGTTTGACAGTTTCGAGTTGTGTATCTGTGGGGGAGGGGCAGCATAAAGTCCCACCCACTCTATTTCCATTCGACTGAAATCCTACCAAGTGCTTGTGTTTCATTGTCCCATTGGTGTCCAAATAAAACAAAACAATCTTGAGGGAAAGCAGGATGAGAACTTCTTCCATCAATGGGAGCTAAGATCATCTGTGGTGAAGATCAGTCTGTCGGTCCTGCTAAATAATTTTGTTGTTAATTTTTATGTGCAATGTTATCTTTACGTAAACTATACCTTGCTTTTGTGGAAAAACATTACATAAAATCCAGGTCTTCGTGGTCATCACGGTGGAAAGAGAGCACTGGATATACTAGTGAGGCAGGCAGAATTTGTAATGTGGTACAAAACAGTTTAGGTTTATTATAAACTGAAAAGGCTAGTGAAAAAGTGATGCTTTTTTTTGTATATTCAGCAGCCATAACTATGCTGAGATTGAACTAAAACACATCTGGAGCCACCTTAAACCCCTAATCAAAATTAAATGTTTATACAAATCAAAGAGTTTGCCAAAATTCGTAATAATCCAAATGCACAAGTCTAGTATACACACACTGTGGTTTCAATATTCATTTGTACACAGTATTAATATATTTATTTGGTGTATATAATGCTAAGATGGCAGGATTTAGGAAAAGGGGCAGATCAACTTTAATGCTTTACAGTGCAACAGGAAAATCGATTCACTATTAGAACCTATGGGAATTTTGAATTCTTGACATAGGTTAGTAAAGTGGAAATTAAAGAGTTATTCTGTATTAGTCCAAAAAACATTTCCATGAGCACCATAAAAATGTAAAGGGATCATGCAGCTTGAATGCATATGATGACTGGAGTCACGGGCGTCCACAGCATTTCTTCCGAGAGGGGGGTGACAAAATATCATCCTCAATTTTCTCCTCTCCCACCCCAATACTTCCTTACCTCCACCCCATCACCTACCTTTGTTGGCTCAGGAGAGGGGTTTCCTGGTGGTAGGCAAATGTTAGTTACCCATTAATTGGAAAAATGATATGACTGTGGTAGTAGTAGCTGACAGATCATGAACCTGCACAAAATGAGAACTTTAGTTTTCAAAAGCTGGGGTGGTAAAGATTAGCCACAACTACCCCAGTCAAGATTGTAAGCTTGCAAGAGCAGGGTCCCCTTCTCCCTTTGTACCAGTTTGTTATTGTTTGTAATTTTAAATTATTTTACGGAATCTGCTGGCACTATATAAATAAATGCAATATAATGGTGTACATTATATCATGGGAGTCGCAGTTAGTGTGTAGTGTAGGCCACTGTAGGAGCTGGAGTAATAACTAACCCTAGCTGCAATACATGTTTGAAATAAAACTACCTTCTGTCTGCAGCCTGCAAACAGTCTTTGCCCAAGCAGAGATTATGTTCCCCCCCGACCCCCTTGTTTTACAAAATAATCTTAATATGTACAAAGTTTTGCAATGTTTGCAGGAGCATAGGAACAGAGCTTTCACATGCTCAGACAACTTAAAATATATATTTTATTTTCCAAATTTAATTTAAAAATTTACTTGTTAAATCTAGGAGAAGATATTTAGATGTATTACCATTATGGGCATCTAAGAAAGCTGACTGCTTAAATAAAAGTCTATGAGCACAAACTTATTGGTTTTGTTTCATTTGTGATGAAAAGGAAAACATCTTAATAGTGTACACATTTAAAAAATACCATTTAAAGATTTTCTACAGAGTCAGATACTTGCAGCTCCTGTTAAAATCCCTCAAGGATTTGTATGAAAGTTATAAATCATCTCTTAAATGTTTATTTGCACGTAAATCTTCTTTATCCTCCGGGATTAGCCATGTATAATAAACTTTAACAGGATCAATATTCCAGTACTTATGGAACGATATTGGAACTTGGTGAGAAAGATAATCACTTGGATAGTCCATGGGTCGGGCCTAGAAAAACAACAGAAGAAACTTATACAGTGAACTTGTAATGGTAATATATATATATACATACACACATATATATTTACGCATTTTTGTAAGAAAATTGTAGTCCATCAAAATAAGTACTCTTATTTTGTGCTTACGGCTATTTTTTTTTTACGTTCTAGATAATGGTTGAATCCACGTGACCACTCCAAGATCCTGTAAGATGTGCTTTGTAATTTATGCTCCATAAGAAATAAACCACTAACAAGGCTTGATCAATTTACATAAAGGTTTTCAATGAAGTTACTAGTTATTCAAGCCACTGTTTGTACAATCATATTTTTGTACAATCTTTTGCTGCTCCCATAACAGTAGCGCAGACTAAAACATCAAAACTAGTAGCTTGATGTCCACAGTTCCCCAGGGACACTTTGCCACCAGGTAGGCAAATCTTTCCATAATATAAAAAATTATAAAGAATTTTTTTTTTTTTTTTTTAATAAAAACTACTATACTATTCTCTGCAAATGACAATTAACCATTTCAATGACTGTTGGGGATATATACAAGGCAGGGGGAGAGGGCAAGGGCACAGAAAAGGGAGAGAAGACTGTGGGGAAACAGGTAGCGAGAGGACTATGGGAAACGGGTAGCGAGAGCTGGGAGCACAGTGACCAAGCCTAACATTTTGTTTCCAAATAAAAAAGCCCTCCAAAGGTGGTCTGAACTGAGAGGGCAAGAAACAAAATGTGTTGTCTAAAAACAAATGAGCAAAAAAGAAAAATTGGTCTGAGATTATATTGGGCATCATGAAGCATGTCTCTAGCCTTTATAGTCACTTAGAATATAGTGGAAGAGAAATCTTCACATGGGAAAAAGTGGTCCTGGGAAATGAGAATAGCATTGATGAATCGTTAATACGTTTGAAGCTCTTGATCAATGGAGCCATCTTTATACCTAGGAGATAAGTACATTATTGGTGTTCATTGCAAATGTACATGCAATGGTACATTAGAACGTATTAGCATGATTATAATAATTATACACACAGATAAATATAATACATCAATTGCTGTCAGCTTTCAAATGAAAACTTTCATGTAGTTTATGAAAGGGCTACAGCTTGTTTTCATTTTTAACCTTTTTCTTTATTGAAACACAACAAAAAGGAAGATTAGCAAGATATTCTCCTAGATCGATGTTGCGGCTCTGCTTAAAACCCGTGGAAACCTCTGTTTTTATAATAGCTGAATCACATGTTTCTCAATTAGGATGACATGAATAATTACATTAAATTGTGATTTCATATTCAACTGCATTATTAGGGTCAGGACAAAATGTACTACACTCTAGAATTGTAATAATGGATATTAAAGTAATTAGAAAGTATAGTAATGAATACATTTATTTTACTAAAATCATTTATTTCCTGCTCTTATATTAAATAATAATTCAAATCAGCTGTTAGTGTTCAGATTTGCATCCATGTTAGCATCTGTTTGTACTCCTTTCCCTGCATACAAAATATTGTTTTCATGGAAAAGTTATAAAAATATTACAGGAAAATATTTTGTAAGATTTTATGTCCTTACTATGAAAGCTGAAAGGTCAGGCTCGCTAGTACCCACAGTTTTAAACTTTCCTCATTATCTGTTCTTAAATCTCTATAGGAGGGCACTGTATGCTTTGGTGTATCAATGTGTGCATTGTCATATATCTTGTTTTTTCCCTTTTTTGAAAAAAAAAAAATCATTTAGGACATTGGCACTTATAGTGACAGTTCAACAACACACTACATTTTAAACAGTAATCATAGTGACAATTTGAGGTACACTAATAAACCAGCATTGAACATTGATTGTAAAGTCTTAATCTACATTACTAAATAAAATAACACATTCTCTCAAAAGGGCAAAAATTATTTTCAGCGGGTATAGAGGGTTACTAGTAAAAGGCATAAATTGTTGTTAGGCAATGTTTCCGCTCTTGCACAGATTCTCTGACTGTAGGAAACTGTAGGACTGCTTGTAAAAAAAATATGGAGATGTTTTCCAACATGGATAGCAAAGCCAATCATACATTTTAAACCTGTGGGTATGCTACGGTATGGCTATGCCAATTTTTCAGGAATCCTGTTGGGCATAAACATTTTTTTCATATAATTAATATTATATAACTAAAACACATAAATCCAAAATGGCAGGTAATGTCACATTCAGGATGCATTTCATACATTAGCTTATTGGAGGTTTTTACATCTCTTTAGGGTTAATTAGAATATTTAGAACCTGGGTTGGGGCTTTTAAAATCATATTGTATTAAAGTAACTCATCCATGTACATAAAGCCAATGAGTTAAAGTCTTACCTGGTGAAAAAGTGGACTGTGGATAACAGGAATTCCAAGGCCGCTGGCACACATCCCAAGAACCATATCATCAGGTGCATCATTGCTGTAACACCGGCATTTGCTGTTTAGTATCTTTCTTACCATTTTTCTGCTGAATACCATTCTTTGAAAAATGAGATGAAAATAAAAATGTTTGTGTCAATATAATTAACAGAGTTTTATAATATTATCAGAATGTCACATACATAGAAATTATGAATTTCCCTTCAGCTGTTATTCCTGAAGAATTAAAGAGCTACTCTTTCTAGTGGTATTAACTCTTTAGGGATGGAGGAAGTAATATTATGTCCTCACAAAACCTGTACATGGACCCGAGGACGTGGTATGTCCTTCGTTGATTTGCATCAGCAAGGAGATCCCATATGCAACGGTATTAAGGGAGTCAAAAACGGCCAAGCTTTTGCGGGGCTACTCTACCCACAATCTTCCCAACCACCCATTTTAGTCATTCATCAGCTTCCCCCTCGGTCGATTTACTGTTAAATGTACTGTATGTTTTTTCTGGATTTAAAATGATTGCTTACGATGGATATTATCTGATTTAACCATTAGAAGCAGCTTCCAATCAGTGAGGATTTAGTAAAGAGTATAAATATTCCTGGACAAAAGGCTTCCTGTTTAAATTATGGAACCACTATCTAAAACCTGGCAAACAATATAGAGTATAAACAATTCTGGAAAACCATTACCAGTTTAAAAAACTAAACCCACATTCAAAGCATAGGAAACGGATAAATATTCAGAGCTGTAAGTAGAAAAAAAAATAAAAAATATATTTGTCATATAAAATAGAAGCTAATTAGGTACCATCAGAAATAACTTATCGAGAAATAGCACATTAAAGACAGTAACTAAAAAGTGATTACATTTTTAAAGAAAATAGCATTTTTTTTACAAAAACTAGCAAGTACAGAAAAATCTATGGGCACACTTAATTTTACTTCTTGCACAGGCAAAATTCTCCTAGCCAGGCATTCATTGTGCCTGCATTTGTGTGTTTGTATATTATATGTTTTTTTTTTCCCTAGCTTGTATATTATGATTGCATTCTTCTATTCCTTTGAGATATGCACTTTTATCATTATCTCCCCAGTTCCATCTGACAGCAGCTGCTCAGGTTGATGAAAAATTGAAATAAATCATATGTACGGCTATATAAAGAGTTTGAAACAACTGTCATTTTCAAAACACTTTTCAAAAAAGTTTTTCTTATACCTTTGACATAGAGTTCCTCATTCATTATATTTATATCAAATGCATTGTGAGGTACATTGGTTTATTTGAAACGAAAACAAATGTAAATGTTGGCATTTGCCTCAATACTCCTAACAAACAATGTGAAGGTAAAAACAAGTCACAATTTGTTTGCCAAACTTCATATTCAGTCATGGGGGCTCATGCCAAAAAGTGCATTAATTTTAGGGCAGGAGGCAGCAAGGATCCAGCCAATAAACAACTCCACATACCCAGTATGATGGTAAAGATTGAATTATGCATTGTTCTCTGTAGCTTCAACAGGCCATTGTAAGCTAAAGATGTGTTCTCACAACGTACCTCGATTAGGCTGCAAACGTGTGTCAACATTTGCAAAAGGGGCCTATTCACAAAAGGGATAGCTGGTAAAAGTTGGAAAGTTGTGGTTTCTAATTCTCTCACTTCACTATTTATTAAGACTGCCAGGTTTCTCCAGCATGAAGGGCAGAGATGGTCCTGTATACTGCATAATTCTATAGGTGAAGAGACCCTGACCGTACATTATACAGAACCAGCCAAGCAGAAGCTCACTGGGGTTGGACATTCATCATTTATAGTTAAGTCAAGAAGGTGAAACCACAACTCTCCTGGCCCTTAAGTAAACAGATCCCATGGTCATAGTTAACTTTATAAATATACAAGGTAATATATCACTATTCATTTTAACTAGAAGCTCAAATTGGTGCAGTAAATATTCAAAGGTCAAAACATTGTACCCTCTAGCAAGATAAGCAAGTAAACCTTGAAGGACCACTATTCCCTCATTCAGCACCCTCTGATCTTTGGCTTGCAGGAGATGTGTTTGACTGAATACATTTCCTCTGCATGGCTCGGTGCATGTGCAGCATACTTCCCCCAGCTCCAGCACTGGCTTGTGAAAGAGTTACAGGGGGGTCTAATGAGGCGGCTCCACAAGCTCATCATTTATAAAAGTTTTAATTTCTAAACTGTTTTCTCCTTCCCACTTGTAGGAGAACTCGTCTCTTGGTCTCCAAGGTTTTAATGCTTTCGCAGAGTATAGGTACATCTTTCATTGGATGGAGGTGACATCAACACAAGAATATGTCAACTGAGCTCACTGTGTTAAGGTTCCCTATGAATTAGGAAAGGAAACTGAGAACGGAGCTGTTGACTAGATACAAGTTGATTAACCCCTTCCACAGTGGAAGACTTTCCTTTTATCCTACCGTTGTGTTAACATATTGCCTGCCAGAAATGTACCGTATACGTATTAGGACATTATTAACATCTTGCCTACTAGAAATATTTTCTTTGATATTCACACATTCCACATGTTGCTAACCGTGCCACCCTGCAGTATGTATATTGTATAAATTCATAGAAGGCAATCGGTTACATATCATACTCTACAGTACTGGTCGGTAACATGAGAAATATATACTTGTGGTCGAGGCTTAAATCGACACCAGCCCCATATATTTTATCACGTGTTTAAGCTCTTGTCCCCACATGCCACACCCTTTATACATATACTATAAGCCAAATAGCTTTACATCATTATATTAAATTGTTCCTTAATGATAACAGAATATCATATTATTAATAAAATCACAGGAAACAAAAGTGTTAAAAGACCCAAATAAGTACCTGGAGTCTTTACAACCAACATGTTCCACTTTTGTCCCCCAAACAGCCTGCCTGTGCCATCTTTGTCCCTCCAAATACATCCAAGCTAACACACACTTACACATCCATGCTAAAATACACTTTCTCACTCACTCACTCTCTCACTCCCGTATCCCCTTACTTCACCTGGAGCTTTCTCTGTGGCACTCGCACAACGGGTGATTAACTTCTCTCTTACTGCCCACGAGAAGCAAGAATGCAGCAGGGTAATGTAACGTGAAGCATCCTACTGTGTTCTTGCTTCCCCTGGGTGGCAAAACAGAGGTTGCTCGCACAGTATAAGAGTGCAACAGGGGTAAGTTACAGGCCCGTGTGTACAGACAAGAGTTCACAGGGGTAGCCTGAGCCCACTAGAGTATCGGGCCCAGTCCCAGTTGTGACCCCCGCAACCGTAGTTGTTACGCCAATAACATTAGGTGACTATCGTGCTGATCCCCAGTGCTGCTTCACCGGACCGGCAGGCCCACATGGAAAAAGTGGTTGCTATGACCGTGTTACTTCCTGATGGCAATAAAGAACATATAATGTAAAATAAGTTGTAGGGTTTACAAACTTACATTTTCCTGTGATGTTTTACTGTTATTTTTGCAGCTCAATATTAATATATGTTCAAAACTGGTACACAAATTGGTTATATAGAAACCGTACATTGTTGCAATTCTTTATTATACATAAATGAACACATGTAACATATAATGTCAAAGAATAAACATCCACAGTATTTTACATTTGACTACATTTTAAGATGTGTGTATATATACCGTATTGGCTCGGATATAGGCCGCCCCCCTATATAGGCCGCACCCTAAAAGTTTTGTGCTTTTTTAAAGAAAACGTTTTTTTCTTTAAAAAAGCACCAAAAAACATGCTGCCACTGTCCCCCCCCCCCCGAGATATGCTGCCACTGTCCACCCCCCCCGAGATATGCTGCCACTCTGCCCCCCCGATTTACCAGAGCAGACTCCCGGGTGTCTTGCAGGGCCGGCGGGGGACATCTACGCAATACGCGTATATAACTTCCGGTGCCGGGACTCAGCGGATGTGCCGGCACCGGAAGTTGTATACGCGTATTGCGTAGATGTCCCCCGCCGGCCCCGCAAGACACCCGGGAGTCTGCTCTGGTAAGTCTTGGGGGCAGAGGTAAAACGCATCGTGCGGACGGTCACCGGCTGCGGCAATGCGGGTAAACAACCTCCGCAGCCGGTGACCGTCCGCACGATGCGCTTAGACAACCTCCCGTGCCGGCACCCCCCCCCGTGGAAAGTGCTGGCAGGGGAGGCTGTCTGAGCGTATCGGAGAGTAGGATGCAGGTCCCCTGCCCCGCTGCGGGGGATCTGTATCCTAACCCCGCTGCCTGCCCGCTAGACCCCGAATATAGGCAAAAAGTGCGGCCTATATTCGAGCCAATACGGTATACACTGCACTTCAAATGAACCATGATAACTTTAAGTGTTTACAAACGGACATTAAGCATTTTGAGGTTATTCTGGCACAAGCAGTTAGATTTGATAAAAAGGCGTTATTGTAACAAAGATTTTTAAGCTCCATTGAGTAAATGTAATTTCAAATCAACCTAGATCAATAGGAAAGCCTATGAAACTCAGTACCGTGGCTGTTTTCTAGAAATATGTCATTGGAAATGCAATTGTTTTTGACAGCTCACATTAATGGATGAATTAAAGGCAGTCGTGTATAATTGTACTCTGAAATAAAGAGGGCAAGCAATGCTTGTAGATAGTGACCTTTTAAAACATTTTATATACTTTCAAACAAATTGAAAAAAAAAATGCATTGGAAATTATCCCAGCAAAATATAGGGGATAAAAATCCCCCTATATATCTTAATATCACCACCAACAACTTACTCTCTATACTTAAGTATCCAGTCTCCATAAACAATAAACAGACTACATCATCATTAACACCTCTCCATAAAATAAATAGTGTCACATTCACAAAGTCCCACACAGATTCAGCCAGAATCAAATGTATGAACAGAATTGGCATTAACTTAGATTTACAATGAATCCTTTATGCTACCTTGAAAACAAACTAATTTCAGAACATTTTTGAAATCAGTGGGCAAATGACAAAGCGAAATCTTGCATCATATTTTGCGAAGAATGCAAACTTGATTTAAGTCTGTTTATATTTCAATATAAAGACAAACCAACGTAACAGGCACACCCCAGACAAACTTCATCATGTGTCAGTAGCAACTCACATAAGTCAAACGAAGTGTTAGGGTTGGTGCACCAGTACCTAGTATCTACAAACCTTTTTTTGTGATTTTTATTTGTAAATCAATGACAGGAAAGGTGGGGATGGAAAAGAGGGGACAGGACCACGTCCAGTGCCAAAGACGACCGGAGCAGTCCCGCCGGGGTAGAGGAGTTTTTTTGTTGTTTTTTTTTTTAAATCAATAGCGCCCGAAGCTCATTGGAGGCTATGAATTGAAGCCAGCAGGACAAGGTTGTAGAAGTGTATTTCTGCATGCGGTCTGATGCAATGCGGATTAGATGATCTCTTCAACCCAATTAACCCAGTCTTTGAATTATGGTACTGTTGCACGTCTACAGGGGACAGGGATCAAGTACTTTGCAGCATCTTCCAATCGGGGGAGACCACGTCATTGGACGTGCCGCCATATTGCCCTCAGTTAATTAGAAGATGAAGAAGAAGACGCAGAAGATATGGAAGCAAAGTGGTTAGCAGAAGCGGAAGTGGTTGGCAGAGAAGGTAGGGAAACATTTAGCGAATGTGAGAGAATGAGAGTGTGAGAGAGTGTGTGTTAATGCAGGCCCATAAATTTCGGACAAAAATTCGGAACAAGGCACAAATCCCCTGAATTTACCAAAATTTGGTAAAATTGCAATTGGTACATATCCAAACGCAAAAGTCTACTGTTTATCAATGAAGAATGATCGCTGCCCCTCCTAAAGTGCAGCTATTTGCTCTGACAACTCAGGGGAGTGCGGTTTCTTTAGCAGGGAAGTAGATAACATGTATGAGCCTCCCATACGGAGGCTGAGTTTTATCTGAAGTAGTTCCTCAGGTGGGCCTTAAGTTCTCTAAATGCTACACTATCCCTCAGTAGGGACTCATTGAGCCTCCAAAAAGTCACTGTGGGGTGATTATGAGAATGACAGGGGTGTGGTCCTAGAGACTTATATCTCTCCTCCAGATGAACCCTAGATGGTAGTCAATCATGGAATATGACCAGTGAGGGGCAGAGTAGAAGGTATAATCCCTCTCCGGCGTCCACCAGTCCACGTTTCCTCTGCAAGAAGCCAAACCTTCGTGGGGCACAGGAGGGCTCCACCTTAGGGAAACTGAATCCTTCACCCAGTAGGAGGACCACCTATTTGAAATTTGATAAGATCCACAGAATGGACACAGTTGTTGCACACTGGCCCCTGTTGGGGAGGTACACATTGTCCAATGTGTAGGGCTGATCTTAGGTGGTCCCTCCTACAAATGTGAACCCCCATCACTTTTTACCTACAGAAGGATGAATGGAACATGCCTAGATATTAGGATTGTTGTCCCCTTAGATTTAGCCTGAGTATCATTGATATAGAAAACTTTCTGGAAGCATCAGTCCCTTAACTCTGGGGAATGAAGCCCTCTAAAGTGTCTCGACACTCAGTCTCCTGAACTCCCCCAGCGCCCGAGATCCTCTGCTGGGAATATTTAGCCACCAAGCACTGAGAGCTTAAAAGCCATAATTGTTGGATGGGAACACCTAAAGAAAATCCCCCAACTACCTACACGCCAGTAGCTCCAGGAACAGGTTACAAGTCGAGGGCCTGAGAAAGAAAGACAAAAAAGGGAAGGTAAAGGACTGGAAGGGGGAAAATAAGGAGCGGAGGGAGAAAAAAAATGAGGAAGGGGGATAAAAGTTCGAGGTATGAAGGCCCTCTTAAAAACCTACAAACAGACAAAGAACAGTAAGGAAGTAATGGAAAGAAGATATATTTTTATTAAATGTAAAATTGGCGCCTACACAATGTACAGGACACGAGTAGCTGAGTTATCATTGTTTTGATGAAGGTTGATTATGAAAGGGACAGGGATAGAACAGGGCTCATATACATGCAGTTGCTTGTTAATAGAGGAAATAATCTCTTTGTAGATCCTCTAACAGCTCAGCAATCTATGCACTCATTTAGTTTTATCTATGTGGCAGGGCTGTCAGAGTTATACAAGGAAAAAAATTATTTTGTTAGTTAGAAGTAGGAATTTTACAGAAAACTAAGTATAGGCAGAGTGGATCAGATTTATGATATTCCTTGAAAGCCATTCAAATTAATCAAATCCTAAATTTAAGGCTAAACTATACAGGGTACATCTGTACCGTGATGCTTTCTCAATACAAAACCTAGTTATACAGCAAGCTCTTCTTAGTTGTGCTCCTGAGCCAGCATGAGGCACATCTGGACTACTTTGCAAATTATGAATTTGCATGAGCCTCTGACTTAAGGTGGAACCACATCAATACAACTTGAAGGTAAGATGTGTCTGAGTCCAGGAAAGTTTAGTATAATATAAAGTGTTGATTCATCAAGCCACAGGTTTTATACGCCAAGTTTCTCCCTAAGAAACCTGGAATTTCATTATATGAATACGATGGAACAGAAATTAGCATGCCTCGATGATTACGCTTGGGATTAGTTACCTTAAGGTAGAAGAAGAATGTCTTATGATATCTAGCACAAGTAGTATCATTGTTCCAGAGCACTTCTAGGCATCCAGCCACAATAAACACCAACATGATGTTCTCAAACTAAGCTTTGGGTCCAGTGATTTTGGTTTCCTCCATCCAGTTGTAAATTACAAGAGCAGAACCTCAGGGGCCTTTTTAACATCCCAGAATACAGAAAGTTCCACACTTAGAATAAAATAAACATTTTACGAACACACATTAAATTGTTACGCAATCAGTTTTTCAATTTATTTGCTGAAGCAAAACAGATTTATTATCAGCATTTTAAAAATACATAAATCAATAAAATATGGGCAAAGAGAAGATATTATCGCAGAATTGTGCAGCAATTTATATAAATCTTGTTCTCAGATTAGTAAAAGGGAAACCATTATAAAAATTGTAACAACCCTTTCACTTTATCAAAATACCCTTTTCAACTATGAAGCCTTGGGCAAAATGTTATAAACAAATATGTTAGATTATATAAACCAGAAGAACCTGTGTACATGCAAAATACATACATATATATATATATATATATATATATATATATATATATATATATATATATAAAAACCTTATAATTTATCATATAACATATATCCACATACATACACATTTTAAATATTGATAAAATTAACCTCATAGCTTTAAAACACCTCTATCTGGCTAATGATAATTAACACAATTGTGATTTTTATATTTGAACAAACTTTTCCAAAGCAATAATAAGGTTATTTGGGGCCTTCCTTGAAAGTAAAATTAGTGATGAGAATACCTGGGAACTTTCTGTGTTTTGCCTGGAGAGCACCTGGAGATGAACAGCTTCTCTGGTCCTCCAGGTCAACACCCAAACCCTCCGGGTTGCGGGAGGGGGGGTCCTAACACTCCGCCACTAATTTCCCCTTTAAACGAGGGTGTTTCCAGCAATGTCAGTGGGAATGCTTACTGATGTTGGCAGGAACGCCCCTGAAAATCTGGGTAGCCTGAGGCAGCAAGTTCCCAGGTATGGTGATGCAAGGCGGCTGGACTGTCAGAATAAGGAATGTATCCCTTGAGACCAAAATGTTTTTTCACCCTCCAACCAGGTACCCCTCAGGTTGAACAAACATTCTAGATCAAAGTCAGACAAGCAGGCTCAAGAACAGAAATATATGCCTGTACGGTTTTTTGGAATCAGGCCAAAAAACAGTACAGGCAGCAATCAGGCAAAAACTACCCGAGGTCAAGACTGGAGACATTGGGAATGTGAATACAGCAAACTGGGTCACAACAGATCAAAATTGTAAGAATCTGCTACTAGTAGGTAGACCACACTGGCCCACTACTGACCTGTGAAATCAAGTTAGGTTTTTGCTGCTGTCGTACAAGACTCATGTGGCCTCTATTCTACCTGCCCTCTCAGAGTTCAGGCAGGGAACACTCCTCCTGGGGGGCAACTTTAATCTTCCCCCTGACCCCAAAGCCGTATTGGTGTCTCCCATTTGCGCACGCTCATTTGCTGATGTTGAATGTTCTACCTAGAGTACTATACCTCCTTCAAACTATCTCAATTTTTATCCACCATGGCCTTTTCCAAGCCTTGAAGACTATGAAACGTGTGGGGGAAGGAAAAGTCCACAGTCACCCAGGGCACGACGTGCACTACCAGATTATCACGCATCTCATCCTTTGAGAACGTTGGCGTGGGGGTGTAACAGATAGTATTGGAGCAGTCCATGACCCCTTACCGCTTCGGAAAGAGCCTGCGGCTCAGAGTTCACCTTGACATGTACTTCTCTTTCCATTTCAAGTCTGTCTTTCTACCATGGAAGTTGCCAGTAAAGTTTGATTAAAAAAAAACACATTTTAACATTCTTACTTGCAGTCACTTTTCCGAAAAGCTAACTCACTAAACTTGAGCATAACCATGCTAATTAGTCCTAATTAGGACTTCACAAACCCATTACTTTCCACTGTTCGTAAAACAGGCAGTGCTGCTTACTTTGCATGTATATTATCGAATGTGCCACTTTAATTGGCAACGTCTTTCATTTTACAGAGTGTTTTCAAGGCTCAGCTACAAATCTGAACAGAGAACATAAAATGCACTACCTTGGTCTGAGCTCTGCTCCGACTTCTCCCTGCCATTATGACATTGGCCAAGTATTAAATCCTACGACGGCTTGTCATTTGGTTTCTCTTGTTCTCATATTTCTTGCACTGCTGAACAGTTCTCCGACATTGAGACAAATGACAAAGTGCTCACAAAAGCTGCTTATGAATCATCTGTGGCACTGAAGTGTCTCCTGGTTTTCCCCAGGAAGCTTTATAAAACTTATCTGCTCTTTCTGCACCAGAAGCGTTTTTTTCCCCCTTTCAGTTTAACTGGAATGAACATTCCTCTGGTTGGGTGTGTACAGGGTATAATCACTTGGCAGGAGTACCCATGACAGATGGAAATTAAGTTAATCGATCTGCTTGCAAGTGAATCATGAAGCCAATGAAATTCAAAACCATTTACTTTTTCAAAACAGGTTGGCATAGTCGAGCATGGCAGGTTATTTATGTAGTCAATTGTTTTAATGTATAGTACTTGTTAAAGTTTATGACTTCTGGAAACACCTCACTACATATTATGTTTATGCGATTCTTACCAAGCCATTGGTTTTATGCTGTTCTAGAGCCTAATTTATAACACAGGATGTAATTGCTGGTAAAAGTGATGACATAACCTTTTGGCTTCTAGAAACTCTGTGTCCTACTGTCTCCAGACTTTGGTACCTACAACTGATCCTTACACATCGGCATTTCATATCCAGTAAGGACTGGAAGACTGGCCTTGACGCGCCATTTTTCTATCTCAGTCTGGTATTTAAATAGGTACATTTGGTTACTACATACCAGTGGAGTTGTATTAAAGGAATCCATGTGTCTAACTCAGTTTGGTGATAGCCAAGGCAGGCTGATAAGCAAAGGCTTAATTCAAGGTTAAAAAGCAGGGGAAACAAAGGGACAGGAACACAAAGCTAGGGCCACAATTTAGAACACTTTGATGTGAGCATCAGAAAATCTGAGAGTCAGACGCAGGGAACTTGGAGGCTTTATAGTGCTGCTGGGCGTGACCTCACGCATGATGCCGCAGAGCCCACTACCTTGAACCTCCTGCTGGGTCCCATTGTTAGGGGGTACAGAATGCTTGGCTCTCCTCTTTGGGAACCCCGGCCCCAGCGCGATGATACAGGGAGGTGGCCATGGAAGGAGAAGCAGCACCCTGTCGCATGGCTGACTCTGCCTCGGAAACACATATGGGGCTGTGGTCTTTTCTCTCCCAATTAATTTCTCCCCTTTGGTTAAGTTACTGCTTTGACAGGAGTTGATTGGCCTGTGCAGACTTTGTAGGGGTGAGTCGAGGGCCTGCAAGACTGTCTGAGCGAGTCTCTTATTGCTCCACCAACAGTAAGCCTCACACACAACTCATGGGATTTATAGAGATATTCACAGCACACACAGTGATATATCATAATTATATTATTTGTTAGTTATTTTGAGTACCTAGAAAGTACTTTAAAATGTATTCTTTGCTGATTGGCCAGTAAGGGACATTGCACTGTCCTTTTCAAAAACATATGCCACTTACAGCTCCCACCACCTGTAAAAGGTCACATCATTATCCCATAAATCTATGCTGCCTACTCATTCTCTGCAACGCATTGCTTGTTAGCACTGTTTTTAATTTTTAGCATCCCCATGGTAAAATACACCGACTGCAAAATAGAAATATGTAATTTATACATATAATTAACACATAAACCTAGTGAAGTTGAAAGTCTCTCTTTAAGGGATTGTATTAAATAAAAGTGACGTGGTAAGTAGTCCACATCTAAGTACATTTTACAGCCAATTAGTCACAATAATAAAGGAATAGGGTATCACAATAGGCCAGTTCAGTACAGGTTAGCGTTATGGCAAAACTTGAGGAACACTAAAAGTTGCTTGCATATGCATTTTTTTTTGAGCATGCAACAGGTTTGTCTTGGAGTCAACTTCAAAGCATCTGCATGGGTACTCGCAAGCATTCACCTGGTGACCGCAATGGATGACAAGTTGAGCCACATCACTCAAGTAGACCTTTGACTTAACTAACCAATTACTCAACCTTTTTGAGCATAGAAACCAGCGATCACTGGTTCAAAATATCAAGTTCAAATCTAGTTTTAGTAAATATAATTTTATGAATACACTATTTACATATACGAGAGAGACGAGAGAGAGTATAGATCATTTTTACTCTCATATTTTGGCATAAAATAATAATCCAATCAATGTATATCCCCAGATGATATCTGCTGAAACTTCCTTGTGATAATGCTATTACGGCTCTCTTTTCACATCTATTAGAATATAATGTATATATTAGCATTCTACCATGCACATATAAATCTAACAGCACATGAAAAAATTATACAGTTTCCACTTCAGCCAAGGCAACTATTTAGTTCACACTGTCCAATATTTTCTTGTGGCTTCTGAGCCCATATAAATGGGACATAAATATCCAACTGAGTGGTGTCAAGGAGAAAATGATTCTGCAGTGATATGCCAGCATATATTATCTGATCACCTGCCCCTATTGCAATGCAGCGATAAGTAGACAGTATTATCAGTTTAAATGAGGCCGATGGGGCTGCATTGGTACTGCAGCAAAAATTTAAGTCTTCATGCCGGCATTTGGTTATCTAATGAAATTGCTAAAAAGTGTTAATACTAGAAACAAACCGAATCTACACACACCTATATATGTACCTATACATAAATACATACATAATGTTTCTAATTTTGCTTGTAATCAGAAAACAAATCCTTCTTCAGGAAAGATGAGAGGATTTTTATGGTATGAGTAGGATGAATTTGAATTCTTTATTCAAATCTGTACCAGCATTCGCGGATCACTCTACAAGGCAGGATAACATACATGGTACAGCGTTTGCATAGCAGAAGATGGCAGCATGTGGGTTAAATGGTGTTTTGTCTGAAGGCAAAATATTTTGAAAACTTTTGTATTATATATCTTTCCCAGAGGCTCTGCTGTTATTTGTAATCACTGGGAAGTAAATTTAATTAAAATACAGCTGTCTGATTTCCACATGCCTGAAAGTCTCAATGCATACAGTAAATAAAATTTGAGAATATTAAGTGGAAACACTTCACACATTTATATTTGGATGGTGCAGTAAGAGATTTCATTAATCACTTACCCTCCTCCACCAGTAATATAACTGTATCCCCGCGCTCCTAATCCATAACCGTAACGCTCCCCAAGAAATATTGATTCATTCGGATCATAACAACTAAGTAGTTTCCGTAATCTTGAGAGACTGATCATAAAAAAAAAAAAGAAATAAATATTAGGGAAGAATCGGCTACTGAAACCAAATTAATTCACTATTGCTAAAACGCTTCATTAAATAATTCCATAAAATCATATCAACACAAAAAGAAATCTCCAGCATTTTAAATTCTTAAAACTTAAAGGCACAGGCACCTATTTTGTTCAGTCATCCGTGAAGCAAGTCTAGTTTGTCTCACTGACCACTCATTCTCAACTACTGACATCTATCTGCAAACAGAGCGTGGAGTCTCCGAGAAGGTGAAGGGAAGCAATCAAGGACGGGAGGAAGACAGGGAGAGTATGAGAGAGAGGGTTGGTGAGTGCGGGGAGTGCTTGGGCCTTTAGATAGACTATAAATATAGAAGATGAAAAAGCTTCTTAAATGTTTTTGTTAGTTTTATGTGATTGAACCATTAGATGAAAATTTAAAATGTCTTTTGAGGTTTATTTGCGTAACATACTAAAGCATACAATACAAACTTTTCCTTAAAATATGAAATCTACTACTTTGGCAACTAGTGAACAGAAAGACTCAAGGTACATAAGCAAACATTTATCATTGAAGCTTTGAAATGTACTGCCTTAGGGTAAGTTTAAAGGAATAGTCATGTATATGCAAATGACTATTACTGCTGTATATGCTATCTTGCACGGATCTCACAGATGAGCTCTTGGCTTGCAAAATATTCTATCTGCTTCCTAGATTCTGTAGAGATTAGCCATACAAAATACAAAAAATGTTGTTATACACAGGAAAACAGAATAAAAATAGATTAAAAAAACCCTTAACATACCTGATCAGTGTGTCATCATCCACTATGATCAGCCAATATGTCTGTGGAGTGGTAGATCTTAAAAATCTTTCCAGTATGGCAAAAGTTTTGCCACAGTGCCCTAAAAAAACAATACAAACACATCCATAAAAGCTTTTTACATGTCTATGAGAAAATCACAATACAGAATACACAGGTTCCTAAGGATACTTTGTATAGACAGATCAGCATGCAAATGGTCTAAAAGGATACACTGCTGTCTATACAGATCATTAATATCCTGGTTATTACTAGAGCTATTAATAGCTCTAATAAAAGTTACATTTTATTCCACACTTAAACTGTTGCAAGACATCTTATGAATTGTAATATTTGTTTTGCCTTTTTAAACATTTGCACCATTATACCATGTGATGCGATGCACAGTTTGGTATATACAGAGTGCCTTGCAAAAGTATTCACCCTCCTTGGCATATTTCCTATTTTGTTGCATTACAAACCGGAATTAAAATGGATTTTTATTTGTTTTTCATGTAATGCACATACACAAAATATTCCACATTGGTGAAGTGAAATGAAAATAACTTAAACAAAACAAACAAAAAAATAAATAGAAAATAAATTGCTATGCCCCTAAATAAAAATAATATATCAAAAGGAATGTACTATAAAAATTATTTCACAAAATGAGAATTTTAATTTAAAAATTTAAATATAAAGATAAATACATCTGTTTTATACCTCATAATCTGAAAATTTAATTCTGGACAGGGCCGGTCTGTGGATGAAATGTGGCCCTGGCCTTATCACGCAGCGTCCTGCTGCACACTGTAGCCAGGTGGCCGGTCCAGGAATAATTCTGGCTAATCTAGATTGTATTGCCTTAACCATAATTTATCCATCTAGGCTAAATAATAAATAACTGTAGGTCAGAAATCCAAAAAGCAGAGAATCACATTGAAAACAGTGCTATTACATCAGGGGGACAGGGATAAAACAACAATGACTAAAACTGACCATATACAATTTGACAACAGGGGCAGGCATGATTGTCCCTTTAACAGCATGGAACACTCAACCTGTGTACATCACAGAATTTTCTTATGCATATTTATTATGGAATACCTTCCAATTTTTACAAGGGCTCATTACATTCTGAACAATTACAGCTACAATTACGGAAGAGTTTTTTTTTCTTCTTTGCTGTTAAAAATGGAATAAATCAGCATGTTGTATATAGCTTTGTTTCTTGTCTTTATCACCATATGATATACATCTTAAGTTGCCATTTGTTTTATGGAACCTTCAAAATCACCGAGGGTGCAGAGGCTTTAATTTATATAATGGAAAAATCCATTATTTACCGCCAAATAAAAATGATGAGGCAGTTTACTGAACAGTCATAACTCAGCATTCAAAAAGGGACTCTCCAGTCATCATGTGGACTTTGAGGCATATGATCACTGAAACGTACCTCCAAAATGCATGGAAGAATTAGGCCCACTTAGGTGATGAGGGGGGCAATAGAGCACCTGAACACCTAAGGCAGCCCTGGATAGAACCTAACAAGCGCTCCTTCTCAATGCCTATGACTTTCAGGATGCAACTTTATATAACGTGCCACCGGTGCGAATATGCTTCGTGATTTCCACGTCATATGCAGACTAGATGTGTCGAAAGGTTCTTGCCTGCTGTCAAATTCTGTTTCTAATTGCTTGGAAAAAATGTGCCTTTATAATTCATGTTTAACATATACATAAACAATGTACAGAACTTGCTTAATAATTAACCGTAATCACAATTATAAGCCACAGACTCACCTCTCTCAACATTGGGTATTCCCAAATCCACCGTAGGGATTGTGTCATCTGCGTAATCGCTATAATATTCAAAATGTACAGCATCTTTTTCCCAGGTTTTCTTTACAACTGGAACTGCGAATAAAGCAAGAAAGCATGGTGATGCCTTCCAGAAAAATGATAAACTGTTTTCTTTTTTCCCACATGGAGTTTTATGATGAGCAATACTCAAGGATGGAGAAACATTTGGCATTACATCATTCCCATTTTTTAACTTCAGAATATTTAGAAAAACGTTTTTAAAGCATGATCACAAAATATACAAAGTTATATGTTTCCAGTATAATATAAAATGCACAAGTGTATTAGCAACTTAATAAGTAATTAGAATGCTAGAGAGAGAGGCATAAGAACGATGTTAAGGATCACCCAGGCCTATATTAACAAGAAGTCCTGAGACATCTCTGATGGGTTTACAAGTTCTAGAAAAGTATTTTTTTCTGTGGGAAGTCAGACTCACTGGCATGGGTTTCAGTCGAACAGTCTAGCACTATTCTTCTACTTATACGCGTTTGTGTCTATGTATGCCATGCTATCTTTTCCACCTTAAGTACCAAAGGTTCTTAGTACATTAAAGGCTGTACTTTGACATTTTTAATATTTGTTGGTTTAATCAAGACTCCCATTTCCAGTGTTTGATGTACCCACACAAATTATACACGATTTATTTCAGAAACAATAGGGGTTTCATTTGAAACCATAGAAAGATGCAAAAAATAATAATTGCAAGTGCTTTTATGTAAAAAATCTATAGTAAAATTATTTTAATTTTTAGGGCTCTTGTACATGTTATGTATGCCAGTGGTGTCACAATAACATCACTGAGCTCCCTGTATTACCGTATTTGCCCGAATATAGGCCGCACCCCCCCCACACACTAAGTCTTTAAAGTGGGGGTGCGGCCTATATTCAGGGTTTAGCGCAGGAATGCCCAATTCGTATCGCCCGACGCTCGGGACATGCAGTTCCGGGCACCGGGCAGGCAGCCTGCATCCTACTCTCCGGTATGCTCAGACAGCCTCCCCTGCAAGCACTTTCCACGGGGGGAGTGCCGGCACGGGAGGTTGTCTAAGCGCATCGTGCAGACGTTCACCAGCAGCGGCGATGCACGTAAACAAACTCCGCTGCCAGCATGTCTGCACGATGCGCTTTAACAATCTCACGGGGGGGGGGGAAATTCCCACGGGGGGAGTCCCAGCAAGGGAGATTGTTAAAGCACATCGCGCAGACGTGCCGGCAGCCGAGGTTGTTTATGCTCGCATCGCCGCAGCCGGTGAATGTCTGCGCGACGTACGTTAATAATCTTCCTTGCCGGCACTTCCCACGGCGGAAGTGCGATCAGCCAGCAAGGGGGGCAATCGGATTATCCCAGCAGGGTCCTGTCCTTCTGTGACCTTCTGGTTGTTGTCAGCAGTGACGTCTCCTGTAAGGGAATGTCCAATAGCCTCCCCAGAGTGCTGGAGGCAATGTGGCCAGAGGGAATCTATGCCTTGTGTACGGTGGCACTGCCCAAAGCTTCTAACAGTGTGGGAAAGGCTTACTTCAAACCATAACATTTCTGTTGGCCCTTCAGCTTCCATGTCCTCTGGAGGTGGCACAGGGGCACTTTTTTTTTCTGAAGCCCTTCCCGCTTGAACTAGAAAGTTGCTCATACATTTTTTTTGTTGGCAATAAAATTCACTATAGTGGAATTCCTCAAAAGTCTTTTCAGATCTTGTAGGGTCACAGAGTTATGGAGAGAATGTCTCATTCCGTTGTTTAAACCTCTGATCAGAATGATCTGGAATCATGGTCGATGAGTAAAGAACCGGCATCCATGTAAATTCATACGACTCTTGGAGTGTTCACAGATTTACATTTACAGATTGTTTTTATATTTTATGCTATTTGTGGATCATTTATTTTATTTCTTGTAACTTAGCATTATTTTGTATGCTTGGTTGATTTTTTGTTGTTATATTTTCCCTTATTATTGCTTTCCTTTTTGACACAAAAATATTAATGCTTCATTGCTAATATTTGTTATTTGGTAAACCGATATTCTGATATTCGTGAAAAATGAATACTTGCACTCTTCAAACACAGGAAAATACCTATATAAATAAAAAATAATAATAATAATGCTAATTTGGATATTTTAATATTTTTTTTATCTGTGTCAAGGCACGAAAGCCTTTGTTGTTCTTCTGCCACGGGAATGCGCCAATGATTGTACATGGGTTAACTATGCATTATGAAGAACCACTTCTGACGAGTCTCTCAAAGCTAGAACTTACTTCAGCCTAAACAACAACAAGCAATAGCTGGATCAGAACTTGTCACCTTAACAGCAATAACAATTGTGATAGTGTGCTCAATTAAATGGCCTGCTTAATTTAAATAACTGAATGCTCTTTTTAGAATATGTCATTGAGATTACCAAACAGTTATAAGTATTTTGAAGTGATATGAACTGATTACTATGCAATCATTCCTTACAAAGTGAGCTGTCTATTGGTCTAATGCACCCAACAGAACAGTATAGTGTGATCAAAACCACAACTTGGAGTGTCCAACGCTGCCCTTGAGTGTCATAGAATTAGAATTTATATATTTATGGAAATTACACAATTCTGGCAGTGTGGCTTTATGTTGTGGCAAATGTAGCCCCAGACAGCCTTTAGCGGGACATAACTAGGCAGGGAGCATGGGTAGATAGGTGGGGAGTAGGCAGAATGTGAACAAGGGCAGATATGGCACCATGCCACCCTCTTGCCCAGAGAAAGAAGAAACTGACCCAGAGACCTGGCACAGGACTTCACCTAGCGATTTTGAGTGAAACCCAGAGAGTCGCCCAATATGTTCCTTTGTAAATTATTTAATTACACATAAATGAAACAATATGCTAAGAATTATACCAATTGTATTTGTATTCTGGGCACACCCGGTATTGTACATTTTTCATTACAGGCTAAGAAAGTGTTTCCATAACACAATTTTCATTACAGGCTTAGGAGTTTCCAATGTTCCACTCTATTTCACTAAACATCAACATGCAGATATATACTATACCGGAAAAGAAGACGTACTTCTATCTTTATGAAACTTTCGGCACGTTTTTATAGCAACAAATATATCATCCTTATTCACTGGATTACCCTGGAAAATGAAACAAAAAAATTTGTTTGAAAAATAGACTAGAAAACAAGGTTGGGGCAAAATTATGATAGTCAGTAGTAAAATTCCATATTCTGTCTCAGCATTAATGCATAAAGTTTCAGACAGATAAATGTAACAGCTGTATATTTTAAGAAACTATTTTTCAACACATCCAAAAGCTGTATTTCTAAAACTGTATAATATGGCAATTTTTCAAAACAAGTTTACCTATGGAAGGGAAAATTGACTGCATGTTGTTTTTCGATAGCAATTTCATAAAATAACACAATCACTCAAATTTCATTTAAATAATGGGCACAATTTAATTTCCCCTTTTCACAGGCTAGAATGATTGATAAAAAAATTACAGTTTGCCATAAATTAATAAAGGTTGCATTGATTAGTACTCATAATAAAACCATGGCATCACGAATAGTTCTGAATAAGGGCCCACCAGGATCATATTTTTTGGTGAGGATTTCCAGTTGGTTAACTACTTCAGAAAAACATCAAGAACTGCCACTTGGCAGGATATAAACAAAAGAAAAAGTAAAGTCTCTGCAACATCACCACAGTCTATCTTTATGCTATATTGAACATGTAGCATTTGGACCCAGCTGGTCTTAGGCAAGATTTAAAACTAATTATGACTTTCCGATGGAAAAAATATACTATATTTGCTCGATTATAAGACGACCCCCCAAAATGTAAATATTAATTTAGGAAAAAAAGAAATAGCCTGAATATAAGACTACCCTATAAGAAAAAAGTTTTACCAGTAAATATTAATTCACATAAACATTTTTTTCATATTTAATAAAAACTATATGCCAGTCTGCCACCCAGAAATGCCATGTACCCCCTATATGCCACTCTGCCCCCTGATATGCCATTCTGCCCCTGATATGCCTTATACTCCCTATATGCCACTCTGCATCCCAGATATGCCTTTTAACCCCCTATTTGCCACTGCCTCAGATATGCCTTTTAATGCCCTATTTGCCACTCTGCCCCCAGATATGCCTTATACCCCCTATATGCCACTCCAGAAAGCCTCTATACCCCCCTTACCCTCCCCCAAATTAGCAGTGCATCCCTAGACTTCTCCAAGTGTTTCAGATTCCTTGGTGTCTAGTGGGGCAGCCGGTGGAGGTCTGTACACAGACAACCTCCGCTGCCGCTGCCAGGGTTTCTATGAATGAGCACCGGCAGCAGCGGAGCTTGTCTGTCCGCATCGCACAGACCTCCACCGGCTGCCGGAGAGGAGGATCCAGGTCCCCTGCAGCGCTGCGGGGGATCTGGATCTTAGTCTTGTAGTCAGACCTCAATTTGAGATCTGATTAGAAGACAACCTTGATTATAAGACAAAGGTTATTTTTTTTTTTTTTAGAGCATTTGCTCTGAAAAAAAACCCCCTTGTCTTATAATCAAGCAAATAGGGTAGGTATATATATATATATATATACATATATATATATACATATATATATATATATATATATATATATATATATATATATATATATATACACACACACACACAAACACACATATATACATATACACACACAGACACTGTATATTTGATACCTTTTGTAGCTGCACAAATTATACTAATCAGGCCAGAGACCTTCCTCACGCCAGAGACCCAGTAGCAAACTGCAATACCCTAAAGATCTGATCTGCATAACTAAACTTTCCAGTTTTCCCACTAACAGACTATTTATTTATACTTATTAGTAACAGTATTGGACAACTCACAACTTAAAGGATATTTAGGCTGTAAAAAAACAAATAATTTAACAGTTCAATGAGAACAATCAAAGCATGCAAAGGCAGGTTCCAGACGTGCTAATCACTAAGGATCATAAGCCTTTCCTAGATTCACACCAGAAGCATATCATTACCGATTACCAGAGCAGTCATTTGATCCCCAGAGAGATGTTTGGGCTAACACACTTCTAGCAATACTGCCAACTGCTCATCCTTGACCCACCTATATTACGCTTCCCCATCTTCTCAGTTCAGCTCTACTCCCAGAGCTCTGGGAGAGGGAGAGCTCCAGTGGTCCATCCCTGGGATATTCCCAGGAATGTGCACGGCTACAGAAATGATAAATTCTTCTCTGACATTTAATTAGATCTTTCACTTCACATAACACAAGCCCATCTATCTGATTTTCCTAACCTGATTCTGAAAATAGTTTGTCCAGGACATTCAAAGAAAATAAAATTATGCAATAACAAAAAAACCTGTTACATTTTTTTATTTACTATTGTATGACATTTCATGAGAATACATCTAATACAATTAAAGGAAAAACTAAACAGGAATAAAACATTCTGATCTGATAAAATCCCATGCGAACACAATGAAACCCATTTCAGCATATTTGAAATGATTCATACACACTTAACATCTGAACAACTGATTTGTATAAATGCATCTGGATTCCATTATTTCTCAGATGGAAAAATGGCTCTAGATGCAATATTTGCATAAACAGAAATTATTAAAATTCAACAATTTCATCCTGACAGCATCTTCAGTGGCTGCAAAACAAGAAACGTCCCTAATTGAATTTGCCCTAAAGAGCACATACAAGTATGCAGACTTTCTTAACTCGCAGAAAAAATAAATGAAATCTTTAATCAGTCTCTAGAAAAGAAACGCAAGAACAATAAGGAGAGTGCCTAGTTGGGCTTACAGACAAAAATTCCTTAAATTAAATTAAAAGTAATACAGATTAAGGATGTTTTTTTTTGTTTTTGTTTTTTTAATTACATGAGATGACAACAAACCGTTTAATCAAATTTCGATTTACCACATAATCTAATCTTTTTTTTATTTTAGAAAAAAAACAAACCAGTGGTGTAACATAATATGCTGGGATATTCATGGAGACCACCCTTGTCATGTTTAAATCTAAATAGTTGTGTCCCTGAACATGTCACTAAACATATGTAAAATCATTACTCATGTATGTGCTGCTTTATTAAGGAGCAGATTAAAGCACATACATATTAGTAATCAGCAGCAGGGGGCATTAGTGTCAAATTCAGGAATTAGTATCTTCCTGCACTACTCTTATACCTTGGTATCAAACATTGGATCTTGTTAACATGATGTGACAGTAGGTTTAGTGGGAACAGTTACAATCATTTTATTTTTCTCAAAGATATGACTAGTTTCAGTAAGAAACACTAATTTGGCTGGAAGCTGTCAGCTGTCTTCTGTCAATCAGCAATACTGTTTCTCTCCCATGTATGTGTACTCGACAAATGTGTTGGGCCCTGAGCAGAGCATTCATTTGTTCAGGACAGGCTAACATTCAATCTTATTTAACCCTTTTAAGGACCAGGGATTTTGCTGGGTCAATGACTAGTTTGATTTTTCCATTTTAAAATGTGGTTGTTTAAATGTAATATTCTGCTCTGTCATTTAACACACACATACAATTTATATGTTATAGGACAGTTATAGCTTTCTTTGGATACTACATACATATATAACTGGCATTTCAGTATTAGAAATACATAAAAAAGGAAGAGAAATTAAACAATTTCTTTTTCAACATTTTTACATTCATTTTGAGTCTGCTGCGTGATGCTGCAAGAAAATACCTAAATTATAGTTCAGCAAAGTCCCCTGAGTAAAGTGAAACCACCTATGCATAGGGATGGCAGGTGTTGGGGGGCCAAAAGGCCAGATTTGGGGCATGCACATTTTAGTTTTTCAACATGGAATTTTGAAATCCTGTGCCCATGTCTTATTTGGGACATTTTTTAAACCAATTTAATTTACCCCCATCAAACCATATATTTTTCAAAACTAGGCACCCCACGGTTTTGAAAAGGTGGTATTTTAGAACTTTCCATGCACTAATAGTACTTTGTCAGTTTTTGGAAGGTATTTTTGGTGGGTTTTCCCCTCCACATCCATTGTATTTCAAGTATGAATTTACAACTCCTGGTATATGTCACTACCAAACAACACCCTAATATGCATTCAGCAACATCTCCCGAGTACAGCGATACCACCCATGCATGTTAGGTTGTTTGGGGGCTAGAAGGCCACAGTTGGAACATGTGCATTTCAGTTTTTAAACTTGGAATTTTGACCAGCTCAATTATTTAGATAACACAAAACACATTAGCACATGGTTTGAAAAATGTGTAAACAAGGACTTTAGGTCAGCTGTCCAAAAGGACTTTTCATGGTGAGAAGGGCCTCCCAGAGCCATCACCAGACATTAACAACTAAGCTATTCTTAATTTGACAAACATTGCAAATTGAAAGTTAGAGATATAAATTAAAACAGCTTTTTTTAAAAAAAATTAAAGACATTGAGATGTTTACAATGAATAATTGTGTGGTACAAGAGTGAAACATGGTCTTATCACTATAGCAGCTAATAAAAGGTTTCTGCTACATGGATCACAGTTACTATTGTGATAAGAGCACTTTCATAAGTTAACCAACTACAATGAAATGGATCAGAGCAGCAGAGAAACATTTTTGTGATTTAAATATCTAGTAAGTTGATCACTAACCTATGTGACATATGCAGTTATTGTTATCTCACTATTCATATAAAGATTTATACTACAGTAAAATGCAATTAATCCACAAGGAGCACTGAAGACTTGCCAAGAAAGCTCTTGTGTACATCAGAAAAAAACTTGAAACATCCATTTAGATGAACTATGTAAAATACATTGATTCCAAAATATATACTTTCATTGAATACAAGACATAAGTGTGCAAATAACATTTTTTGTGGGTACTTACACAGAGAGGCAGAGAGCCATTAAAAGTTGTGGCACAGTTAGTAGCTTTGGTCGAGTCTGGATTATATGTACAAAACGCTGGCACTGGAGTAAGTGCCTGTCCATCAGCCTTCTGCCATATGTACAAAGCAATCTATTTAAGAAATAAAACAAAATGATTTGCTAGTGAAAGGACGACAAAAGCATTCATCACATCAACATCACTTGGTTTTAAAACTCTTGCTAACTAAAAGTACATTTATCAGTTTTCCCTAATCTTTTTTTACACAAATAAGTATGATAAATGTGCAGTATACGGAATACTTTAACTAAGTGGCAGAAGCTATCATAACTACCTGCACTCAGGTTTTGCATGATTATTCATTTGCATTAACTAGATTGGCACATTTGTTCCTTTACATGGTTAACTTTAGCAAAATGGCAGAGCTTCCAGGCACATCCTCTCCCTAGTTCCTGCAATCGGGGGACAGGGTGTGCAAAGACTCTTCGCAATTTTGCTGAAGTTTACCAGAAGATCCTGTCCTGTTTCCCACAGAGAAGTAGACGGAGAATAAAGACTTTTTGTAGTAGCAGAAAAAGATGCAAGTTAAGAAGCTGAGCTGCATGACACGGAGAGAGAGACACGGAAGCGATCAGAAAAGAAGGTAGGGAGACGCTTCAAGTTTAATATACAGTACTGTGCAAATGTTTTAGGCAACTGTGAAAAAAATGCTCTAAAATAAAAATGCATACAAACAAATTATTATTATATTCATTGATAGACTTCACACAGTGTGTTTTAGTTGTTGAAATACTGTTCCTGAATTGGGTTTAAGACAGCTGTGCACAAGTCTAATACACTGAAGTTTCATTTAACACATTTTTCACTCTACCCACCGCTAGGATGAAGTTTAAAGAAATACTTTATGAATCTTTACTCTATGCTTTAACTACATATATATAAACCTTAAGCGCTATCCTTAGATAGGGTCAAGCAGAGCTTCAGCACTAGGCCTAACTCTTAACCCCTTCGTGACAAAGGCTGATTTTACTTTTTGTACCCTTCGTGACAATGGCCGTTTTAACATTTCTGCGCTGCTCGTGTTTAGTTGTAATTTTCTTCTTTCCCGTTTACTGAACCCACACACATTAGATATTGTTTTTTTCAGGACAAGAAGGGCTTTCTTTAGATGACATTGTTGTGATTGTATCATATTATTTACTATTAAAAAAAGTATAAAATATGGTGAAAAATTTAGAAAAAAAAATGACTTCTAAGTTTCTAACTTTTAGTTGAAAAATCTTTTTCTCATCTATAAAAGATAATGAAAAAACCTGCTAAATAGATTCTACTATTTGTCCTGAGTTTAGAAATACCCAATGTTTTTATGTTTTTTTGCTTTTTTCTACACATTATGGGGCAAAAAGTACAGGTAGCATTTTGCTATTTCAAAGCCATTTTTTCCAAATCTGGTAATTCTTCCCCCCATGTGCCATTTCGGGTATCTTTGAAGCCGGCCAATGCAATTTACCCCATCAAATCATATATTTTTGAAAAGTAGACAGCCCAGGGTATTTCAAATGCTAGTATTTTAACCATTTCCAAGCACTAATTCTACCATCAGCCTTTGTCAAACTTTATGGTAGTAATTTTTTTTGCATTTGTTTTTTCACACACATTTTACTTTAGGTATGAATAAACAGGTTCTGGTATATGTCACTATCATAAAACACCCCAATATGTGTTTAGCAACATATCCTGAGTACAGCGATACCTCACATGAATGATTTTGCCTGGCTGTCACACGACAACCCAATATGTGCTCAGCAACATCTCCTGAGTACAGTGATACCACATGCATGGGTTTGTCATGTTTGGGGGCAAAAGGGCCACATTTGGGGCATGCGCATTTTCAATGTTGAACTTTGGCATTTGGGGATCCACTGCCCATGCCCTATTTGGTACATCTTTGAGCCGGGCCATTTCAGTGTGCCCAACAAAACCATATATTTTTGAAAACTAGACACCATAGGGTAAAACTCTTTGCATGCACACATTTTACCACCAGCATTTTTTCAAAGTTTGCAGTAGTATTTTTGTGTGTGTATTTTTCCCCACACACACCTACTTTATGTATGAATTTACAGCTCCTGGTATATGCCGCTGTCACACGACAACCCAATATGTGTTCAGCAACATCTCCTGAGTACAGTGATACCACATGCATGGGTTTGTCATTTTTTGGGGGAACTAAAAGGCCACATTTGGTACGTGTGCATTTTTCTAATCGGAAATTAGATGTGTGGCCATCGTTCCCCCCCGTGTTAATTGGGACATTGTTGAATCTGGCCAATTCAATTTACCCTATCAAATCATACATTTTTTTTTAAAGATGACACCCCATGGGCATTTAATAGGCCAGTATTTTAACTCTTTCCATGCGAGAATTGTTTTACGCTAATGTGCTAATTTTAGGACTTGCTCACAAAAATATATTTTTTATATATATTTTAATTTTTTTTGCCTTTTTAAAAACATTTTTAACATTTTTTTTCAACTTGTAGGTTCCCCTGACATCAGAGGGAAATTATTTTTACATTTTACTGTTTTTTTACTATTTTTTTCATCTTAAATATTTTTTTTCCCGGCCCGCCGGCATCTTGCTGATGGCAAAGATCACCGGCAGCTGCCTCAAGAGGTTAGTGTTTGGTGTCGCTGGATGCCTCCTGATCGAGGCATTCCAGCGACACCATTTAAGTTTAGGAGGTGATCGTTGATCGCCTCCTTAAGGCTTGGTTTCCACTTGGGTTTTTGTCCTGCGTTTTTTTTCTTGATGAAAAACGCCAAGAAAACTGCCACTGCATTTTCCTGCGTTTTGGCGTTTTTTTCTGGCGTTTTAGCCTTTCTGTGGAAATTGCTTTTTTTGACCTTAGGCAGTTTTTCCAGCCTTTACAAGTTAGAAGTTTCACCCAGCTAAAAGGGATTAGGATAAATGGCAAGTATCTGCCCCCTGATGTCATTTACTTGGTAGAGTTCTACTTAAACGCCCCGGCGGACCCTTTTGTCACTTTTCTGTGGTTTGTAAGGCGTGCTTTATTCCGAATGTCTGCTCCTCTAGGAAGACTGGCCCCAAATGATGGTGCAAATTGTTTGCTGTTGCTTTTGGCACGCAGGATCCAGTTGATGCGTTGCGTATGTTTGTTTGTAATGGCATGTTTGTTCCAAATGGTGTAGAATTCAATATGAACTTTGTTTTGTGTGAAACTGTTTGTTTCCAGCCTATTTCTCGTAGTTCACACAGATACTGGGTCCATCCTCTGCATTGTAACTGTGGAAAAAACGCCATAAAAAACGCCAAGGCAATAAACCCACATGGCTTTTTCATGGCGTTTTTTCTCTCCCATAGACTTCTATTGGAGGAAAACGCCAAGATTTCCTTGCAAAAAACGCCAGAGTGTCAACATGCTGCGATTTTGAAAAACTGCCACAGAGCCCATAAAAGCAGAAAAACGCCAAAGAGGACTGAAAAAACGCCGAACAGAAAAACGCCAAGTGGATATGGCATTCTGCGATTTCCTATTGAAGAACAGCTAACATCTGGCTGCAACGTTTTTTCACTAAAAAAACGCCAGGTGGCGCTATTGGCGTTTTTAGCAAAAAAAACACCAAGTGAAAACCTAGCCTAACGCTTTTAAAACGGGCGTCCGCCGCCATACATTGTATGGCGGATGTTGACGCCCCGGGGAGGGGCCAGACATGGCCTCTGATTCCGATCATGGCGTTGCTGAATGCCTCGAGGCCGATGCATTACAGCAACGCCGTTTGGGTAAAAAAAAACAAAAAAAACGATCACGGATCGATTTTTTTTTACCCATTTTAACAAATGACGGTCCTGGCACGTAATTTGTCGCTAACGACATGTTTTTCCGTGACGTGCCCGGACCGGCAATTGTCATCAAGGGGTTAAAGAGTCACAATCACACTGCTGATCCACTTCTCTTGGACCTGAAATCACAAGCATGAGAGCGACCAGCAGCCCTGCATACACCATCGTAAGGGGGAAATTAACCTCACAGATTCTACGTCCCTTGGCCCATAAAGCCTGAGGGCAGCCATACACACCGTATATGTATACCATAGCAAAATATACCTTCAGTTTTTGTTTTTGTATCTGCATGTAAAAGCTATGATGTGAAAGTTATTCCACTCGTGGGTTAAACGGTATTGTTAACAAGTTGGCAAAATGCAGAAAACCGTCAAGAGCTGGTTAAAAGTCCAACTTGCAAATTAACTAAAACCAACTCTCATAAGCACTTGCAAAAAATAACTCGCATCCACTCGCCTGCAGGAGAGCTGAGTATAAGTGAGTTAAGTTAAGCTGTGAGTTGCCTGTAATTTGGAAACCACAACCAGGTGATTGGCAAGTGACTTGTGCTTGCAGGCAACAATAAAGTATGATAGAGGCTCCTTGTAGGTTGGAGCTGCATTTGTGCAAATGGAGTTGGGGATTTGCTCAGAATTAATAGTCTCTTCAATGTGAGAAGAGACTATTAAGTACAGGCAGATACTTATCTATCATGCAGTACCCTCCCGACTGGCCCCAAATCTGCTCTGCAGCATGAAGCCAAACTATTTTCAGTGTTAAGAAAAACAAGTTGTCCTGGAAGTGAAGGTATTGGTTACACAAAGAAAGAAGAAAGTGAGGCTGCCTGGGTCCACCAAGGAACTATTTCTCCAAGATGTTTGGAACAACCTACCTGCTGAGTTCCTTTAAAACAACTGTGTGCTGGTATACCCAGAACAATTGGTGCTGTTTTAAAAGGTAGGGTGGTCACACAGAATATTTGATACACATTTTCCTTCTATTCACATAGATTTTTTTTGTAACACAACAAAATCCAATGTATTTTAAAAATCATTTTTAACTTTACAGCACTTTTTGGCACAGTACTGTATATAAATATACCGGTAATATACACACACCGACCAGCCATAACATTTTGTCCACCTGCCTAATATTGTGTAGGTCCCACTTTTACGTCAAAAACAGCCCTGACCCATCAAGGCCTGGACTCCACTAGACCTGTGAATGTGTGCTGTGTTATCTGGCACCAAGAGGTTAGCAGCAGAGTCCTGTAAGTTATGAAGTGCTGCCTCCATGGATGCATCCTGGTGCCATGTGTTCTCCAGGGGCTGCTGGTCCACAGGAGTGTATATGCACATTGCCATGCAACCAGTGGCCTTTTTCAATCTACTGCTGCCACAGTCACTTTTCCCAAATCCTATAATTAATTATAATGGGAGTGCTATGCCGACCTTGGTTGACTCCTTCACAATGTACTTTATTATGCAGTCTTCCTTAGTGGGGCTATTCGGTACAGCAAACTGTCCCTTTAAGTTATCTATTCCTTATAATTTGTTTAGGAAGCTTTGTAATGGTTGTAAGTGCAGTTTTGGAGATGCTCTGAACGAGTCGTCTAACCATCACAATTTGGCCCTTGCCAGAGTTGCTCAGATCCTTACAATTTTTCCTGCTTCTAACACATCAACATTGAGGATGAAATGTTAGTGGGAGAGAAGTTGACAGGTGCCATAAGATTATCAGTGTTATTCACTTCACCTGGTCATAATGTTATGGCTGATCGTTATGTGTATATATATAATTAACATTGAATACTGCAATAGTTTCTAAGATGCCCTTGGACTAAAAGTGGACACTTTGAAAGTACTCATTAAACCTAAAGTAAAAAAAGAATTACTTTTCTTTAGTAGAAATATGATCTCTCCTAACCCAAATGGTTAAAGTGGGCTTGAATGCCGAACACTTATTTGATCAGCAATAGTCATGTGTCTACATTGTGGGCTATTAATGGGGTATGTATCTGCTTTCTAATATGGATATATTTTACAACAGAACAAAGAAGCTCTCTTTGTCTGTTAAATCAGTTTATCCTTAATCTTATTTTTTTTTTTAAAAACTGATTTTAGTACATCTACTTGTTGTAAGGACTAGATTTTGTATAAACTCTTGCCCTTTGAGGATGATATAAGTAGAGAATCCATTGTGAACTGGACATATAGTGTGTATTTGACTCAACCTGAAATAACTTTCTGATCCTATTGTCACACCATATATTATGGTAAAGTAAAATATCACAAGCGCTGATGCCTCATGCTGCCAAGGAATATTCTAACTCTCTAAATGCAACCACATTAGGAATAATGTGACAGATCCTGTCTGCTTCTGATCTCAATGAAACTGTTACAAAAAAGCATTAAACAACCATTAAACAGTCATGTCATAAAGGTCTGTCATTGGCTTTAAATGAGTAATGATTTATAGCACATTGCTAAAATCTGACACAGTCAATTCATCATACAATAAAATAACCACTAGAAAGCACAGCTAAAGGCTTATGGATGGGATCACTGGGATTAAGGGATTTTCAACATAATTCCAGATGACAGTTATAGACAGAACAACTTGCCTTTTTAAACAATGCTTTGTTTAACCTGCCCGTCTAGTGTATCTGTGGGCAAGATGCATGTTATTAGCTAGGTTTAGATAATCTACACAAGATAAAACAATTGTCATATGGGTATAACCTGGAAGACAAAGAGAGAAAATCGACCATATGGAATATAAAAAAACAGACCTCTACAAAATCTGATTTTTTACATTATTTTTCTTAAACAGGTATTTTGTTGTTGAAGTACTGTAACTTCATTCTCATTAAGAGCCCCTCCAGTTATCATACCTGAAGCCCTCACTCTTCAATATTTTGGTGAATGGAAAAGGGGACATGCAAAAAACAAAAATAAAATAATGCACTCCAGGGACCACTAGTTGTTAGAAGCCTGTGTTTACCTCCATGCTACTGTATTTTTTTGGTGGGGTGTTAATATGAGTTGGCTTTAGTTAATTTGTGAGTTTTTATTTGCCAACTTGCATGTATTTAGTAATAAGACTGCTTTGCTTACAGACCAGATAGTGTAGATTTTATCACAAGGACAAGATTTGGTGCTAGCTACAGCCTCTTTGAATTCTATGGTTTTACATACCAGGACATAATAATCTGCGTTCCTCAGCAGGTCCAAGAATACAACCTCAGATGAACAGCATACATGACATATTACACTGTGCCATGATTAATTCAACAAAAATAAAGACAAAATGTAGAAGCCATGTGTGAAAAACTAAGTACACCTTATGATTCAATAGCTTGTAGAAATACCTTTAGCTGCAATAACTTGAAGTGATCGTTTATCAGCCTCCCAAATGGAAGAATTTCGGCCCACTCTTTTACAATGTTGATTCAGTTTATTGAGGTTTGTGGGCATTTATTTCTGCACATCTCTCTTATGGAACTGCCATAGCATTTCAATTTAGTTGAGGTCTGGACTTCTTTTTAAGCCATTATGTTGTAGATTTGCTGGTGTGCTTGGGATTATTTTCTTGTTGCATGACACAATTAGAATCAAGCTTTAGCTGTCATACAGATGGCCTCACATTTGATTCTAGAATACTTTGGTATACAGAGAAGTTCATGGTTGACTCAATGACTGCAAGGTGCCCAGGTCCTGTAGCTGCAAAAAAAGTCCAAATCATCACCGCCACTCGCCATTGTGCGATATGTTTGTGCTGATATGCTGTGCTTGGTTTTTGCTAAACGTGAAACTGTACATTAAGGCCAAACATCTCCACTTTGGTCTTGTCTGTTCCAAGTGCATTGTTTCAGAAGTCTTGTGATTTGTTCAGATGCAAATTTGCAAACTTAAGCCATGGTGCCATGTTCTTTTTAGAGAGAAGACCCTTCCAAACATACTCACTTTGAGTTTAAAGACATCTTTGAAAATATATATTAATGGGGAGATTTGAAACTATAGATGGAGCAGAGAAGATTGATATAGCATTGAAGTGAATGCTAGAAATGTAAGCAGCCCAGAGAAAGCTTTTCACTAAAGATGCCATTTGCTATAGCTCTAGTTCTCCTAGCAGATTATTTTATAATGTGCCATTTAGTATATTGTAGTACTATATAGTACTGAACAATAGAATAACTTTTTCTGTTTGGGTATTCTTCAGTTAAACATATAAAGGTATGTGGCGTGTATTCACACATTTTGCAGAAGAGCTGAACATCTGAGCTCTCTGATGTCACTGCGCATTACAAACGGCCAACCCCAGTAATTAGTGAAGGCATTCATCTGTCCACAGTGCCCTTTCAGAGGTTATCTGACACTAGTTACAATATCTTAAGAGAAAACTGAGGAAAGCCAGGAGGGGGACATTTGTGTTGTGATTTAGGAGGTTTACTTTCTATTCTCCAGGACGTATACAATAACTATCACTTACATGGTATTTATACCACAGCTGGATACTGTCTGTGCTCCAACGTATTTTTACACAGAGACATAAGCAGTTTAGATCAGTTACAACTATGTTACTGAACTGTCTGTGCTCAAGCTGGGATATCCTAAAAAAAAACAAAAACAAAAAAAACCAAGGAAGTAGGAAGGTCTATGTCAATATAATGTCAATTATAATTGTTGCATTCACAGGGACCTTCCTACTTCTTGTGTTTTCTTTTTTGCTGATTACGGTCAGACTCCATGGCATGTCCTGGTGAGAGAAGCAAAGGCTTGATTGTCAGGTCCTGATTTTTTTTTTTTATTATTATTATTATTATTTATTTATTTATTTTTTAACAAATTCCTAGTCAGGTTGTGGCCCTCAAGGCCTGGTGTTTGACGCCCCTACTTCGGTGAATGTAAGTTAAGAATGGATAAGGCACATTGAGCCTATTGTGAAACAAATAATTACAATTGTCACATATAATAAATTCAGATGTATATGTAGAAGTGTATATGTCACTTTAATTGCTAATGGTTTACACCAGGGCTCGACAAATCCCAGGCGCCAGGTCGCCAATTTTGACCTGGCGCCTAGGTGTTTTTTAGCCTGTTACATCCACAAAAATCCACGAGTCTGGGCAGACCAGCACAGCCACTCCGAGCCCGCCCCCGAGCCTGAGATCACTCTCACAGAGTGATTCTGTAGGCTGAAAACGCGGTTGCAGGAAAACCAGCAATCTCTTTTTCAGCTCTTCAGGGAAGGTGGTTGTGTGTTGATCTGACAACACCCCCCTGCTGCCTGATCGCTCCATGAGAGCAACAGTGCAGCGTTAACCCATTCAGTGTCGCAGCATTTTAGGGGTTAATTCCCCTTTTGTACGGGGCTCTGCTGCTGGTGGTCTGCCTGGAAGCCCAGGCAGACCAGCAACGGCAAAAACGAGCCCCCACAAGCCCTTTGATGACTCCTGTAGGCATGGAAGCCTACAGCAGTCATCAAAGAGACTCCCCCTGCAATGGCTGGTCTATAGACCAGCAATTGCGTCCCAGCTACCAGAGGAAGCTTCAAGGACAGGGGAGAGGGTTCTTCGGTCTCCACATGAGTGGGGAGACCATCCCCAACACCCCCTGCTGCCTGATCGCTCCATGAGAGCGAAAGTGCAGCGCTAACCCCTTCAATGCCACAGTTGTGTATGACACATTTGTGGCATTGCAGGGGTTAACATTTGTCCCCACAAGCTTGTGGGGACTAAATATCAGGCAATGCTGTGCTCCAATGGAACATCAGCATTGAAAGAGTTAAAAAATAATAAAAAAAAACAAAAAAAAAAAAAAACAGCACTGACCTGAGTGTGCTTCCAGGGTGCTTCCAGGTCAAATGCTGTGAGGTTAGTAAGTGGGCTGATGATGATCAGATCACTCCTGACCATCTGTTAGTTTAAAAAAAAATCCTGGCTCCTAACTTTTTTTGATGGCGCCTAGATTTACAACAAATTTGTCAAGCCCTGGTTTACACCATTGACAATCATATGTTTTGAATACACACGTCAATTCACAGAGTGCAGAGTTATATAGTTTCATTTTAATTTTGTTGTTTCGGATCAAGTGAAGTCCTGCTTGGGCAACAACATTTATCGTGAAACAAATGTTTTTTGGGTCACTGTATTACCGGGACATTTAGCTAAGCTACCTCTGAATTTAAAGTTGACAGCCCTGTCCTAAAGCAGAATCTCAAAGAAACAAGAAAAGATAGAAAGGTAGACAGGCAGAGAAAGACAGAGCCCAAGCCTTTCCGTCTTTAATTATCTGGACAGAGCCCCAGACCAGCAAAAACTTAATATGGAGTGCATGGAGTAAAAGCTTTATTCCACAGTTCAGCGAATAGAACAAAACAATAAGCTTCGTGTGGTTTCTAATTAAATGCATTACACTGGCATAAAATCTCATTTGGATGGTCTGGTTATTTTAAGGTTAATATAAACTGACAGAAATTCAATGTTTAATAAAGCACCACTACTTTTTATTGTCTGACATGCAAAAGCAATTTTCCCGCAGACTTCTGGATTTTTACTCAGTATATAGTAAAATGGGTAGAAAATCAATAGTGAGATGTTACAATCTAATTATTAGTGGACAGGACAGTCAAAGCTGATAGTATCAGTAAATGTAATTTTCAACCCTGCTGTCCTATTATCAGAAGAATAGCAGGAGACTGCTATAGATATGTATGCTTTGGGTCATTGTCCTGCTAGAAGGTGGACCTAAGTCCTAGTCTCAAATCTATGGAAGACTAAAACAGGTTTCCCAGTCCCTGCTGATGATGTTGTTCTTGGGGTGATGAGAGTTTTTCGGTTTGTGGCACACATTTTCCTTGATGGCCAAAAAGCTCAATTTTAATCTCATCTGACCAGAGTACCTTCTTCCAAATTCATACTTTTGTTTTTAAAAAAGTTATTTTCTTCAGTTCAGTTCATTTCACCAATTTGGACTATTTTGTGTATGTTTATTACATGAAACCCCCCCAAAAAAACTATTTTTAGTCCAGGTTGCAATGTAACAAAACAGGAAAAATGCCAAGTGGGTAAATACTTTTGCAAGGCACTGTATATAAATGCATTTAATAATGTAGGACTCAAAAAAACAACTTGGAATCTAAGAGTCACATAGTATTTGGTGATTATGTTTATTGAATAAATACTGATTGCTGGTATTGATGTTTTACAGGTTATAAAACATATCAGATGTAAGTTATTTATACATTATTTAGATCAAATGTATTTTATTTTATTAAATGTACACATTCCAAGTGACTATTCAACAGCATGTATGGACATCTGTACTGTCGCATATAGAAAGCAGGTGGCGGAAAGTGATCAGTTTCAAAAGTAAAACTGTTATGATAATTGTCCAAACCTTTGCGTTCATATACAAAAAGTTTAAAAACATGCCTTACTATTCCATCCTACTGCTCTACATAAAAAAACATGTGCAGCTCAAGGAAAAAGAGGTACGTGAAAACATGCTTTGGGAAGGGGCACCCATAAATACTCTCCCCACAAACAAATGAAGAATCCTAGGTGAAGTCAGTTTTGAGATTTTTCTTGAATATTGAGTTAAAGGAGAAAGTTAGAATTTAATTTCAATTGAATTGTAGAAAAATATGGGGCAGGAAAAAATTAGGTCTTTAAAAACCCTTACAACAAGAGGTCATAAGGAAGTAGGATGTGTCAGAGAATATATGATGAGAGCAGAAATGTGTTGGGGGCAGGATAACCGAATCCTGAAGCAATAGGAAGTCAGTGTTGGGCCCCACACACATTGTATACCAATGGGCACTTTAAGGTTTGAGTACCTCTTCTTTTGCTTTTTGAAACTGTACAGATGCATAACAAATACTTATGGGAGTTACGTAGGGAAAGCATGGCCTGATGTCACACCACACAAGACATCACTCCTTGTATGGGATATTTCAGAGTTGGTAAGAATACTAAAGGATTCCTACAACCTAAAACAACAAACTTAGAACTTTAAAAAAGCTGAAGGTCTTACCTCATGTTTCAGGTCTATTGTAAAATCAGAGTTCGGGGGTTCATTCTTCAAGACATATGCAAGTCTATCAAATACACAGAAAGTACAGAATAGAATATTATTAATGTGAGGACAGAAGAAACAAAAACAATGCTGCACTTTAATCAAGGAAATAGTAAAGAACACAAGTTAATCATTTATGTGGTAGTTTCCCTTTTATTCCAAGAATTCCACTTGATTCTGTTAATGACAAATTTAAAATAGCTTTTAATCGACTTGTAATGTATGTATTATAACATTCAACTATAGTTTTATTACAGTTCACTAAAATTCTGGAGATTTAAATGTACTGTTCAAACATCTGCCTAATATCATTGCTAATAATGGCCTTCAACAAAATCTGAAGGAACTGTTAATTCAAGGAAGTGTTGGGATCAACCATACCAGTCTCCCTGACTTCTGTTATATCTTTCACAACATTCACTTTAAAAAGCACCGTATTTGCTCAATTAGAGGATGACCCTGATTATAAAAAGACACCCCAAAATGTGGATATTATTTTAGAAAAAAAAGAAAAAAGCCTGAATATAAGACTACCCTATAGGAAAAAAGTTTTATTAGTATATATTCATTTGCATGTAAATAATTTTTTCAGATTTAATAAAAACTGAGTGGGGAAAAAAAGCTTTTTTTTTTTTTTTTTTTATTTCCTTTTATTTGCCAACCTGCCCCCAGTCATGCATATCTGCCCCACAGCTTGGTATTCTGCCCCCTATATATGCCTTGTCCCCCGTGCTCCATACCTGGTGTCAAGGGGGGGCAGCCGGTAGACGTCTGTGCGATGCACGCAGAAAACCGGAACGTCATTTCACGCCGTCGCTCCATCATAGAAGCCCCGGCAGCAGCAGAGGCACCAGCTGCCAGGAAGGAGGTGTGTGTGTGTGTGTGTGTGTGTGTGTGTGTGTGTGTGTGTGTGTGTGTATTTTGCTGTGTTACATTGCTGTCCTTATAAATGTTTAGGCAGAGTAAACATAAGTAATGGCTTCCTAAACAAGAAGTCACATTTACAATGGTAGTTTTTGAATTTTATTTATATGTATTCCATGTTTTTTTATGACCTGTATTTTGTACCTCAATGCAAGGTATACATTGTTTCTTTTGCATAAAGTCACTCAAATATTTTAAACAGATAATTTCACATTAGAGAATATCACTGAACTTTTTTAGTTTTATACGATTTGTAGAATACAATGAAACAAATGTAATTTATTAATAAATAGCAGAATATTATTCAATCATTATTTTAAAGGAAATTATGACACAATTACAATTAAATGTGCAGTGTATATAAACTCAATATAAACTCAATAATTACAAGTATTGCTTTATTTTTGCAGCGCAGTTCCACACCAACGTGTACGTGTGCCAAATAAGACATGTCACATCTGTTTGTATTTAATTTTCCGGAAAACCAAAGGAAAATATATTTGGAAGGCATTTGTTGTGTCATTGTGTCTTCTTCAATAACCACAGGGAAAAAAAAGTCATGCTATTCTTAGTTTGGTTTTAGCAAGCACTATTATAATATGGATTTTTAGAAATAGAGACATTTGAGAAAGACTAAAGGAAGATCATTAGGAATACTCCTATATTATTATTTATTCTTTTTATTTATTTAGACAGGAATGTAGACATGACACACTCAGCCTATCTTGGTAGCCTTTATACTACCAGATCCATCTCCAAATGCAGAATGATTAAGAAAGGCAGATTATAGAGTATAGGCAAGGGTGTAGGAACTCCTAAAACTCTGGGGGGATAGCAACAGATAACCCCTTATTTCTCCCCATCAGATACCTCTTTCCTCACTATTTCCTACCCCACTTTCTCCCAGTCTTTTTTTTTTTGCAAACAAGTACAATAATATATAACTTGAAACACTAGTAAAAATAATGTATGTTTAATACACTAAATATAGGAAAACAAAAACAGCTAATCTTTGCAACAAAAACATTTTAACATTTGTCTATGGAGATGGCTGCCTACGAGCTTTATTTTATATGTAACATTATCCTCTAGTCAGTTACACAAGCCAGAGTTTGATAGGACTTGGTTACATGTAGCAGATATGCATTCCTGTAGTCACTTTCTTTTTTCAAATGTTGTTTCTAATATACGCTTCTATCAACTAAACAATTAAATGTGATTTATTTATTATCTTGTAAGTGTGGTATCCAGTATGAAGGTTGGACTACATGTCAATAAGAATCATGTATTTTGGAACATCTTATCAGTGCTCAGGATAGGGTTGCCATTTTCCCCATAGGGAGAGACATTTCTCTCATTGCAGTGGAGGAGACTTTCATCATTTTTCTGTGGTGTAGAGAGAGTATGCAGCCACTCGGGGGAGTGCAATATTCTGGACCGGCTAAACCAAAGTGCGATATAGTATTATGTATCTTGCTATATTGATTGATACATTTGCTACATTTTGTTGCTTACATATGCTCCATTATTTGTTACATTGTACTCTAGATATTGTTTTTTTATAGATACACGTGCATACTTTATATATGTTTTAACATTTACATTTTTATTTATGTAATAACTTTATATATCACAGTATGTTTTCTGTTTGCAGGGTTTGGGTTGAACTACTACTTTTTGGTTTGATAGACATCGTGTTTAGTACTAAGCATTTGACTTAAGTTATATTGCTTGGTGGGCTGCTAATGATTAAGCATGTTTAGTGCAAAACGCATCTAGTATTTATTCTTCTTTCCTCCATCTGAGGTTGGTATATGCACTTGCATTTTATTAGACCAAGACCTCCAAGAAACCTACATTTTCATCTTTGTCACTTTGTCAGGACCCGTTCCTATCAGACAGCCACCTGTCAGCCAGCACAGGGGTCGCAAGGCACGTTAACTAACCCAGATCCGTGACAGCTGTACGTTCACAGCTGTCTGCACATCCCCGCTGGATGGTAATGCCGGCAGGGGTGCCAGAGACGCCGTGCAGGAAGCGCTTGCTGCATGTAAGATTTAAAAATCCAGACACATGCACCTGTTGTACGGATCCTGTTGCGTTGCAGCACCAGGACTAAGAGTAACACTGATTTGCTTTATTTTGTTGGGTGCTTTCTGTGTGTCTCAATCTTGATCACGTTGCTAAAAAGTATTACTTTCTTGGATCAGCAGGAAGACTTCATTAACAAATCAGTTTGAGTAGGTAATGTCACCAAAGCATCACGTGCCCGGCTACAATGTTGATCTTGTGATCTTTAGAAAACTATGAAACAACCTACTTTTTTCTTTGCTATGCTACACTTCTGCATACAGAAATGTATTTTCCCGTCTTAGTACTAGCAAATAATCAGATCTCTCTTTGGGATGTCATCAATCTAGTCTTTAATTAAAAAAATTTTTATTGGAAGTTTAGCATTTCCTTTTCCCGAGCTGCAAAAAAAAGTGATTTATTTCACTTCCTATGACTTAAACAAATTGCATTGATAAATTATTTGCAGGAATATTTAAGCAATGAGGAACACTTGCGAGAGAGATATTCTAGCACTGGGATTTGAAGGGTTGGCAAACATTTCTGATGATGCATTTGGAAAAAAAACCCCCAATGATTTATCTGTGTACTAAGTGGAAACTTAAAAGAACACTCAGGATAGAAGGGCGTGGGAAGTGAACCATATATGTATTTTCAGATCCAGAAGAAATGTTTTAAATAAAGAGCAGATTTACTGCACCCAAGGGATATAGATCATTAGTTTCTTCATGCAAACCGTTGTCAACTCAGTTTAGGTTATTACACTAAAACAACCTAAATACACACTATATAAACCAGGAAGTCAGAGAGAAGTTGGTCCTTATATGACAAAACAAAAATTGGAACAAACAATTGGTGCTTATGATAAAGGTACAATTCAAGGTCCAAGATGAAAACTGCAACCAAATGCATAGGTCAAATTTTTTACAAAACGGTTTTGATTACACATCATTTATACTGAAAGGGAAAACTGTATAAGAAAAAGGATGTTTCCCAACCCAAAAAATTACCAATTTAAATATTTAGGAAAAATACAAGAAAGCAAATGCCATCCCACAAGAGCCTTTCTTTAAGGATACTGTTAATAATATTCGTGATATGAACGCGAGGACACATTCCAAATAAAGCATTTCCTAGAACACTTACAGTGTAAAACACAGGATATGGAAATGGAGATCAATGTACTATTCAAGGGTTTTGCATTGGAAGGGGAACGATTTAGAAAAGCAGTCTTTATATAGAAGAGTTTGAAGGAGGGTGGCTGAATAGGGGTGGGTTTTGTTTGCAGTGGAGGATGGGGTGGGTAATTTGGGGCAGGGGTGGGTAATTTGGGGCAGGGGCGGGGAGGGGGCAGATGGGCATGTGCCCCCCAGGCCGCCCTGAATCTACATTAAACGGCCGCGCGGCCGCCTATTTAAGTGGCCGATTCGGCCATGCCAGGGTCGTCTTTAACGCCCGCAGCATCCGCAGTAAGCCGGCCGAACTGGCCGGCACACTGAGATGCCATTGCAGCCGATGTGGCTGTGAGTCCTTAAGCGGCCGTAAGACACGCTGGCCGCTTTAAAATCATTAAGCGGCCAGCGTGCCTGCACAGTGCCGCCCAGTGTAATGTGTGACTCCGCCCCCTTTGAGCGGCACGTCACATCGTCAATGTGATCAGCTGCTCAAGGGGGCGGAGTCACACGGAACAGCTCCTCGTGACAGCTGGAAGAGCACGTTGGAGAACAGCAGAAGTGAAGCATGGCAGCAAAAACGTAAGTATTAAAAAAATTACAAAAATTGTTGGGGTAATAGGCGGAAGGAGAGCCATATTCAAAGGGGGGGGCTGCATTGGGACAACAATTAAATGCAAAATGGGGGTGGCTAGGGGGTATAAGTACACAACAGGGTGGTTGGGGCACCACATAAATCAATACACAAAGGTAGGGGGTGGGTGGCTGTGTTCAATATACATGGGTCAGTCATTAACAATGCAAAGGGGGGGCATCAATACACAAGGGTGGCTGGAGACATCACATAAATCAATACACAAGGGTGTTGGGGCATAATGTACAAAGGGGGCTGGCTGTGGGGACAAATCCACAAGGGGCAATACACAAGGGGCATAATGTACAAAGGGGTCTGGCTGGGGGGGAAATACATTAAAACCAAAGGGGGGGGCTGGCTGGGGCATCAATACACAAGGGGGGAAAACAAACAAACAGCAAACCAGTGTGGAAAGCATTTTGGATGTGGGTGTCAGTGTGTTCTGGTGTGTGTGTGTGTGTAGGTGTGGCAGAGCCTGTCCTGGTGTCTGTGTGGCAGAGCCTGTCCTGGTGTGTGTGTGTGTGTGTGTGTGTGTGTGTGTGTGTGTGTGTCAGAGCCTGTCCTGGTGTGTGTTTGGATGTTGATGTGGTAGAGCCTGTCCTGGTGTGTGTTTGGATGTTGATGTGGCAGAGCCTGTCCTGGTGTCTGTGTGTTTGGCTGTCTGTGTGGCAGGGCCTGTCATGGTGTGTGTGTGTTTGGGTGTCAGTGTTGCAGAGCTTGTACTGGTGTGTGTTTTGGGTGTCAGTGTTGCAGAGCTTGTACTGATGTCAGGGCGGGCTGTTTGGGGACAATATTGGCTCACTCTGGACTGTAATTTGTTAATGTTATCTTGGTGCTGGTCGGGTTCTATGTGGGCAGTGTGGACGCCAGGGCTGGCTTTGGGGGTGTGCATCCTGTGATCTATGCCTGTAATTTAGGGGGTTTTATCTATACCTTTAATGCTTAGTTATGTGATTTCCAGTTGATCTGTACCTGCAAAGCTGGGTTTGTGTGTTATTCTGCTATGCTATGTTTCCATACATTATTTATGTATACCTGCAAATACAGGGTTTGTATTTCTTATTCAGTTGATCTATACATGCACGTGCTGTTTACATGTGTTTATTTGATCTATACCTGAACTACCGGAAGTAAAACAGAGGTGTGGCTTAGTGAATGAGGGACAAAGGGACTCTGGGGATAATTACAGGCAGGGGCCCAAGGAAATGCCTAGGGTCCAATTTTTCCATATTTAAATTTTATTTTGTTACAAAGATTAGCTGTTTTTTAATGTATTAAACATATTTTTTTTTACTCCCAGTCCCATCACATTACATCAATATGCGTTAAAAAAATTGACTAGACTTGCCCCCCAGGCCTTAGGCTGCCAGCCCTCCCCTGATTTGGGGAGTTTGGTATAACAGGTTTTAATTTGGAGCAGAGAAGACAGTGTCTCCCAGTAGGAGGGGAATCATTTTTACATAACAATCTGCACTAGTAACATGGAAGTATGCAAAATAATAATGTTATATACAGTATATGTGATCAGAGAAAAAGGCAAGTGCAATATGTAACTAGTTCAAGTGTGAACAACTCTTACCTTTTTACAAGTGGCATGCTAAGAGCCCAACCAGCAGCAAAATCTGGATACTTGAAAACAGAAGGGTTTTCTGCAAATGCGTAATGATGAATTATTGTAGACTCTTCATCATGTAATGCTTTTCCCAGAAACCAGTTCTAAGGGAAGAGTACAAATATTTTATTCTAATAAAGTATTGTGACAAACCCTGTAGCATGAGGGCCATAAAATGTCACAGTTAGGGGTCTTAAGCATGAACCTCTAAGGCAATAAGGCTCAGGAACACCAACTTGCAGCCAAACAGTGCTTTATTTTTAACTGTTCAAATAAAATACCCCAAAATCAAATCATAAAAAGAAACAACCTAGCTCCCAATAGGAGCCCTCTCTAACCAGCCTAAACACCCACTAACTTAACCTCCCAACCAGATCCAGCTAAGCCAGGCTCTGGAAAACCTCCCCAAGACGGCACACAAAGGTCCAGGCAGGTATTGCCTCACTTGGCTCAGGGATGGTCTTCTTCAGGGCCCTCTCCTTGCCCTGGGAGCACAGGGGAACTTCCTCTTCCCCCAACAGTCTCTTTGCTCATCATGCTACAGGGGGGTTTAATGCCCAGCATCTGTGCCTGATGCAGGTCCCACAGTAATCCCGGACCAGATCCTGCAGACCTCTAACCTCTTTAAAAAAGCTGGCATGGGGGAAGGGTGCATTGACCCACCCTGCTCTCCAATTGCTCCACCCCAGGGACCCATATGTATGATCTGCATATCACCTGTACCCAAATGCCATGCTAATCACCTTTCTGGGGTTAACAGCCTCACAGTATCTAGGTAGAAGACAAGGAGTCTTCTTTTAATTGGTAGTGCATTAAACAGTAACAAGCCAGGGTTGAAAAATAGAAAAGTCACCAAAACACAAAAATTAAAGATGCAGTTCTACCAAGCCTGCCAAATTAAAGACTTTTATATCTAAACTAGCATGTTTTATTAAAATAATGCATTTTTTCTTTCCTATTGTCCTATGTCTACTCTATATCCCTCTCTCTCTTTTTTTCCTCTCTCCTACCCCTCTATTTTATCCCTTCCTGTCTCTCTGTCTCACTTTCTTTCTCTGCCTCTCTCCCAGAAAGAATCTCCCCCCCTTTCTTTGTGCATGGGGCATAGTGACACAACAGGTGTCCCCCAGACACAAAGCAGTCCAAAGACTCCTCCGTTCATTAATAAAAAATAAAAATAAAAAGATGCTTTTTACCCCACTACACAATTCCCAACAGTTTGTTTTTTTTGTGGGACTGCCCCAGTTAGTTGCCTTACAACCCCCCCCCCTTTTGCAGGCAGCTGTAAAATCAATGAAAAAAGATATTGCAAACAGCTACCTTGCAAGTCTCTTCTTTAGAGTTCCGTGAGGTGGCTCCTCGGTGTAGGTGGGTGATTATGCCCCTGGCCCCATTCACTTAAGGGGCTGGCCCTGCTCCTCTCCATGTTTTGCCACATCCCCCAACGCAGGTCTGCCAATTTGGACAGCTGAAATTTTGGGGAGCTGTGCTACTTATATATCAACATCTTAGCTAATAAACAATGATACGGTTACAATGATATACACGCAGCTCTGATTTTTAAGTCCATGGCCTTGGAACATCATTCCAGTAAAATATAATACATTTTGTAAGTCATGCTGCATGTTCGATCAGCTGACTGCATGTCACAACATACCTTAGATTTGTTAAATGTCTGTAGTGTATCCAAAAGCTTTTGAAGCCTTACTGTTGTATCCTCTTCGCAAAAAAAGATCCATGATGAACTGTTGCCATAAGAGTCTGCAAAACTTTCAAAACAAATATACCAATGAAGGAAATCTGATTATGCAAAAGTGAAATTATTAAACGCATAAAATTACACAAAACTATCCCAATGCCACCAGGAACTCATTTGAAAAGTTCCCCTTGAAGGTAACAAAGAACATTTATAAACATCAGTCGTTTTTGTACCTACTTAGTGTCATTTTTTAATTAACTCTCGTGTGGACATTTGACATTTTCAGGACAAAGCCTTAAGCTGCATTGGCAAAATTCAATCTAGCCCAAAGCAACCAATTAAACCATGCTTGCATATTCTTGACCCTTTAGAAACCAAAAGGTGCCTCTAATTAATTAGTTATACATCTTCTTTACTGCACATTCTGATTAACAAGGTTCCACACATCAAGAGCAGTTGCAATAACGCATATGTAATAACATCTCCCATCTGCACCCATCAACTGCTGTTTTTTCACCACGGTTTTATCTTGTAATGAAGCGATATTTCTGATATGAAGTGATATCAAACAAGTGCTATTTCTGTTGGGAGTGATGTGGCCGGGAAATCTTTTTTTGTCATTATACGAATAAGATTCTAGCACACGACCATAAAGCATCCAGTGACAATCAATTACAGGAAGGCTTACTGAGAGCCGAGTCCATGTTTTGATACTTTCAGATTCACACACACTTGCTAATGTGTTAGAAGAATTGTTGGCAAGGGCTAACAATGTCTGGCTGCTGCCTTTGGTGCATTAGTCATGGTTTACGGGTGTTGGGCATCTGGAAACAATCAATTGAGTCATGAGTACTATACGAAAGATACAAAAAATATCTACTTGTGTTGCTGTACCTTCTGTAAAGAAAAAAACTAACATTTAGCATGATAATGCCCCCCCCCCAACAGGAGTAAGACACAATTGAAACATAAGTCAGAAGATGACATACTAAACTGGTCATGTCAGATACCTGACCTCAACATCCAAAACTAATTTGGGAAAAAAGAAGCCAATTTCACTGAATATCTTACTTTAAGCAGTAGCAGTACAAAATGCACAAAAATCTGCTGTACACAAAATACTGGATGAAAGATGTTTTTGTTACTTTTCATCCTATTGATGTTCCTTTACGTCAGTGTTATATAAATACTTCTATATTGGTCTTAAACATGGCTTTACATTTGATTTTTGCAGCATGGCCTCAGGCTTTAACACTATACCGCATACGAATGAATAAGATACACAATATATAAATGTTACTTTAGTTTGATTTTATGTGCATTTTCTTTTTTGTTCCTGCCGGGTATCTTAAATTGTAAAGTAAAATGCAAAGCAAGGACAAAACGGTTATAAAATGTACATTTTTAAAATACTGCTTTTAATTCTCTACCTACACAGAAATGACAACTTTCCCGACATACAGAGCAAGGAATGTGGGATTGATGCTTACTTATACAAAGTATAATAAGATAATTACTATTATTTGGGGAGGGAGGATTTATGTTTCAGATAATAAATGTTTAGGAATAAACATTTGTTTACAAGGAAACAATTTTAGGATAAATTAGCCAACAATGGATGTAATTGTGAAACATCCCTTTTAAGTTTTATTGTGGATGTTAACATCAGTGGGTCACACAGCATAAGTAATAAGAAACGCTTATAATATAAACTTAACATTTGAAAATCTTGAACCTCCATTCAGATGTTGAAAAATAATACTAATATTATTACATCACTTGAAAAATATAACTCAGTTTTAAAGTATCAAAAAAAGGTAAACTGCTTGAAACAGAACAAACCCAAGTACTTTTGCGGTTGCAAAACTCATAGGACCTATGCTAAACATTCTAACATAAACATAACGGAGCCTCAAACAAACGGTACATGGGGACTCAATTTCACAGCGTGGCATTTCAGAGATTCTCAAACCTTTTTTTATTTGACAGAGTTTATTGCAGTGTATTTTGCAAACACCTGTCGGATCTCATAAGGATCCTTCATGAATATGGTTTATTTGTTTTATTTGATTCAAGATAAGTGTATCCCCATATCACTGTATTAGCAGCTACCACTTCTGTTGGGAAGCTGCTCCATTTATCGATCACATACTCTGTAGGGAAGCTTACGATATTAGGCGATATTAGCCATGTTGCTGGAAAAATCTGTTAACATCACGGTCAAGACACATTCACGTATTGTCAGACTTCTCCGTAAATGAAAAAAAGACAATCATCTGAATTGTGTCAGACCAAGAAATACGACCCCGTGTAAATTGGGTACAGGACCTATTCTGATCATAGGGAAGGATGATACCAGAGTAAAAGCTCTGGGCAAAGTATAAGCTGCCAATCTTCAAAGTAGGGCATATTTTGGGCAGCCTAGTGTCTCAGCTTCTCGGTGATAACAGCCATCAGCTTGCAGACAAATGAGAGGTTGGGGAGGTCACTGTAATTTATCTATTCACATATCCTGCCTTTCCTACACAGAAGGAGCTACACTCTACCTTATGCTACCGCCTATAGCAAAGGAAACGCTGTGCCTGAATTAAAGTGTGTAAAGAAAATAATTTTTATGCAAAATACTTTATGAAAATGTAAATCAACAAAAAAAAGCAAAAAAGGAATATGATCTTTTCACTTAGGTCAACAAAGAAAAAAGATTTAGAAATGAAATATATTGTGCTAAAGGCATATTGTACTAAAACAGTACACTATTAAAGAAAAGGTCAAAATAGAAGAAAGGAACTCAGAGTAAAGTTTACTTTTTAATGTTAGATCCAACAATATCAATACAAGTTTGACAAGATCCTCCCGTGAATGCTGATCCTATTGTTTATTCTGCGTGCTCTATTTGCTTTCCAGATGTAAAAAAAATACTTGCAGACTGTGCTGAACTTATCAATCTTCTGCTTCAATGTGATATAGAATATATATATATATAAATAGATATATTTATGATATACCATAGCAGATTTTTCTCTACATCCGAGTAATGTTTTTTGTAATGCCTACACATATGTCTATACATCAAATCTCTCTTGAAACCCAAGTTTTAAGCAGCACTGCAAAGCATATATATATATATATACAGAATATAATCACGGTTGCGATTTTGCAGTCATATGAAGTTGAACAGAATATACCGTATTTGCTCGATTATAAGACGAGGTTTTTTTCAGAGCAAATGCTCTGAAAAATACCCCTCATCTTCTAATCGGGGTCGTCTTATAATCAGACCTCAAATAGAGGTCTGACTATGAGACTAAGATCCAGATCCCCCGCACCGCTGCAGGGGACCTGGATCCTTCTGTCTCCCCTCCCATTTAACACTCCCCCCCCCCCCCCACACACACACACTTACCGGTGCTTCCAATTTCCTGCTGTATTTCCGGGGCAGCGGGTTGACGTCTACGCGATCAGCGTAGACAACTTACGCTGCAGCCGGAAGGAGGTGTGGCTAGCAGCGGGGGTTGTCTGCGTCCATCGCGCAGACCTTCCCCGACTGTCAGAGATCAGAGTTCCCCGCACCGGTGCCGCACTGGTGCGGGGAACTCTGATCTCTGACAGCCGGGGAAGGTCTGCGCGATGGACGCAGACAAACCCCCGCTGCCAACTCCACCTCCTTCTGGCTGCAGCGAATCGCGTAGGCGTCAACCCGCTGCCCCGGCAATACAACAGGAAATTGGAAGCACCGGTAAGTGTGTGTGTGTGTGGGGGGGGGTGTTAAATGGGGGCATAGGGCATTTCTGGAGACAGAGCGCTCTGTGAAATGCCTTTTAACCCCCTTAACGCCACTCTGCCTCCTGAAATGCCTTATACCTCCCTATATGCCACTCCGCCCCATAATATGCCTTTTAACCCCCTAAATGCCAGAGTGGCATATAGGGGTATAAGGCATTTCTGGAGGTAGAGTGCTCTATACAATGCCTTTTAACCCCCTAAATGCCTTATACCTCCCTATATGCCACTCTGCCCCATAATATGCCTTTTAACCCCCTAAATGCCAGAAGGCGATATAGGGGTATAAGGCATTTCTGGAGGCAGAGTGGCACATAGGGGGTTAAAAGGCATATCATGGGGCACAGTGGCATATAGAGGGTTTAAAGGCATATCATGGGCCACAGTGCCATATTGGAGTGGCAAGCCTGGGGGCAGATGTGCGTAACTGGGGGGCAGGTTGGAAAATACATGTACACCACGTTTGCCGATGTACATGAGTAAGAATCTTTGATGATGTATGTTTTGTTGTTGTGACTGGCTGTGTTGCTGTCACATATATGTTGGCAAAGTTTGCAGCGGGATTTGTTGCATGGTACAGTGCCATTCTGTGTATGCTCCTGTTCTGGGGCCAGTTTTCGGCGCACTAATCTTTTCTTCAGGTTTGGTGGTTGTTTGAATGCCAGTATTGGGGGCTGAGGGAATATTTTTTCAGTATGGGGTCCCGCTGCAAACTTTGCCAACATATATGTGACAGCAACACAGCCAGTCACAACAACAAAACATACATCATCAAAGATTCTTACTCATGTACATCGGCAAACGTGGTATACACGATACAATGTTCTGCATGTGACAAAGGGTGCTACATTGGAGAAACTGGGCTTATGCTGCACCTTAGAATGAACCTGCACCGAAGCTCCATCAAAAACCATGAGGAAGAAAAATATTGCACCCTGGTAGGACATCATTTCACACAGAACAATCACTCCATCCAAAATCTAAAAATGAAAGTACTCAAAGGAAATTTCAGAAACTCTCAGGAAAGAAAAACATTTGAGATGAAAACGATAACACATTTTAACACCATAAGGCTAGGTTTCCACTTGGGTTTTTGTCCTGCGTTATTTTCTTGATGAAAAACGCCAAGAAAACTGCCACTGCATTTACCTGCGTTTTGGCGTTTTTTCTGGAGTTTTTGCCTTTCTGTGGAAATTGCTTTTTTTGACCTTAGGCAGTTTTTCCAGCCTTTACAAGTTAGAAGTTTCAATCAGCTAAATGGGATTAGGATAAAAGGCAAGTATCTGCCCTCTCCTGATGTCATTTACTTGGTAGAGTTCTACTTAAACACGCCCCACGGACCCTTTTGTCTCTTTTCTGTGGTTTGTAAGGCATGCTTTATTCCGAATGTCTGCTCCTCTAGGAAGATAGGCCCCAAATGATGGTGCAAATTGTTTGCTGTTGCTTTTGGCACGCAGGATCCAGTTGATGCGTTGCGTATGTTTGTTTGTTTTGGCATGTTTGTTCCAAATGGTGTAAAATTCAATATGAACTTTGTTTTGTGTCAAACTGTTTGTTTCCAGCCTATTTCTCGTAGGACACACAGATACTGGGTCCATCCTCTGCATTGTAAAAACCCCATATAAACGCCAAGGCAACATGCTGCGATTTTGAAAAACTGCCACAGAGCCCAAAAAAGCAGAAAAACGCCAAAGAGGACTGAAAAAACGCCAAACAGAAAAACGCCAAGTGGATATGGCATTCTGCGATTTCCTATTGAAGAACAGCTAACATCTGGCTGCAGCGTTTTTTCACTAAAAAAACGCCGTGTGGCTGAATTGGCGTTTTTATGGGCGTTTTTAGCAAAAAAAAAAACCAAGTGGAAACCTAGCCTAAAAGAGGGACTTAATGTGGATTCTGGTTTCCTTACACACTACCAGAACTTCATATGAACTTCATCTAGTCATCCAATGTCTAATTGCTGTTATTATCGTTGATGTTTTACTGTGGTTATTGGTTTCCCTAAGTTTATTTGTTCTGTCCAAGGGTTATCTCTCTACATTTCTCACCTCCGGACCTATTATTTACGACACCCCACTCAACCCCCCCCCCTTCTCTTATACCATCACTTGTTTTAAGTTGCAACCTCTATCATGTTGATTAGTATTGCTTCGGACCTGATGAAGGGAGGATAACTCTCGAAAGCTTGTCTTTTTAATATTATGTTAGTCCAATAAAAAAGGTATCACCGCATACTCTGCAATACTCATATATATATATATATATATATATACACACACACACATCGAAAAATTAATCAATGTTTCGGGTCACCTCTAGACCATCTGTCAAGATAATCATTTCAACAACAACTGGTTTAAATACCAAACCATCTGGCCAGATATCTACACCTGTTGAATCACCATAACCCTTGACTTCTGGGCTTCCCAAATTCAGTTCACTATTACATTTCAGCTACTTCACCCATAGTCATATACATCCCACCATCCACACAATGTTTAAAACATAATAGCAAAACAATTAATACGAAAACACAATATTAGAAAATAATGTAAATTAAATGTATAAACACACAAAAGAAAGGATAAAAAAAGAAATCACAAAAATTTTTTTAACCCCTTAATGACAAAGCCCATAGTACGGCCTCAAAATACATTGTTTTCAATGTGTTTAGGGACCGCCCATTGTCCTTAAGGGGATATATCTATATATATCTACACACACACACACACACACACACACACACACAGTGGGGCAAAAAAGTATTTAGTCAGCCACCAATTGTGCAAGTTCTCCCACTTACAAAGATGAGAGAGGCCTGTAATTTTCACCATAGGTACACTTCAACTATGAGAGACAGAATGAGACAACAAAGTCCATAAATCACATTGTCTGATTTTTAAAGAATTTATTTGCAAATTATGGTGGAAAATAAGTATTTGGTCAATAACAAAAGTTCATATCAGTACTTTGTTATATACCCTTTGTTGGCAATGACAGAGGTCAAATGTTTTCTGTAAGTCTTCACAAGGTTTTCACACACTGTTGCTGGTATTTTGGACCATTCCTCCATGCAGATCTCCTCTAGAGCAGTGATGTTCTGTGGCTGTCGCTGGGCAACATGGACTTTCAACTCCCTTCAAAGGTTTTCTATGGGGTTGAGATGTGGAGACTCCAGGACCTTGAAATGCTTCTTACGAAGCCACTCCTTCGTCGCCTGGGCGGTGTGTTTGGGATCATTGTCAAGACCCAGCCACGTTTCATCTTCAATGCCCTTGATGGTTTTCACTCAAAATCTCACAATACATGGCCCCATTCATTCTTTCCTTTACACGGATCAGTCGTCCTGATCCCTTTGCAGAAAAACAGCCCCAAAGCATGATGTTTCCACCCCCATGCCTCACCGTAGGTATGGTGTTCTTTGGATGCAACTCGGCATTCTTTCTCCTCCAAACACGACGAGTTGAGTTTCTACCAAAAAATTCTACCTTGGTTTCATCTGACCATATGACATTCGCCCAATCCTCTTCTGGATCATCCAAATGCTCTCCAGCAAACTTCAGACGTGCCCGGACATGTACTGGCTTAAGCAGGGGGACACGTCTGGCACTGCATGATTTGAGTCCCTGGCGGCATAGTGTGTTACTGATGGTAGCCTTTGTTACTTTGGTCCCAGCTCTCTGCAGGTCATTCACTAGGTCTCCCCATGTGGTTCTGGGATTTTTGCTCACCGTTCTTGTGATCATTTTGACACCACGGGGTGAGATCTTGCGTGGAGCCCCAGATCGAGGGAGATTATCAGTGGTCCTGTATGTCTTCCATTTTCAAATAATTGCTCCCACAGTTGATGTCTTCACACCAAGCTGCTTGCCTATTGCAGATTCAGTCTTCCCAGCCTGGTGCAGGTCTACAATTTTGCTTCTGGTGTCCTTCGACAGCTCTTTGGTCTTGGCCATAGTGGGGTTCGGAGTGTGACTGTTTGAGGTTGTGGACAGGTGTCTTTTATACTGATAAGTTCAAACAGGTGCCATTAATACAGGTAACGAGTGGAGGACAGAGGAGACTCATAAAGAAGATGTTACAGGTCTGTGAGAGCCAGATATTTTGCTTGTTTGTAGGTGACCAAATACTTATTTTACCCAGGAATTTACCAATGAATTCATTAGAAATCCTACAATGTGATTTCCTGTATTCTTTCCCCCCATTCTGTCTCTCATAGTTGAAGTGTACCTATGGTGAAAAGTACAGACCTCTCATCTTTTTAAGTGGGAGAACTTGCACAATTGGTAGCTGACTAAATACTTTTTTGCCCGTGTGTGTGTGTGTGTTTGTTGTGTGTGTGTGTGTGTGTGTGTATGTGTGTGTGTATATATATATATATATATATATATATATATATATATATATATATATATATATATATATATAGGATAGATATTTAGAAACAACATGAAAAAATAACCAACTTGGGTATACCTGAAGACCACAGACAAACTTGATAGTGTGTATTATATTCTCAAACCTCATGTATCCTACATGAGGTTCCCTTCTCTTGTACTAAACATCATTACGCCTAAATCTAATATTTCTTAAGATCACCGGGCAGGTAGAAATACTGCATAGGAGATATACCGTATTTGCTCGTTTATAAGACGAGATTTTTTTCCCAGAGCAAATGCCTTTACAATCTGGGTCGTCTTATAATCAGACCTCAAATAGAGGTCTGACTATGAGACTAAGATCCAGATCCCCCGCAGCGCTGCAGGGGACCTGGATCCTCCTGTCTTATCCCCCCCAAAAACTTACCGGTGCTTCTGACTCCCTGGTCTGCAGTCGGGGCAGTGTATAGACGTCTACGCGATTCACATAGGCAACTTGCACTGCTGCCGCAAGGAGGTGCCGTTAGCAGCGAGGGTGTATGTGCGATGGACGCAGACAACCCCCGCTGCTAACGGCACCTCCTTCCGGCTGCAGTGGAAGTTGTCTACGCGAATCGCGTAGACGTCTACCCGCTGCCCCGACTACAAACAAGGGAGTCAGAAGCACCGGTAAGTTTGGGGGGGGGGGGAGTGTTAAATGGGGGGCATAAGGCATTACTGTAGGCAGAGTGCCCCAGAAATGCCTTTTAACCGTCTATACGGCACTCTGCCTCCTGAAATGCCTTATACCTCCCTAAATGCCATATCGCATATAGAGTATAAGGCATTTCTGGAGGCAGAGTGGCACATAGGGGGTCAAAAGGCATATCATGGGGCACAGTGGCATATAGGGGACACAAGGCATTTCTGGGGCTGAGTGGCAAGCCTGGGGGTAGATGTGCATAACTGGGGGGCAGGTTGGAAAATAAAAGGAAATAAATACAAAAAAATATATATAGTTTATATGAATTAACATTTACTAGTAAAACGTTTTTCCTATAGGGTCGTCTTATATTCAGACTTTTTTCCTAAATTAATATTCAGATTTTGGGGGGGGTCGTCTAATAATCAGGGTCGTCTTGTAGCAAATGCGGTATTCATTCAAGATTTTAGGTGCTATCATATCTAAGGTATTAATCATATACCTTTCTTGTTGTAATAAACATACAAGACCTATTCCCATCTCTCTCCAATGGGGGTATATGATGAATCCCCACAAACATCAACTGTGATAATTGGGGTCTAGTCTGTAAGAAATATTTAGTAACTGGCTTAGTCTATCTATTATCCCTTCACGCAGTCCTGATTGTTGACCTATGTCCTCTAATTCCCATAAGATGCAGTTTTCCCCTACAAAGGCTAAACCACAGGGACAAGTAATTAGCTATATTATATATTATGTAATGCACGCATTTCTATGTATGATTTTATATCTATTGTTTCTATGTTTGATATTTTAGGGTTTTTGTTGAAATATAGCAGGTAATGATTTCTCCCTACCTAGAATCTTCCAATTTCTCTGAATGACTATCTGTTGTGAAGCAGTATTCACCTTTGCTATGGTATTTTCCATTATGTCTTTACTAGCTTTAGCTTTAGCTAAAGCTGATTGCACCATCCTTTTCGGGAATCTTCTCTGGCAGAATCTTTCCGCCATCTCATCTAACCGCTTCAGACATATCTCATTGTTCGAATTATTCCTAATAAGATGTAAAAACTGTGAGAGCGTAAGGGATTTTTTCTATATAACGCATATCCTAAACAGGCCTCCTGAACACAAATTTTCCACATTTAAAAATTGTATACAATGCGAGTCACAATGAATAGTAAACCATATCGGGAAATGTAAAGTATTTTATATATCTATATATATAGATAGATATATCTATATACATACATACATACATATACACACACGTCAAAATATAACAATGACCAGGTTGTTTCTCATTTGATCTCACTTACCAGGGATGTTTATGAGAAAATATATAACTAAGCTGCCAGACTGAATTATAAAAGTGTTTTGTTACCCTATGTTACGTATTGTTGGTATAGAGACAAATGTTCTTCACACTTACAATTTTCCTGAACTAAAGGTTTTATACCCTTTTATTTCCTTTAACAAATGCATACACCATAATATTACAAATGATAATTGGTAGCCTTAACCCCTTCAGGCCCGACGGGTTTTCATAACCATGATTCTCTTTTTTCCCATATTTGATGAACGCCACAAATGATACATTATTTTGTCCAGGAGAAGTAAGGCCTTCTTTTCCTGCCACTGCAACAAAGTCAGGACGTACCTGCATGTCTTGATGGACTTGCCACAGGTTTTAAGGATGTACAGATAATATCTTATAGACAGGCCATTCACATGGTACTTGTATCTTTTACAAATCACATACACAATAACGTAGTGCAAGGAAGTTTCTTAGAGCCTTAAGGATCGGGCTGTTTTTTTTTTGTTTGTTTGTTTTTGTACCCTTGTGTGTGATTGAGGTGGTTTTAACATTTTTACGTTGCTCATGTTAAGCTGCAGTTTTCTTTTCTCTCATTTACTGAACCCACAGTAGTTAAATATAATATTTTTTTTGCAGAACAAGAAGGGCTTTCTTTAGATACCATTATTTTGATGATATAATTTTACTGCAAAAAATAATAAAATGGTGAAAAATTGGGAAAAAAAACCTTATTTTAAAAATTGTATTTGTCCTGAGTTTAGAAATACCAAATGTTTTTATGCTTCTTTACAAGTTATAGGGCAATAAGTACAAGTAGCATTTTGCTATTTCCAAAACTTTTTTTTTCTTTTTAAAATTTGGTCATCATGCCCCCCCATGTGTTATTTGGGACATCTTTGAAGCTGGCCAACTCAATTTACCCGCGTCAAACCATAAATTTTTTTAAAACTAGACACCCCCAGGGAATTTTGCTCATAAAAATAAATGTTTCCTCCCCCCCCCCATATTTTTGGGCTTTTTTTGGATGTCTTTCCCGATGGTGACATCACTGGACAATTTTTACATGTTACCACATTTTTATTTTAACCCAATTTTATTTTTTTCCTTTTTTATATATTTTACTAACCACACTGTGATTAGTAAACTGGGATTGCAAGGTGCATTTGGCTTAGGACTTCTGGCAAGGGGCCACTTGCTGTAACATTTTTTTTATTACTATTTTTTGTCTGCACTACAAAGCAGACACACTGTGCTTGTTGTACTGGGTGATGTGGTGGCCACTTAGTCAAATAGAGCCAAATATTTTTCAACATTAATGCAACTTAACATAATCAATAAAAAGATTAGTACAATACAAAATACAGCAATACCGATTGCACAGTTATGAAAAATGTATACTTTTGCTCAATGCAAATGATGAATTTTCTGCCATTCAGAAAATAAACCCTAAAAGCTATTTCCTTGCTTTTTCAGAAACAAAGTAATTGATTATATCCTCTATCTATTTTAGAAAGCAGAGTTCATTAAGCACTCATAAGCATTAATTGCATACATGACAAAACCACAGCAACATGTATTTTCTCCATCACGGATGGCCTTCCACATTTGGTTAAATAATCAAGAAAAACAACAAAAACAAGCAAATTGTTCCAAGACATAATCAATAAATATATTCTTAAAAAATGACAGTTCACGGAACAAAATGTCATTCCTAGTACTGTTGACTGTCCAAACATTTACCAGAACCAATTATTCAATCAAGTAACATTTTGCCTCATTCATACTTTTGGCCAGGAAAGCATCTTAGACTTTTGTAACTAAACGGAACATCATTCCAAACCTTTGAAATCATTCTAAACCTTTACTTTTATTACATATATGACAAACTTACAGCACGCTATTCAGAATAGATGATATTTAAATAGCAAATAGTCCTAAGACAAAACAAATATATATAATATACAGTGCTGTGAAAAAGTATTTGTTTACTTTTTCTTATTTTTGCTTATTTGTCACACAAATCTTTCAGATCATCAAACTAATTTTAATATAAGTTAACTCGTGTAAACACAAAATGCAGTTTTTAAATAATGATTTCACATATAGAAAAAAAAAAACTATCCAACCCTACATGGCCCTGTGAAAAAGTAATTGATGGGAAACAAAGTCATTGACATATTTCAGCCTGGAAAGGATTACAAAGTGATGAACCTTCAAAGGAGTGGCCGGCCAATCAAAATTCCTCCGAGTATCGATGGCTCATCCAAGACGGCACAAAATAACCCAGACTAACATGTAAATAAATGCCCCAGTTAAGGTCAATGTTCACAATTCCACAATATGAAGCAGACTATGAAAGAGTTGCAAGGCAAAAATCCCTGCTGACCAAAAAGAACAAAGTCTTGTCTCACATTTGCCAAAACAAAATTTAATGACCCCAAAGACTTTTGGCATGATATTACATGGACTGAAAAGTCAAAAGCAGAACTTTTTGGAAGACATGGGTCCCATTACATCTGGTGTAAAACTAACACAGAATTCCGCAATAGGAACATGATACCAAACACGGTAGCGGTAGTCTGATTGTCTGAGGCTACTTGGCTGCTTCAGGAACTGGGCGACTTTCTATAAAGTCAAATGTAGTTGGGTTATGCAGCAGCACAATAATTCGAAGCACACAAGCAAGTCCACCTCTAAATGGCTCATAAGAAACAAAATGAAGGTTTTTGAAGTCCTGACTCGAAACAGATCCGATCCGATGTAGCTGAATTAAAATAATTCTGCCGAGAGTGGTCCAAAATTCCTCCACAGCAATTTAAACGACTCATTGCTGGCTATTGGAAACATTTCATTGTAGTTGTTGCCAAACAAAAGGTGGCACAACTTGTTATTAGGTTAATGTGGCAATTACTTTTTCACAAGTGATATAGGTCTTGATTAGCTCTCTACGTAAAAAAGAAATGATCATTTCAAAGTTGCATTTTGTGTTTAGGCTTGATGCCTTTGGCTTATATGAAAATTACCGTAGTTGCTCGATTATAAGACGACCCCCCAAAATCTAAATATTAATTTAGGAAAAAAACAAAAAGCCTGAATATAAGACTACCCTATAGAAAAAAAAGTTTTACTAGTAAATATTAATGCATAGTAAATTTTTCATATCTAATAAAAGCTATGATTGAGAAAAATATATATATTTTTTATTTCCTTTTATTTGCCAACCTGCCCCCCCAGTTATGCACATCTGCCCCCAGGGTTGCCACTCTGCCCCCAGAAATGCCTTATACCCCCTATTTGCCAGTCTGCCCCATGATGTGCCCTTTAACCGTCTATATGCCAGAGTGGCATATAGGGGGTTAAAAGGCATATCATGGGGCAGAGTGGCATATAGGGGGTTAAAAGGCATTTCTGGAGGTATATAACTGCTAACAGCAATCACACTCCTGTCAAGCCAAGGCAGCCAGTACATGCTGGAACCTGGGGATGATATGAGTGTGAGTACAGCCTCCCTATGCCATGCTACCACCACCACCCACCTTACACATCCATGCTATCACACACACACACTCATTCACAAACATTTAAATACTCATTCATTCCATTAATCACACATACTTCACACATCACAAAAACCCTCCCCCGCCCCCTTACCTGAACTGCAGATCTCTCACTCGCAGACTTCTGCAGGGGCCCGGCTGTGCGAGCAACTTCTCTGGCCCCGCCCCCAGAGGAAGGAGGGGGGAGGCAGAGTTATGTGACACTCTACTAGCTTCCTGTTCTCCTGCTGCTAGAAGGAGAGACGCTGCTCGCGACCAAAGCACCGGTAAGCAGCCTGGCAACCTAATCAAGGTCTGATTAGAAGACGACCTCGATTATAAGACGAGGGGTATTTTTCAGAGCATTTGCTCTGAAAAAAACCTTCTCTTATAAATCGAGCAAATACGGTACTTGGGTGATCTGAAACATTGAAATGTGACAACTAGGTAAAAACAGAAGAAAATAGAAACAGGCATTTATTTTTCACAGAGAGTGCCCTGCTTTTTGGAGCAGCCAAGGAAGAAATAATTATATTGGAAGGGCCCCTTGTAACAGCATTGCCCAAAGGACCCGCCTGATTTTGATCTACCTCTGTAAAGATGCCTTTTTCCTTTTTAGTTGCTTTTATCCTCTCAAATAGGAGAATGCATGCAAGGAAATAATTTAAGTTTGTTATGAGCAAGCTATACCCAGAATTTTTTTTTGCGATTGGTAAGTGTTTGATTAATACACTGCATTACTAGTTTATCACCTCTACGCAGGGGCATTTAGTCAAGAGGGTCTCAAAGAAACATTTAAGTTTTTAAAATCATGCAAAGGTTAATTTATCTTAAACATTGAAGCATCCCATTCTCCCAATGCCCTGTAAGGTCCTTTAATGTAAATGAAAAAAATGGGAGAAATGTTTTTGGGTTTTTTCCTTTAGAAAACACAAAAAGTATAGTTTTAAAATGTATGCTATGAACCTAAAAAAGGAAATTAATCATCAGAAGAATCAGACATGTCTGGTAGTGTTGACTGTCAGGCCCCACCCAGGCTGCGGAGCTGCATGTCTTTTGTTTCCCATGTCTTGCTGTGGTCCACTGCTGGATTTCCGTATGTTCTGTCCTGAACCTCTGATTCCTGGATTTTTGTTCTGCACTTTGCTTCAGCTTTTTTTCCTTTATAAGGTGTGCCCCACCTGTGTGTTCTGTTTGTCTCAGTCATCAGTCTAAAGGTATGTCCTTCTTGGTTTTGTGTATAGATTCAATGTTCAGTTAATTAGTACTTCCGTAGGCAGGGTTTAGCGTTAAGACCCATCGTATATTGGAGTACTTTGGCGTAGTGGTGGGCTAAGCATATTATGGCCATAAGATGTGACGGAATCTCCAATTATCATCACATATTCCTAGGCTAGTCCTGTATTTATGTATGCTTTGTCTGTTATGCTCCTTTCTCTGTTCCCCTTGCTTGCTATGTTTCTCCTGTACTCTGTTTAGCTTCCATACTCCTAGCTTGCAACATCCTGCACATGATTCTAGGGCTATGTCTCACGCCTGCTTGAGTTCTGCTTTGTTCTGGACTACATCCGCTGTTATGTCAGGGTGCTGGTATGTGGCTGCACAACCCTAGGTGCTCAACTCCCGGGTGAGTGCAGTCGCGCTGCACCAGGCCCTGTCTAACTCCGCTACTGCGCAATAACTCCTGAACATCATCTTTGGGCGCTCTGGGTCATTACAGTCATCTGTATGGACCCAGTTCCTGACATTGAGATTGTTAAGGAGTTCAGAATGCACCAAAAATAATGATGGCATCCCTCTGTTCTGCTGTAAGTATTACGTTTTGCAGGTTCTTAAAAACTATCAAAAACTAAGAATTTTACAGGTCGACAGCTCGCAGACCTATTTTGTAAGAAAAAAAATCAAAATGTTTTACATTTTCTCCCTCTGAACAATGCATACATTTAAATTTCTGAAAATACACAAATGAGCAAATTAAGCTATAAACCGTATCACCCTGTTAACAGTTCTAATATAATACTGCATACATTGTCATTAAGTGGCATTATTTGTGAGTTTTTAATCGGTATCTCTCAGGGCTAGTTGTTTTATGTGTAAGTTATTTATTTGAGTATAAGACTGATACTGAATGTAGTGGGGATCTAAGCTGGGTTTCCCAACCATTGCTCTAACACATGTATAGTTTAATTAATAGGTCACTTTCTAATTCTAGTTGAAGAACACCTCCCATAATACTTACCTAGCCATGGAAACCTTCCGTTTCTTTAGTATTCGTCCAGTTGAGCATTATGGGAGTTGTACTTCTATAAGCACCAAGGATGTATCTAATGGCTATGGCTTTGCTATCTAGCAATGACTCCTGACAGCAAACTTCCAAAGCTAAGTGCCCTGCCAGTCAACAATCATTGTTCCAAACATACAGTAATCTCAGATAGAGCTGCTCTATAAAATGTGACTGGCTGGATGTGCTAAGTACAAACATGAATACACAGAACTTTAAAGAAACTCACTTCATATACAAAAAATAGTTACATTTACGTTACGCTTTATGGCTCCCTTCCCAGCTATAAAGATTTCAATCATGTTTGGGAAAATGGAACCAGGCGCAGAAGCAGCAAATTAAATTCACATTTGCTTCAGACAAAGACATTAGCAGAGGAGACACACAAGTAATAGGCTTGCATAAATTCTTCACGTCGACTGACATGCAGCTGTACCGTTCAGGTTTTTATCTTAATATTAATGATTTCTTGTGCTGTGCCAACTTCTCTTTTACTGATGAAGTAAAGTTTGATAATTTCCTCTTCCTGAGCCTACCCAATAACGAAAACCTGGGAAGGTTCATTTAACAGCACAACATTCCAATTCTAGATTGTCAGCTTGTTTGAACAGAGCCCGCCTTAACTTTTTTTTTTATTTTTTTTTTTTAAATAATACCAAATACTCCATACTCCATAATGATTGTATACTTCTGTGAAACAAATATATATCATATTCAATTGCAGCAAACAAAGTGGGACCATTTTATGAGACATTGATACACTAACACACACTCAGCGTTACTGAGGCAAACCCATTTTAAGACATTTTGCCACACTAATCATATTTATCAAAAATACGCAAACACACTGATCACACTCGGCTCCATACTCAAACTGTACCTAGCCAAACACGAAAAGTACTTTCAGCCAAATGACACTTATACCTACGCATGCTTCCCTTAATCATCTTACCACTCACAGTTGTCTCAGAGAGAACTCCCTTGTGTATGTGGTAAGAGTTGCCTGTGAGTGTCTACTTCCCAAATGTATATTGCACAGTGATTCAAGAGTGTAGAGAGCCCTGCAAAAACATTTTGTGTGACTTGTTTTCAAGATTCTCCAACTTCTCTAGCTTTAGGCCATGCTCCACAGAGTATTACATAAAATTACTGAAAATATTCTTTATAGGGGAGAATTCTACTTCTGATTTGTCAGATATGGACCGTCCCTAAACAAGACCCACAGGAAAATCAAGTATGAAGATGCCTCTAGCTCCAGTCCCCATAACAAGCCCTCCAAAGGTTGCAGGGTTTGCGCAGTTGAGGAGAGCAGTGAGCAGGACGTGGCAAACCTACATTTGCAGCAGATTTAGGAAACTGAGATGTAGGGAGTTAGCACTTAGCTATTAGACATCAGAAAAGATGACAGGATACTTCTTCTAAAGAGTGAACTGATTTATTAGGCTTTCTAAGGCTTTGTTATATGCAGAGACCGCAACATGAGTAGGTATAATAGGACCAAGGACTGGTTAGTAATTCCAAGTAAGACTGCTACAATGTCTGGTCCAAGATGAACAATAACAAAGCTGATATCATATATACCGTATTTGCTTGATTATAAGAATAGGTTTTTTCAGAGCAAATGCTCTGAAAAATAACAATTGTCTTATATTCGATGTCGTTTTGTAATCAGACATCAAATAGAGGTCTGACTACAAGACTAAGATCCAGATTGCCCGCAGCGCTGAAGGGGACCTGGATCCTCCTCTCCGGCAGCCGGTGGAGGTCTGTGTGATGCGCGCAGACAACCGCCGCTGCTGCGGGCTCTTTCTCTGGGGGTTCTATGACGAAGCGCCGGCATCACATGACCTTCTGGTGCTCATTCATAGAAGCCCCGGCGGAGGTGCTGGCAGCAGCAGCTTTCTGGAGGCAGAGTGGCATATAGGGGGTGAAAAGGAATATCAGAGAGGCAAAGTGGCATATAGGGGGTCAAAAAGAATATCAGGGAGGTAGAGTGGTATATAGGGGTGTATAAGGCATATCTCAGGGCAGAGTGGCATATAGGGGGTTAACAGGCATATCTGGAAGGCAATATGGCATACAGGGGGTATAAGGCATATCTGGGAGGCAGCGTTGCATATAGGGGGTATAAGGCCTATCTGGGGACAGGGTGGCAAATAGGGGGGGTCAAGAGGCATATCTGGGAGGGAGAGGGGCATATGGCATATCAGGGAGGCACAGTGGCATTTAGGGGGTACATGGCAATTCTGGGGTGCAGAGTGGCATATAAGGGGGTATAAGGCATATATGGGCTGGCAAATGTGCATAACTGGGGGCAGGTTGGCAAATAAAAGGAAATTAAAACAAAAAATGCATTTTTCTCAATCATAGTTTTTATTAAATATGAAAATTTGTTTACATGTGAATATTTACTAGTAAAACATTTTTCTTATAGGGTAGTCTTATATTCAGGCTTTCTTTTTTTTCCAAAATATTCAAATTGGGGGGGGGGGGTCTTATAATCAGGGTCATCTAATAATTAAGCAAATACGGTAAATTAAAATTAGACTCCCTAATAAAACAATGGAATAGTTAACCCCCCCTTTTAAGACAAATGTATTGACATAAAACCACACTTGCCAAAGTTGTGATAGGGGCTTTCATTAGACTTATCCACTGACCAAACTGACAGAAAGAAACATACTAAGCACTCTTCACAGCGCTGACTATTCTCAGACCCACTAATACAAACTCAAATGGTATGAGTACACTCAGATGCATTGGCACATACTCATTAATACTGCCTCCCTGTGTAATGATAAATGTTTAGCCTTGGTCCAGTGAAAAAAAGTTGCATCACTTACTGTGGTATCACTGGAAGGATGGTCCATGCACCTTCATTTTTCATAACTTCATGGATATATAGCACTCTTGGAGGCTCCTTAAAGTAGATTAGGCAACAATTAGAAGAGATTAATTAGTTATTTCTAAATGCTTGACTGCAAAAGAACATTATTTTCTATATTAAAATGATCCATAATAGTATTTATTGATTTAAACACTGCCATCATATAACAATCCGGACTTACTGAAATACAACTTGACGAAGTCCCTGCTAAAGGATCTTACAATATAGACTAAAAAAACAAATTTTCATTTTGGTTGAAGTAACAAATCTTTTCAAATTGAATTCATACACAAAGTCTATTGAAGTAAACCTACCTTAGTTATAAAGGAAGCTATCATCATCAATTTCATATAAAGTGCTTACATTTTAATGTAAAACATATCTCCAATACACCTAGCAAATCAAAATCTAAACACATTCAAGTTGACAGATGAGTATAACAATACTGTTAGATTTCAATCGAGATGAGTCAAAGTAAGAAAAATATAGTTTTGATCCTTTTGGTCTCTCACCAAATAAAGAATTGTATATATACTAAAGTTAAACTTGGCACAATTGAGAAAGTCCATTCGCTTCATGTCAAGTATAGTTATTGTACATAGCTAACATGTTTTTTAAGGTTTAATAACTGCATCTCCAATGGCTCACAACATATAGAAACTGGATACTTGATTGCCTAAACATATTACAACTGTTGTAAATCACCGAAAATTTTGTTTCACGGTCAGTTTGATCTTAACAGAACAGTAAAAAAAGATCCATTCAAAGAAATATGTTTGTTTATACAAACCTACCCTTTATTTCTTATTGCAGTTGTAGGATTATATTGCAATGTTAAAGTTTGCAAATAAATATTTGTTCCCCACATTCAATCATGAAATGGTTAAGTTTATGTTTTGTTTTTTTTTTTTTAGCAAGTTATAGGACAATTAGTAGCATATTGTTATTTCGAATTTATTTTTGTTTCAAAAACTGGTCATTCTGCCCCATGTCCTATTTGGGACATTGTTGAAGCCGGTCAGTTCAATTTACCCTCCATCAATCTATATATTATTCAAACTAGACACCCAAAGTATTTCTATTGGTAGTATTTTAAACCTCTCCATGCATTTTTTCTACTACTAACCTTTGTCAGACTTTGTGGTAGTAATTTCTTAGCGTTTTCTTCCACACACATTCTACTTTAGGTATGAACATATTAATTGTCTAGAAGTTCTGTGTAAACAGTCACTACAGCGATAAACATTTTCTACACCAAAGGGAAGTCCTTTTTGTTTTGCAGGCCTCTCTACAGGCATAAGGCAACTAACTGTTGCTTTAGGTTTTGGGCTTTTTTTGTATATATTTATTGTCTTGAACCAGGTCTTTAGCCTTGTATTAGGAATCAAAATTGCTGATGTCTGATTAAATGAAAAGTATTTCACTTCTTAAACTTAAAGTAAAACGTTATCTTTTACTTCTAGTTTAAAAAACCTCCACCTTTAGGGCAGGGTGACATGAGGTTGTGGGGGCAAGCTGAGGTCAAATGTTAAATATAAAAACAAAAAATAGGTTGCATAACGGTCCGATGTTATGTAACATAAGAAGGTTTTAGCCGCGCTGCCTCGTGGGTGTCTCGCCCTACGCTATTGGTGAGAATTTTACTTATAAACGGAGTTAGGAGGGTGCCTGTTCACTTACTTAGGGAAGCGCTACATTGTCTGCACCGACCTTGTGTCTGGTGAGTAGCAGTGAGGCAGGTGAGCTGAAGACAGCATGGAAGAGCTGATGAAAATGCAACACTCCCGCCAGCCCATATTGTGATATATTTTTCATTTCAATATTTTGTCATGGTTTTTGATTGGGGTAAAGTTGCCCTATAACAAATGGGGTGAACTGTAAATATTGTAAAAACTGTAAAAAGTGATGCCTGTTGGCTTTTAGGGTAGTTGGCAAGGTACTTAAATTCGGTTTTGGGTGTTCTGGGTATGGGCCAAGGGCTTCTATATAGTTATTTATATTTGTTATGAAGTTATTGAATGGTTACATTGACGGTTATTGTTTGTGGGTAAACTAAATAAAAGACCACAGCCTGTTTTATCCAGTGTATTTTATTTAATAAGTTTGGTTTTTGTCCCTTACAACCCCATGTGGCAAATTCTGTATACATACAGTTCTGTGCAAGGCTGTATGTAAAAAAAAAAAAAAAAAAAAAAAAAAAGGTTATGGCAAAAGACAAGCAAGGCATTTTGAAACACAGGAACGTGCCTGTATGACTCTCAACGCAGATGTGGAATTAAAATAAGATTTCTAGCTAAGCTTAAGACACCACCCTTTGGCTGACTTCAAGGAAATTCAGGCATTACAGGCATTACGCTTTGAGTTTAAAGTATGTCATAGACACATGTGTTCTTCAAAGATAACTAAACTTGACAAATATGTTATGTTACCCAGAGTCATACCTCTGGATTCATATTTTCAAAAGAACAATACTGTCCTTAGTTATAAAATGTAATGTGGTAGTATTTTTTTTTTAAAGAATGTGTTATACCAAATATCTTCCCATTAGGTGTAATAATTAAAAGTACACCTAGCTAACATCAATGAAAAGATGTATTTGTTTTGAAAGGTCATTGTGTAGCAAAACTATTACTTCCATGTTAGAATGGTTGGTAAATTAACTTTTTTAAAGGAAACTATTTAAAAATAAGCAGAAAAGATCACATGCCCAGAAAGTTAGAAACGAGCAATTTCAAAAACACTTGTAGTGCTCCATTTATATATTTTTTTGGAGGACTACTAAAATAGTGAAATATTTGCAGGGTAACAAGTATCAGAAAAGACTAAGTGATTTCAATATGTATAGATTGCAGAAAAGAAGATCTAAGATTGATACAGGATCATGTCTACAACAATAAAATCAACTTAGCATTTAAAATTTAATTTAATTAAAGATGCTGGTTGAACTAAATTCAGACATCCCCAGATAAGTGTGGCTTCATGCAAAAGGGAAAAAAAACCTCTCAATATTCCCTGTCACCTAAAAAGCTACATTTAAAGTTTTAATGAGACCGTGGTGCTGCTTACCGACAAAGCCCTGTCATTAAAAACCCCAGCCCTCTCCTGTCTGCGACATCACTTCAACTAGATATACTATCTTGCCAACCTGCATAATGCATGTGAACATACAACACTAAAAAATACAGACTTAACCATATTGATGCACATGTGGGAAAAAGATAATACAAAATAGTGTGATGAAACTCAAAGAAATATATCAAAGAATATGTAGTGTAGTTAAGGATAGAAGGAGTTACCTGAAATATAAGGATACTTGGAAAAAACATTTCTAAGCATTCCCTAATCAGATTCGTAATAAAGCTTTCCATGCAACTCTCAGATCAAAGAGCATGTCCGACGCGCGTTTCACTGGTCTGTATACCGGCTTCATCACATTAACTAGAATCAGAGTCCTACATAATATAGAAGTGAAAATTCTGACAGCATATAAGAACCATTCGGTCTATCTAGTACGCCCATTTTCCTGCATTAACGATTCAAACCTTATTCAGTGCTCGGTCTTGTCTTACATTCAGGATAGCTTTATGCCTATCCCATTAAACGTTAAATTCCCTAACATTTTTGCTCGGGGGATGTACCAATTCGTAAAGTAAAGTAAAAATTATTTAAGCCTCTGTTGTTATAACGTCTCTATTCCTTTTAATAAACTTTCCACTTGTACTATGTTTTATAAAGCAGTCTGCAGACGTAAGCTCTCCTAACACCGATCTTCTTCTCTGATGTCAGAAATTGTCACAAGAACAGGAGGAGATGGAGTTGGTAATTATGCCATTTTTTTCAAGAGTATTTAATTTAGCATGCACCGGCAAAGATATAGTATTAAAGCAGTGTGTTAAACATTTTGGGGAAGGGGGTAAGCAAGTGAAAGATATCATGGAGTTATTTGCATGCCATACTGTATAAAAACCATGAAGGTCTACAGTAGACAAAGCACAGATAAAGGAAGGAGTATAGTTTGTCGGTGTAGCAAACGACTTCCATGTATCTCAGCTATGTTCTAATTCTAACCAAAGCCTCATGCTAAAGTTTAATGTTCAGATAAGCATACTTCATAAAAACTTTTATGAAATAAAAACGGTGAAGATTATTACAAAAAGACAAGATCTAAGTGTGTGTTAAGGTGTGTAATAGGAACTATGAAAGGCTTTAAATGCAAGCTCAGGCTGCATAAATCTATAAAAAGAGCATTAGCTTGCATGAGCCAGTTGCCAATGTGTCTCATTTGAAGGTGTTTATGTAAGGTCACTTTGAACTATCATGCTGTTCATGGCTATTTAATTTCTCTTCACCACTTCTTTGAGAGAGAAGTGAAGATTCAACCCTCAGAGGCACAAAAGGTGCAAATGGAAAATAAACCCATTTGTTTCTTTCGCATTTTCCACCAGGAAAATGCATTCTTAAATTAAATGCATATTATTTTCAACTGGAACAATCCATTATTTCCCCCAGGTTTCTCATTCAATCTGTATCATGCTATATGTATTGGTTAATGGTACTACGTGAACTCCGATACGAATGATGAGCGGCAACAATGTAACATCTAACAAACTGTTTTTGCAAGCATTTATTATATGTGCTTTTTTCTGTATATTGCATATAAAGCACATAGAAAAAAAATTTGGTTTAACCCATGCAACATATTTATTAACAAAAAGGAAGATAGAGCTGAAATGATAAAGCCTGCAACCATAGGGCAGGCTGACATGAAGTTGTGGGGACAAGTATAGGTAGTTAGCAGCTTTATTAAGGGTTAAAAGGTTCATAGAAAGGTCAGGAGTTTAAAAAATAAAATAAAAATGGTTATATAATGTTTTTTGCGTTTGCGCATGCGCTAGCGCCTTGCCGCGCTTTTCAGCTGCCTCGTGCCGTCTTGTGAGTGTCTCGCGCTGCGTTTAGCATGCCTTTCCCTGTCTTGCGCTGCGCTAAGGGCGGCAATATTTACTATAAATAGAGGGCTCATGAGGGGGCTATTTCACTTACCTGGCGAACCACTAAGCCGATACTGCACTGTCCTTGAGGCTGGTGAGCAGTGGCGAAGCGGTAAGCTGAAGATGGAGGAATTAATGAAGATGCACCCTCCCACCCTCCCTTATGTTTTATATGTATTGTTTTTATAAAAAAAAATATTTTTTTTTATTTGTCGTGGCTTTTATTAGGGTATGGTTACCCTATAAAATTTTATGGGGTGAACTGGAGTTTTAACTTTTGCCAGCTGGCTTATAGGGCGGTTGGCAATAAGATTTGAGTTTGTATGTGCTCTGGGGCTTGTGTCAAGGGCTGAAGTTCTTTGGTTATATGTATCAGTTATAGGTTGCAATTTGAAGTTGAAAGTTTGTATTATGTGATGGTAAAACTAAATAAAAGCCCACGGCCTGATTCATCCAATATACGTTGTTGCGTTTTTATTCTCTGGTTGTTTGAATATTTGTTCACTATATTTCATTGGTATTAGGTCCCCTACAACTTCATGTTTTCTATTGCTAAGCTGAACTTAAGTGGCTAATTATCCTATTCGCTACCAATATTATGGTGGCCCTCCAGCTTCCAATACCTCCCTGCCAATGGACCATCACCAGCCTCCTAGTCTGAGCAAAGAAATAAGTTATTCACATTTGTGCAGTGGCAGGCAATACAAAAAATAAATGAGTTATAAAAGCACTTGGAGAGAATGTGCAAAGCAGCTGTAGAGACACCAGTAGGACATTTTCTTGGCCTTTAAGGGTGTCATGCTCTTGGCTCAGCACTTAGTGGCCAGTCAACCCTCTGGCAGACAGCTTCTCGGGTACTGGAAGCAGTACAAGCTGGAACAAGGAGACAATAGATAAAATTATATCTCTATGGGTTACTGAGCCATAAAAAATGTCCATGTGGCTTCCTGTGGACCTACTTCCCCACAAAAAAAAAAAAAAAAGTGTCATGCAGCCTGAAAGCAGCATTCCATAGATTCTACTTACTCCACAGCAATACCTTCATGATCACCTCGGGAGAAGTACTAATTTAAGTTACTGAGTTTCCTAACTCTTACCTTAGACATAAACTACAAGACTGGGAGGCAACCTTTAGGGAAGAAATGTCTGGTACTGGCATAGACAAGAATTCGTTTTAATAATGAAGCAAAACATAGTAGTATGGCTGAATCGGGTTGGGGAAACAACAAACAGTTGTTACACTGGAGCCTCCAATGGGACTAAGATTTCTAATGGACTCCTACCAATCCCTCAAAGGATCTACTGTATTCTGGTCCTGTAAGTTAATCATATTGTTTTACTGGTGACATTGTGTTACACTATAAAAAAAATTAGATTTTATAAAAATAGGGGTTAATGGCAATGAACTAAAGGTGATTTCAAGCCCTCCACACTAATAGAAAGCAATATTGCTAGCCACCTTAGAAATCGGTACAGCAGCAGCGGAGGTCCAATAAGGTTTGGTAAATCATGGAACCATCATCACACACTCGTTTTCATGTAGTCCAGAATGATGTGAGAAAAACAGAATGCATTTTATATGATTAGTCTAGTTTTTACAGATGTTTTCATCTTCTGGCATAAACAGTGTGAGCTTACATAGATTTACTTACTGGTCACAGAAGGGGACATTTATAAAAATACAGTTAATCCTGCAAAAGTCAGCCAGAGTCTGAAGCATTTATTTGGAGTAGGTCAGTTTTGCAATAAAACACAGACCTGGGGCTAAGCAATTTCTGGTTAAGTAGCTCCTTAGCTCAACATGATATAAATGTCTTTGCACGTCCATCAACAATTCACACGTCCATCAACACTAATATCAGCACAAAAACTGTGTGGCGGCAGCATCATGGTATAGGTTTCCATGGCCGAGCAGCTGCGTGTAAGCCTCATATCACCAAGTACAATGCCAGGCATCGGATCGAGTGATGTAAAGCTTGCCACCACTGCACTCTGGAGAAGTGGAGATGTGTTCTGTAGAGCGATGCTTTTCTGTTTGTCAGTCTGAGGGGCAAGCGTGGAATTGGCAGATACCAGGAGGACATTATCTGCCTGACTGCATTGTTCCAACTGTAAAGTTTGGTGGAGGGAAAATGGTATGGAGCCGTCTTTCAGGGGTTCGACCCATTACTTCCACTGAACGGAAAGCTTAATGCTTCAGTATACTAAGACATTTTGGACAATGCTATGCTTTCAATTTTTGCGGGAACAGTTTGGGGATGGCCCTTTTGTATTCTAGCATGACTGTGCCCAAGTGTACAAACCAAGGTCCATAAAGATATAGTTGGATATCGAACACCTTCGGGATGAACTAGAATGGCGACCCAGGCCCTCTTGTCCAACATCAACGCCTGACCACAAAAATACTCTACTGGATGAATAGGCAAAAATTTCCACACAAACACTCCAGAATCTTATGAAAAGCCTTCCCAGAACAGTGGAAGCTGTTACAGCTGCAAAGGGGGACCAACTACACTTTAATGTCTATGTACTTGGAATGCAATGTCATAAAAGTCCATGTTGGTGTAGTGGTCAGGTGTCCCAATACTTTTGTCCATATAGTGTGCATGTGTACTTAAAAAGGGAACAATTGTACCCACTAACCACTAACAAAACTAAAAATGGCATCAGAAAAATACCTAAATTTTACTTCGATCAACAAAATGGTGATATTACATAACGTGAATAGAAAAACAAGGTTATACAACCTGTTTTCCATCTCTTATAAAAATATGTTTAGCTTCTTCCTACATCGTTTATTTGATCTCTAGCAATGTTCCCAAAAGATAATTGCAGCTCAAACAGAAAAACATTATGCATCTTGCATTAAGCATGTTCACTGTTTATTATTACTAACGGACCATTCCATAAGAATGCATGACCACATATTTAACAAATGATTTCAATTTCACTTGCTAAAAATAAAATACTGAAGATTTGCCCACACAGCCCGGTGTTATTAGAGCCACACTATACACATCTACTGTCTTGAACTAGATAAAAATCAGACTTTTCTTCAAATAGATAAAAATCCCTCTGTTATATCCCTCTGTAATAATATAAAGTTAGGTCCGGAAATATTTGGGTACTGACACAATTTCCATAATTTTGACTCTGTACACCACCACAATGGATTTCAAATGAAACAACTGAAATGCAACTTTTAGCTTTAATTCTAGGGGTTGAACAAAAATACCCTATGAAACGTTTAGGAAATATATTTTAGGGGCTCAAATGTAATTGGACAAACCAACACAATCATAAAAAGTTTTTTTTTGTAATACTTTGTTGAGACTCCTTTGCAGACAATGACTGCTTGAAGTCTGGAATGCATGGACACCAAACTCTGGGTTTCCTCCTTTGTGGTGCTTTGCCAAGCCTTTACTATACCTGTCTTCAGGCGAGTCTTTTTGGTTTAAGTTTTGTCTTTAGTATCTGAAATGCACGCTTGATCAGGATCAGGTGATTAACTCTGCCACTGGAGAATATTCAACCTCTTTAAAAACTCATGAGTTGCTTTTGCAGTATGTTTTGGGTCATTGTCCACCTGTAAAGTAAAGCGCAGCCTAATCAATTTTGCTGAATTAGGCTGAATCTGAGCAGACAATATATCCCGACGCACCTCAAAATTCATTTGCCTGCTTCTGTCACAACATCAACACACACTAGTGACCCGGTGCCATTGAAAGCCATGCATTCCCGTACCATTGCACTGCCTCCACCATGTTTTACAGATGATGTGGTATGCCTCGGATCATAAGCGGTTCCAAGCCACATCCATACTTTTTTTCTTCTCAGAACTCTGTCCAAAGATGCTGTTGCAGAACTGGGCTGGATGTTTTTTGGCAAAGACTAAACCGGTCATTCTAATTTTGTGGCTTATGACCATATTGGAACCAGGAAGAAGGGTTTAAAAGAAGGACTGGGAGCCCTGATCTGATACATCTTGATGAAGCCACTTAAGAGGTGAAGGGCATTGGGTGAATTAATATCTGGACTTATGCGGTTCTAAATTTTTCACTGGTGAATCTGTAGGATCGCGACAATAAACTTTTACATAAGAATTGTTATACTTATGTTGAATTAAAATATTAACTTTTGACTTCCTGGTTTATCTCTCATTTCTGCTGGACCCACCTGCTTGAGAAGAACAGTAACCATCTGATCAAAGTGTGAGTGCAACATATTGGCTTATCCTCACCGATATATAACTAATATTTTTATTGTTCTATTAACATTTGTGTTTTTTCTTATATGTATGACACCAAATTATATTGGAGACTTTCCTAAGATACACATAAGTACCTGTGTGGTGTTTCTAGATGGTGCAATTGTTTTAGCGCAGCCCCCTGGTTTTATGTACTTCGTTGTTTATGATAAGATCATTATTACTAGTGCTGCAACTAGAAGTAAGCAAGAGCACTGCTCAAGATACTAGCTACTGCTAAGCTTTAAAGTGAAAAAAAAAAGATATAGTAAAGCAGTTGGACTTAAAAAGGAGCGGCTCGTGTATCTCAGATGTTTGGAACACTGGCAGCCTGATGGATCATTTACTCTTTGTACAGCTCTGTGGAATATGCCAGTGCTACACAAGTCAATAAATAACAATAATCAGCTTCAGAGTCCATCAAGTTCAATCTTTCACACACTTTAGAGGTAGGTATGTGTGAATGTTTGAACTTGATGGACTGAAGACTTTTTTCAAACTACTATACTATAATACATGCTACAAAGATGTGCTCCATTTTCCAGCTACGCACTACAGACATTCTTTGGAGTCTTTTTTGGCTTTTGTTAAACCGCCTGTGATGTCCATTTCTGAAATTATTGGGATGTGTTTATGAACTTTGCAGCATGAAATTACTTTCTATAAATGTTGGATTTAGTTATTGTGCATAATAAATGATTAATTGCAATACAATAAGTAATAGAGTGCTCTGGCTATTTTGGGAAAACTCCATAAGCTCTCACAGCACCCTGTGCTTTACTTGATAATCTGGCTGCCTTGCTGCCACTGGATACAAAGCAGCCCAATAGAGACCTATTTCCTTAGGGCGCTGCCCTAGATTGCATCCAGGGTAGTGCCCCAGCTGCCCCTTTCATAGCAGGAGTGCCAGGATAGTCATATCCTAGTGCTTCAGCACTTAAGAGTGTGTGGTGCCAGTTAAAGCACTATGGAGGCTGTGTTGACTTGGCACAGTCTTCCAAAGTGCCAAAAGGCTAGTTGAGGTGATGAGAGATATGCTCAGTGAACAGCCCACTGAACAGAGGGTAAACTAGTTCTTTAAGCAATGGATACCTAAGCCAAAGAATAAAATGGAACCATAGTATATAAAAGATAAAATTCAAAATGCTCAGTTTACTAATGCATGTAAACACACGTACAGTCCCATTTTCCCCTCTTACTTCATGAGTTTATGTTGGCATTGGGTGGGACCGCACATTGAATCAGTTGTTAAAAAGAACTTTGAAATGAGACTCTCTAGATAATCTGTTCATTATTGAAATGGCTCTCTAAAAAGGCACCGTTTAAGTGCCATCAGTTTAATAGATTTTCATGAATTCTTAATAGAGACTTTAAATTAGTCTTTTTATGCTCATACCCTCTGGAACCCTTAACTTCTTCCTGATTATTTTCGTTAGCATTTATGTATTAATGGCAGACATTCCATAAACATCTTTGACTGTTTTAATATATTCTCCAAACAAATTTTTACCTGAACATTGATGATATATGGAAGTTACAAAACGGAGCTATAAGCCATTACATAAACACTGTTATTTGTTAGTTGGCATGAATCAAAATGTCAGTTGAATTAAAACCATTACTGGTACAATAGAACAGAAATGTTAAAAACTGAAACAGTAAGGACCATAGAATCAATAACATTAATATCTAGAAACAGAGTGGCCCCTAGAAACTACATATTTATTGGTAACCAGCCTATAAAGGGGTCTATTTCCTAAGGTCAGAGTTGTAAGGAGAGTTTGCCAAGAGTTCAGCTCCTTGACCACATTATGAAGGTCTGGTGTGTAATGTTTTGGTAAGGATCTATGATCCAGGACCGCAAACAAGGGGAACCGTATCAAGGTAACTCACTGGATATATAGATACACACGAACAGTAATATAGATGATAATATGAAGTCAGGATTAAGCCAAGGATATTCACAAAATAGCACGTCAGGAAACTAGGCACAGGAGATCAGGTAATACAACCTAAAATAAGCAATGCACAAAAAAAATTAAAAAGTAAGCAGGTTTAAGTAGGCCTCCTAGGTTAAATCACACCCTTCAGGATCATAGGGAGCAAAGATAAAACAGTAAAGTAGTGTACCGAAATAACTGATCCTCCGCGCATGTGCGAAAGGATGACTATAGATCACTCGGAACAGTGAGCACTCACGCAGACTCCAACATGTTGGACTCCCTCCAGATGAAACGGATCCAATAAAATGGAAGAAGCCGAGACCATCTGGGGATGTCACACAGCGAGCTTAAGCCTTCTAGTCGGAATACTAATATGAATAATAAAGTTAAACACATTTACATGAAAGTACTTTGTTCAGCGGGGACACTGATGAGTTTCTTTAACAGCAACAGAGAAATATTTGTTTTATGGGGTGCGAGTAGGGGCATGGCTATGAGCACGGCTTTACGGAGACTCTACGGCCAATTGATACATAGTTTAAATTGTCATCACGCTTCCTTCAGTTTATATACACATTACTGTATGGCTGTACAACACTGCAATACGCTCGTACCCAGTTACATTCTAAGCTCTTAGAAAACAGGAACATCAGGGAAAGAGAGAGGGACAGATACATTTAGGCCCTGAACAGGGATACTTGGCAGTTAGTACTTATGAGTTGGGAAAGCCACATCATGGATTAAATTTTAATGGGTGAAGGGGAAAGTAGACAGTATGAAGATAAAACAATGACTTTTATTACTCCTTAGAACATTTCATTATAACTGAATCTTTAACCAAGAGAGTGAGCCATATGTTCCAGAAATACATCCAAGACAGCTTGGCAATATAAAAAGCGCCATAACAAACTTATTCTAAGGCATTATTTAGCTTGACATTTCCCGACCCCAAACCTTTACTATTTGGATGTCCTTTAGGAACGAGACAATGTTGATGAAATAATGTTTTTATGGTTTACTGGATAAACTAGATTAAAATATAAAAAATGTGATTTTAAAAGCAAGTGCCTTTAATGGAAGACACAAAGTATGGTCCCTGCTTGCGTGCCTTTATACTACCTAATATTAGTGCTCTGTCAAAACAGTGTATCATTTTTATGAGGTATGTTTTTCTTCTCCATTATTTAGATAAATCTATCAAATTGTCCTGCAATATCCCCTTCCATCAACTATAATGCATTATAATTCAGAAAGTTTCAATACTTTTATGTTCGCAATGAAGTAAAATGCTTATAGACGCTAGTGTTTTTTATTTATTTTTGAAAACATGTACTTTATCGCTATGTACATTATCAGGAGAATGTTGATGTGGCTTATCCAGATATGGAGAAAAAAAAAACAACTTAAAACAGTCAACCGTAAAAGACTTCATCTCCTATCCTCAGATAACCCTTTTGGTGGGGCCAATGCCATATTGAGGACCTTGGAGCCCTGGAATACATATATAAAAAGTACCCTTCTTTTCTTGAAACCCAACAATCTTTCCTTGTCAACACTAAAATACAAAAAAATATATATTAAAAAATGTAAATGTACTTTGGGTTTTGAGAGCACTGGGCTGATTTTGTTCTGGGGTAGTCATGATGGATTGGACATCAATGTTAAGGGGTTCAATGTGCTTAGGGAGAGAACATCGAGTCAGTTTAGGTTCCATTACAATTTGGTAAATATACAGTAACTCGATTTATAGTCCCCCCTGTATAAGTAGAGGAGCTAGATAATCTACTAATTGACATTGAAGGGGAAGCTATAATCATGGGCAACTTTAATCTTCCTGATATGAACTAAAAAAACAAAATAGCTGGTTGTGCCAGAAGTGCAGATATTAGACTTGTGCATTTGTTCTCGCATGATCTATATTTTTTAACGAAAACTTAAAAACCCAATAAATGACTGCCCAAGCCCAGTGCCTTCTACTGCTGCTGCTGTTGTACCTCTTTGTTTGTCCTTACTCTGGGGGAGTAAATTTAATTTAAAAAAAAAAATTCTATAATGAAAGGTGAGTCCAGGGACCTCCTCCTTTGGGAACATCCCCCAAATTTCATCTGAGCCGAACGGCTGGGGGGGGGGGTGTTGCCCAAAAAAGAACGCAGCAAAAGATAAAAAAAAAATGTTTGTCCAAATCTATTTTGCTTACCATGCACATGTTGAGGAGCCAACTCACAAGGACTTAGTGTCCTCAAATGGAGATTTGTAAATGGATGTTACAGTAGGTGAAAGTTTAGGATCTAGTGATCGGTCTGTGTGGTTTAATGTATAAACAGCGACTGAGTCACACCAAACACAAACAAAAGTTTCAGATTTAAGAAAAGCTGACTTTTCTAATATATGTAAAGGAGTCCTTATCAGACTTGGGTCATTTCAATGGAGTCCAGGAGAAAAGGGATTTAAAAGTTGAATTATTGAAGGAAACAGAAAATTGTATGAGGCTGGTCAGTAAGAGCAAAACATTTTAGAAACCACTATGGTACTTCGCAGACGTGTCATGCAAAACATTTTCACATTGTCTTTGTGTGTGTGTTCTGGGTACTGACAAATTTTTGCTGCAGTTATTGTTATTATTGGGATATTATAGGGATAGTTTAGAATACTATTGTCATACATGGCCAAAAGAAAAACATGCATTATAGGTTCATTTATCTCCAGAATGCCCTGGATTACAGAGTTAGAGAGCAGAAGATGAAGTCACCGTGTTCTACAGCAGTGCTCCTCAAAGCACACCTAAGAGTGTTGAATTTAGGTGTGTTTAAGGTGTTTTTGTTTTTTAACTTTGCAACACCTTAGACACACCTGAAGGATCCCTAAATCCTGGACCATTAGGTGTGCCTTGAGGAGCACTGTTCTAAAATAACAAGATTAACCTTTCCTTACGGTGCCCTATTTTCTGCAGTATTTGGACAGTGTGGTGTGCTGCCAGGTAAACGCACAAACAAACCTACTTTGTCTACATAAGCAGCCCAAGATTTAACAAACCATCCTGTTGGGATTACTCATCATTTGACTCTGCATTGCAAAAAAATGATTAATAGTTTGCTGTGATCACTAATGGACTTCGTTCTTCAAAACTGGCAGTTCCATACTAAAACTAAAAAACAAACAAAAGGGCTTTCTATAATCCAGGACATAACTCACCCTCAAGAGCCAGAACCAGCTCTGTTTGAACACGGACAAGCGTGTATCCATGTTTATTGGCATGATCAGAGGTAATAAATCTACAGGGAAAGCTTTCAAGTGTGAATTAGAAATTGTACACCAATACCATTCAAAGACTGCATATTATAAAGAGAGAAGCACATAAAGTGTAACAAAACAAAAACTTAAATAAAACCAGAATTAAATAAAACCAAAAATTTTCTTCAATGCTAAAATAAATTTCTGTATACAGCAGTGGTCCCAGATGTGCTCAATGGGATTCAGGTCTGGGGACTGGGCGGGCCAGTCCATAGCATCAATGCCTTCCTCTTGCAGGAACTGCTGACACACTCCAGCCACATGAGGTCTAGCATTGTCTTGCATTAGGAGGAACCCAGGGCCAACCACACCAGCATATGGTCTCACAAGGGGTCTGAGGATCTCATCTCGGTACCTAATGGCAATCAGGCTACCTCTCTGGCAAGCACATGGAGGGCTGTGCGGCCCCCCAAAGAAATGCCACCCCACACCATTACTGACCCACCACCAAACCGGTCATGCTGGAGGATGTTGCAGGCAGCAGAACGTTCTCCACGGCATCTCCAGACTCTGTCACGTCTGTCACGTGCTCACGTGTGAACCTGCTTTCATCTGTGAAGAGCACAGGGCGCCAGCGGCGAAAATGCCAATCCTGGTGTTCTCTGGCAAATGCCAAATGTCCTGCACGGTGTTGGGCTGTAAGCACAATCACCACCTGTGGATCTCGGGCCCTCATACCACCCTCATGGAGTCTGTTTCTGACCGTTTGAGTGGACACATGCACATTTGTGGCCTGCTGGAGGTCATTTTGCAGGGCTCTGGCAGTGCTCCTCCTGCTCCTCCTTGCACAAAGGCGGAGGTAGCAGTCCTGCTGCTGGGTTGTTGCCCTCCTACGGCCTTCTCCACGTCTCCTGATGTACTGGCCTGTCTCCTGGTAGCGCCTCCATGCTCTGGACACTACGCTGACAGACACAGCAAACCTTCTTGCCACAGCTCGCACTGATGTGCCATCCTGGATGAGCTGCACTACCTGAGCCACTTGCGTGGGTTGTAGACTCCGTCTCATGCTACCACTAGAGTGAAAGCGCCGCCAGCATTCAAAAGTGACCAAAACATCACCCAGGAAGCATATAGGAACTGAGAAGTGGTCTGTGGTCACCACCAGCAGAACCACTCCTTTATTGGGGGTGTCTTGCTAATTGCCTATAATTTCAACCTGTTGGCTGTTCCATTTGCACAACAGCATGTGAAATTGATTGTCCATCGGTGTTGCTTCCTGAGTGGACAGTGTTATTTCACAGAAGTGTGATTGACCGAGTTACATTGTGTTGTTTAAGTGTTCCCTTTATTATATTGAGCAGTGTATTTTGTATAGATTGCAGAGGAGAGAGTCAAGACAGAGGAATGACAACCAGAAGATTGTTGTCATAGTTAAGGCCACAGGTAACACGGGAATGAACCATGTTAATGATTTTAGTTTTAGATAGATTAAGCTTCTGGAAGAATTGTGATATCCAGGAATAAACAGAAATGCCTAGTTTTAGGGGGGTTTTTTTTGTTTGTTGGTTTTGTTCACATGCTTTCATAGAATACACTATTGCCTCAGATACACAAGGGAAGTATAACAAGTGATTCTATGGCAAAGTTTAAAAATCTCATAAAAAATAGTGTAAGCAGAAACATTCCATAGGTTGCTATGGTAATAAGGATAATCTTCAAACTTTGTACCATAATCACTTCTTTTATATATATAACTTATGCTGTGTATTCAAGCAATGTGTAAACATAAAAAAAGGATTAAAAGACCAATTAAAAAAATAACAATCTATTGGTAATTTAGACCAATTGACAAAGTAATCACTTTACAACTTGTTAGAGCATAAAGATCAGCAAACTATTAATAAAATAATCAATAAATATTATTTGTATTATGATCCATGGAAAAGTTATTCTCCATGTAGTTCATTTACTTTGCAATGTCTGCATTATTTCGCAAAGGGAATGTAATAAAATATACTGTAGATTTATCGCTTTTGAACAGAACCTCAGGGCTTGATTTTACTCATTATAAATTCATGCTTCACACCTACAACTCTGCCCTCTCTCTCGCCAAACAGCTCTACTTCTCCACTCTCATATCCTCTCTTTCTTCCAACCCACGACGCCTTTTTTCTACTTTCAACTCCCTTCTCTGTCCCTCCACACCCACACCACAAACCTCTCTCACTGCCCAAGATCTTGCTACCTACTTCAAAGAGAAGATCGAGACTATTAGAAAAGACCTCTCTTCCTTACAACTCCCTCCTACACCACTCACCACCACCCTCTCTACTCCTACTATACTAACTGCCTTTTCCCCTACAACCAAAGAAGAGATAGCCACTCTTCTTTCTTCCTCTCACCCAACAACCTGTCCCCTTGACCCCATCCCTTCACACCTCACAAAGTCTCTATGTCCATCCCTTGGTCCATCACTTACCCACCTATTCAATCTTTCTCTATCATCTGGATCTGTACCATCTGCCTTCAAGCATGCGCTAATCACACCAATTCTAAAGAATCCTTCCTCAGACCCCGTCTGTTTGACTAACTACCGCCCTATCTCTCTGCTTCCTTTTACCTCTAAGCTGCTTGAACGGATTGTGTACAATCGCCTCACTAACTTCCTCTCCTCTAATTCCCTCCTTGACCCTCTACAGTCTGGTTTCAAATCTCTTCACTCTACTGAAACAGCTCTAACAAAAGTCTCCAATGACTTGCTCTCTGCCAAAGCTAAAGGTCACTACTCTATTCTAATTCTACTGGATCTCTCTGCTGCTTTCGATACTGTTGATCACCACCTTCTTCTTGACTCACTTGCTTCTATGGGCATTCGAGACACAGCTCTCTCCTGGATCTCCTCATATCTGTCTAACCGTTCCTTCTCTGTCAACTTCTCAGGCAACACATCTTCGCCCCTTCCACTTTCGGTTGGTGTCCCCCAAGGTTCAGTCCTTGGCCCTCTGCTGTTCTCTCTTTATACTTCCTCTCTTGGCAAACTAATCAACTCATTTGGCCTCCAGTATCATCTATATGCAGATGATACCCAAATCTACCTGTCTTCTCCTGATCTCTCTCCATCTCTCATGTCCCGGATCACCAGCTGCTTGTCTACTATTTCTTCATGGATGTCACAACACTACCTGAAACTTAATCTTTCTAAAACGGAACTCATTATCTTCCCTCCCTCCATCTCCACTCCACTACTTGAATTCTCTATCACCATTAACAACACAACAATCTCTCCTACTAACCAGGCCCGATGCCTTGGGGTCATCCTTGACTCAAACCTCTCCTTCATCCCTCACATTCAGTCCCTCGCCAGATCCTGCCGCCTGCACCTAAAAAACATCTCTCGTATCCGCCCATTCCTCACCCAAGAATCCACAAAAACTCTGGTTCATTCACTTATCATTTCCCGTCTTGACTACTGCAACACTCTTCTGATTGGCATTCCACTGTCTCGACTCTCTCCACTACAGTCTATCCTTAATGCCGCTGCTAGGCTCATCTTCCTTGCACGTCGCTCCTCTTCTGCTTCCCCCCTCTGTGAAACCCTCCACTGGCTTCCGATTACCTTTAGAATTAAATTTAAGATCCTGGTACTGACATATAAGGCCATCCACAATACCGCTCCTCCGTACATTTCTGACCTCATTAGCAAATACTCTCCTACTCGATCCCTACGTTCCTCCCATGGGCTAAGGCTCTCCTCCTCACTCATCACCTCTTCCTTTTCCCGTCTACAAGATTTCACTCGAGCTGCCCCATATCTCTGGAATCTGCTCCCAAGGAACCTCCAGAATTCACCCTCCCTCCCGACATTCAAGAAACATCTAAAAACCCACTTCTTCAGAGAAGCATACCATCTTAGCTGCTAGAACATCCTTGTCATTGATACCCCCACAATACCTCTCACCCTTTCTCTATGCCTTATGTTTATCACCCCATTTTCCCTCTAGATTGTAAGCTTGCGAGCAGGGCTCTCTCCACCAAATGTATCGGTTTGTCTTAGTCTGTCAATTCTTGTCTTGTCATATCCCTTGAATTTATGTATTGTATTAAGCGCTGCGTAAACTGTTGGCGCTATATAAATAAAAGATAATAATAATAATAATAATAATAATAAAATATTTATTACATTTTCAGGTTCACATAAGATTCAGAAGTATCAATGTTAGCCTGTCTGTATTTGACAAACGTCTAACTTAAATAAAAATGGCCTGCTAAAGATTATTACAGCTATCTAATCTATCAATCTAGTAGAATCCATCCATCAATTTCAGATTTTCCTGAAAAAAAAATAAAAACTGTAACTCCAAATATTTTAGTACAAATTATATATATATATATATATATATATATATTATATACACACACACACACTAGACTTGTGCATTCGTCTTCGGGCGAACATGAAAACGAACACGATGATTGCGTTTTTGTTGTTCGTCTCGAAGAAACGAATATAGCGCCGGTAAAAAAGAAGACAAAGACACACAACACGAAGAATGTTCGTGTTAGTCTTCGTCTACTGATATCCCTGGTCCCTTCCCCATCTAGCCTACCTTATCGCCGCAGCATCGCAGGTACCATACGTTCGGTGTCAGGGGTTTAGGGGCCGTGCGAACGACTCTATTGGTCGCCTGCAGGGTCCTCCCCTGGCATCAACCAATTGCCATGCACAGCTGTGTGACTCAAGGAAGTGTCAACATCAACTATTAATCTTGTAAAAGGGATGCTCACTACAACATCCAATATTCGTAAAGTCATCCTAAGATGATTGTTGATCATTCATCAGGTTGGATCTTGACATATCCTCCCTGTATTTTTACGCCAACATTTGCCTGTAAACAAACTCTTAATGAGGTTCGGTGAGAGAGTAACAATTTTGTTTTTGGTGTAAAATGTTTAAAATTCAGACTAAGCGCGTGGTGAAGTAATACAAATAATGATGACACATAAAATACTTTGTGTGTTTGTAGTGGTAAGCTTCATAAAGTAATAACATTTGCACATATGGGGGTGTTTCTTATGCTACGTTAAGCGCTAAAAATCATGTTACAAAATCAATTAATATATTTGTACGTACTTTGAGCAGGCAGGTTCTGACCTCGTACCTTCTGGTCTAATTTAAATTCACAAACATTAAAGCTTCATGGGGTATAACTCCCCAACTTCACTAGTTATTTTAAAGGGCTGACCCTGATAAGCTTCTCCAATAAGAAGGGCTAAGCTCGCTTTGCGTGATCAAAGTTATCTGATTTATCAATGTATTAGGCAGGGTCAGCTCAGCTCTCACAAGAGTCGTTTACTGAGATCTGGCCATCACAATGCATATAGAAATCAGAGGCTGAAATTTTCACCTCTCCTGGAAACTTACATGTTGGGGAATACAGCGCAGTAAGGTGTAGCAAGAGCAGCCATCATGCTGGTTCACTTGGCAATAAGCACCTCACGTGTGTAGATGTGGACGTCTACAGTTAGCTCGTTTGAGCAGGGCCCTTGTCACCTGTTATCTCTGTAAGTCAATTTGTTATGTAACATACTACTTGTTATGTCCTGTCTACCCATTGTATAGCGCTACGGAATTTGATGGCGCTATAGAAAACAAATAATAAAATTGAAAAAAAAAACACAGCATGCACCCATGCGTCAATATGGTATATTGTGTACATTATGCCATCCTCAGTAGGCGAGTATTGAAGAGATTAGATACACCAGTTTTATACTCCAGTACTGAAAAGTTAACTACACGCAAATGTTAATAGTTTTCCTTTAACCCCCTATGCGGTGCGTTTCACATATATGCGATATCTGTACTTGCGTGTCGGGACACAACAGAAGCACCACAAAGTGAGAGTGTTTATATACACTGTGCTAAATACTTCCTTGACCCAATAATCAGGGCCTGCAAATGTTTTGACACCCACTGCCTCAAAACCGTTTCCCCAAATAATTTTTTTACATATATATATATATTTCTTACAAAAGCCGCCTGTATTTTAAAGGTGGTTTTCCTCCACTTGAAGCTGTAATACCAAAGGCACAGAAAAACACACAAAAAAATGCTAGCATTATGTGCTGACTCCTTGACAAAGAAACAACTCATTACACACTAAACATGTTCAGATGCGAGGTTGACCTGCCAGGGAAATGATGGAGAGCTACTCAAGCAAATTTTGCTTAAAAGTTTGAAAGCTCCTGAATTCTAAATAAATACAGGCCAGATCTTTTAAAGTATTTCTTGAAAAATGCTGAACATATGGATTTCATTTGGAGGGAAAAAATGATTAATGAAACATTTACTTTACATTGTGTGAACAAAACTAATTTCTGAAAAGCCTAGTCTTACCTCAGGCTATACACATATTGTAAACTTATATTAAGGAACAGGACTAAGAGCCTCTGAAGCAGAAGATTTGTTAATCTGGATTGATATGAAGAGAAATAGGTACTTAAAGGGGACCTGTTGTCTACAGTTTTTCACATAATTAAATTCATTTATCAAATGCACGTACAGCTTATACTTTTTTTTGTGTTTTTCACACTGTTTTGGAAATAAAGTGTTTAGTTTTAACGTGGGCAGAGATTTTATCAAATGGAGTCTGACCTGTCTATGTGGAGGCTCCTCAATGTGTAAGCAGTCCATGGGTGGTTATCTGGCTTCTGCACCTGTCTCGGGCCTTGTTTAACCCCTTCGTGACAAAGGCTGATTTTACTTTTTGTACCCTTTGTGACAATGGCCGTTTTAACATTTCTGCGCTGCTCGTGTTTAGCTGTAATTTTCTTCTTTCCCGTTTACTGAACCCACACACATTAGATATTGTTTTTTTCAGGACAAGAAGGGCTTTTCTTTAGATGACATTGTTTTGATTGTATCATATTATTTACTATTAAAAAAGTATAAAATATGGTGAAAAATTTAGAAAAAAATGACTGTTTCTAACTTTTAGTTGAAAAATCTTTTACTCATCTATAAAAGGTAATAAAAAAACCTGCTAAATAGATTCTACTATTTGTCCTGAGTTTAGAAATACCCAATGTTTTTATGTTTTTTTGCTTTTTTCTGCACGTTATGGAGCAATAAGTACAGGTAGCGTTTTGCTATTTCAAAGCCATTTTTTCCAAATCTGGTAATTCTTCCCCCCATGTGCCATTTCGGGTATCTTTGAAGCCGGCCAATGCAATTTACCCCATCAAGTCATATATTTTTGAAAACTAGACAGCCCAGGGTATTCCAAATGCTGGTATTTTAACCCTTTCCAAGCACTTATTCTACCATCAGCCTTTGTCAAACTTTATGGTAGTAATTTTTTTGCATTTGTTTTTTCACACACATTTTACTTTAGGTATAAATAAACAGGTTCTGGTATATGTCACTATCAAAAAACACCCCAATATGTGTTTAGCAACATCTCCTGAGTACAGCGATACCTCACATGAATGATTTTGCCTGGCTGTTTGGGGGCAAAAGGGCCACATTTGGGGCATGTACATTTTTCAATGTTGAACTTTGGCATTTGGGGATCCACTGCCCATGCCCTATTTGGTACATCTTTGAGCCGGGCCATTTCAGTGTGCCCAATAAAGCTATATATTTTTGAAAACTAGACACCCCAGGGTATTTCAAATGCTAGTATTTTAACTCTTTCCATGCACCATATCTACCACCAGTCTTTGTCAAACTTTGTGATAGTCATTTTTTTCCATTTGTTTTGTCACACACATTTTACTTCAGGTATGAATTAAAAAGTTCTCGTATATGTCACTATCACAAAACACCCCAATATGTGTTCAGCAACATCTCCTGAGCGCAGTGATACCCCACATGAATGATTTTGCCTGGCTGTTCGGGGGCAAAAGAGCCACATTTGGGGCATGCACATTTTTCAATGTTGAACTTTGGCATTTGGGGATCCACTGCCCATGCCCTATTTGGTACATCTTTGAGCCGGGCCATTTCAGTGTGCCCAACAAAACCATATATTTTTGAAAACTAGACACCCCAGGGTATTTTAAATGCTGGTATTTTAACTCTTTGCATGCACACATTTTACCACCAGCATTTTTTTTTAAGTTTGCAGTAGTATTTTTGTGTGTGTATTTTTCCCACACACACCTACTTTATGTATGAATTTACAGCTCCTGGTATATGCCGCTGTCACACGACACCCCAATATGTGTTCAGCAACATCTCCTGAGTACAGTGATACCCCACATGCATGGGTTTGTCATTTTTGGGGGGAACTAAAAGGCCACATTTGGTACGTGTGCATTTTTCTAATTGGAAATTAGATGTGTGGCCATCCTTCCCGCCGTGTTAATTGGGACCTTGTTGAACCCGGCCAATTCAATTTACCCCATCAAATCATACATTTTTTAAAAGTAGACACCCCATGGGCATTTAATATGCCAGTATTTTAACTCTTTCCATGCGAGAATTGTTTTAAGCTAATATGCTAATTTTAGGACTTGCTCACAAAAATATATTTTTTATATATATATTTTATTTTTTTTAAATTTTTTTTACATTTTTTTTCAACTTGAAGGTTCCCCTGATAGTGACATCAGTGGGAAATTATTTTTACATTTTACTGGTTTTTTACTATTTTTTTTCTAATTATTATTAATTTTATTTTATTTTTAATTTATTTTTTCTAATCACACTGTGATTAGAAAGCTGAGCTCCATTGACTTGCATGGTTGAATGCAGTACCTATATTCAACCTGCAAGTGGAGCCAGAGTTCTCTAGAGGGTCTGGAGACCGTCTAGCGAACTTTTTAGACTTTATTGTTTTTCTGTATTGAATTTTCCCGGACCGCCGCCATCTTGCAGATGGCGAAGATCACCGGCAGCTGCGGCTGTGACCGCTCTCCGGAGCGGTCACAGTCCATCCCCAGGTAAGTGTTTGGTGTCGCTGGATGCCTCCTGATCGAGGCATTCCAGCGACACCATTTAAGTTTAGGAGGCGATCGTTGATCGCCTCCTAAACGCTTTTAAAACGGGCGTCCGCCGCCATACAAAGTATGGCGGATGTTGACGCCCCGGGGAGGGGCCAGAGATGGCCCCTTTGTGCCGATAATGGCGTTGCTGAATGCCTCGAGGTCGAGGCATTACAGCAACGCCGTTTCGGTGCAGAAAGCGAAAATAGATCGCTTTCTGCACCCGTTTAATGACGTGCCGGTCCTGGCACGTCATTTGTCGTTATCGACATGAATTTCCGTGACGTGCCCGGACCGGCAATTGTCATCAAGGGGTTAAAGGCTGTCCAGTGCAGCAGACATTTGCTCCAAGGGGTCCATGTATAATATTACATTATATTTATTTATAAAGCAGTGCTGTTACAGTCAGTAGAAGAATTTGGAAACACATACAATAACAAACTGGTGCAAAGGAAAAGAGGGCCCTGCTCTTAGGAGTTTACAATCTAGTCGGTGGTTGAGGGGGCATAAAGTGGATATAGAGGCAAAAAGGTGATCATTGTTAACCTCATTTGCATATGCTAATGAGAATCCCCTGCAGTGGTAGGACTACAAATGTATCGCTGGTGTGTGCAGATTAGGGTTTAATAATGCCTCAGCTACCACCTTTAATTTTAAGCGGAGGGATTCTCTAGCACTTTTACCCTCACTCATAACTTGCGTCAACTAATCAAGCGCAATATAGATTACTGTATGCTTTTTGATAAACTAAAGGCATGTGGCAAAAAGTAAAACTTTCTTAGGAATTCATTCATAGTGCAAGTACAACTGCTACAAAAAAATTCAAAAAATGTATGTTTAGTAACATCCCAAGTACAGGAATACACTGCATGCACAGGCTAACTAATGGAGGAGATTCAATGGAAGACTCTTGCACAGAGCAGAAGCTTGCAACCATGTCACCAAAATTTAGTACTGCTATTCTACCCTTTCATATGAACGGTGCTGTTATATTACCTTTTTTATTCAAGTAATCCAGTACCTGATTTTATGACCCAAGACTAGCATGCCAAAGAAATGAAAGGGGCAGAGACAAGTGAAAAGTTCTTAATGAAATAACAAAATAGGACAGGCACTCTTGCAATCCTTGTGATTTTAATTACAATCCAAAAGTGGGTACATCAATTAATTACAAAGCCCGTACAGGAACACAATAATAGGCAGCAAACATAAGCTTTGATCTGGAGCTTACTCATAAGCTAATATAAAAATTTACTCTGCCCAAATATATAAACTAATCACATATAATTGCCTGGTGGGAAGAGGAAAAACTAATATCCATCTTTAAGTATATAAGCTAATTAGTACAAAAACAAAACTTAAATTATATAGAAATAAGGAAACTGATAAAACAAAGCAAAAAAGAAATTGTAAAAGAAAGCCGATGGTAAAATTATTAACAGGAAAGATCTCCTACAATCACTATAAAAGGGTCCATTTACTTAATTATTAAAATACCTTATACAAAAGTAACTGTTTGAGAGATACATAGTTACATATATTCTAGGCATTGGTGGCACCTTGTGGAGTGAATCACATTTGCAGTTTTTAATACTATGTATTCTATAAATTATAACTGCCACATTAAAGTGACAGAATTAGCCTGTTCAAGCAATATGTATTCAGTGCTTAAATTATAAGAGGCAAAAAATAAACACTAAAAGCTGCATAAGGGAGAAAATATCTGTTTTGTTTACATGTTTTTAGGAGCAATTACACTATTTTTAGATACACAAAATTTCTCTGTATTTTTTTTTTAAATAAGTATATCTACATTACCAAAATCTTCTAGTCATAATGTCCAGCCTATGTTTCAGAGAAACTGCAATTATAAAAAGTGCCTGCCCCTAAAACTTGTTTTAATTTTTTCTTCATTCATATTTCCTGCTACAATAACGCTCTCTAATCCTTCCCTAGAGGTCTTATTGACCTTCATATAACAATTATCAATTTAATATATTATATAACAAAAGCTCAAGGTCAGTCTGATATTGTATTTTGAAACAAAACATATAATACAATGAATACCCTGTTATGGATATAATTATAGGAAATGAAAGAAAATGTTCTGTGTATACATGGAATAAAAAAGGATATGCCTATGTGAATATGCGTATTGCATTTTACGCCTATACATTTAACCCCTTTTTGACAATGGCCGATTTAATTTTTTTGCAATTTCCTTTCCCATTTACTGAACCCACACGTTTTATATAAGATTTTTTAATATTTTATTTTTTTTTAAACTATAATTTTTTTCTTCGTATTATTAAAATTATTTTAAAAATGTATTCATAAAAAAGTGAGCCGGGGTAAGGTGTTGGTTTATACTACAATTGGTCCGAACCAAAAGGTCAGGGAACAAAATATGTTGCCTGAAAACAACCGCAGCAAAAACTTTTGTCCAAATCCATTTTGCTTGCCGTGCACAAGTCTACCACCAGGGAACATTTCCAATGGGTATGATAAAAGAGGAATGGCAGCATTTGCAATGTGATTGTGACATCTAGTGGCAAAAAAAGTTATACACAAATATTTATCTCTGTGTACCTTGGGATAGCCGTGTTAATCCAGTAGTGCAGACATAAAAAAATTTTGTAAATATATATTATATCTTTTCATGTGACAACACTGAAGAAATGACACTCTGCTACAATGTAAAGTAGTGAGTGTACAGCCTGTAGAACAGTGTAAATTTACTGTTCCCTTAAAAATAACTCAACACACGGCCATTTAATTTGGCAACAAAAGCGAGTACACCCCTAATTGGGCCCAAAGTGTCAATATTTGGTGTAGCCACCATTATTTTTCAGCACTGCCTTAATCCTCTTGGGCATAGTTCACCAGAGCTTCACAGGTTGCCACTGGAGTTCTCTTCCACTCCTCTGTGACGACATCACGGAGCTGGTGGATGTTAGAGACCTTGCGCTCCCCCGCCTTCCGTTTGAGGATGCCCCACAGATGCTCAATAGGTGTTTAGGTCTGGAGACATGCTTGGCCAGTCCATCACCTTCAGGGGAGGGCTGGCAGCCTAAGGCCTGGGGGGCAAGTCTAGTCAAGTGGCCCATTGCGCCACCAAAGCGGCTGCGAGAGACATTGAAAGCGGCCGTCGTGTGGCATTCACTCCACCAGCGCCTAATGAAATTAAAAGCGGCCGGCGTGTACGCACCGCGCCGCCCAATAGCCGTGCCTCAGCTCTTTAACCCCTTCGCGACCTTTGCCGGTTCAGGACCGTCATGACATGAAGGTCGCTAAATGACCTTTGACGGTCCTGAACCGTCATAAAATAAAATAAGCTTAGAAAGTGATCAACGATCACTTTCTTCGCTTAAACGGCGTTACTGTAATGCCTCGATGTCGAGGCATTCAGTAACGCCGAGATCGGCATCGGGGGCCATGTCTGGCCCCTCCCCGGGGCGTCAACAGCCGCCATACATTGTATGGCGGCGGACGCCCGTTTTAAAAGCGTTTAGGAGGCGATCGACGATCGCCTCCTAAACTTAAATGGTGTCGCTGGAATGCCTCAATCAGGAGGCATCCAGCGACACCAAACACTTACCTCTGGGTGGGCTGTGACCGCTCCGGAGAGCGGTCACAGCCGCCGCTGCCGGTGATCTTCGCCATCAAGCAAGATGGCGGCGGTCCGGGAAAATAAACAATAAAGATGATAGAGTTAGCTAGACGGTCTCCAGACCCTCTAGAGAACTCTGGCTCCACTTGCAGGTTGAATACAGGTACTGCATTCAACCATGCAAGTCAATGGAGCCCAGCTTTCTAATCACTATGTGATTAGTAAAATATTAAAAAAAAAATAAAAAATGGAAAAAAAATAAAAAAAATGTGCTAACATTTAAAAATAATTATGCAGTGATGTCACTAGATGAACCATCCAGTACATTGCAAAATGTGTAAAAAAAATATAAAAAAGTATTAAAAAGATAAAATAAAATAAAAAAATAAAGTTTATTATTTTGAGCAAGTGCTAAAATTTCTCAAAAATCTCAACAAAGAGTTAAAATAAAAGCACTTCAAATACCCAAGGGGTGTCTAATATATAAAAAAATGGCTGATGGGGTAAATTGGAGTGGCCAAGCTCAAAGATAGGGCATAGGTCCAGACTGACCAAAACGGAGAAAAAAAGCGCACTTCCCAAATGTGGCATTTTAAATCTCAAACAACCCGACAAACCCATGCATGTCGGGTATCACTGCACTCAGGAGATGTCCCTGAACACACATTGGGGTGTTGTTTGACAGTGGCATATACCAGGACCTGTATATCTATAACTAAAGTACAATTTGTGTGGAAAAAAAATAAAAAAAAAATACTATTACAAAGTTTGACAAAGTGTAGTTGTATAATTGGTGCATGGAAAGGGTTAAAATAACAGCATTTGGAATACCCTGGGGTGTCTAGTTTTCAAAAATATATGGTTTGAATGGGTTAAATTGAGTTAACCGGCTTCAAAGATATTCCAAAGAGGAGATGGAGGCAGAATGACCAAATGACCACCTGGATTACGCATGCCCCAAAAGTAGCCTTTTACCAGCCAAACAATCTGACAAACCCATGCATGTGGGGTATCGCTGTACTCAGGAGATGTCCCTGAACACACATTGGGGGGTTGTTTGACAGTGACATATACCAGAACCTGTATATCTATAACTAAAGTACAATTTGTGTGAAAAAAAATAAAAAAAAAATACTATTACAAAGTTTGACAAAGTGTAGTTCTATAATTGGTGCATGGAAAGGGTTAAAATAACAGCATTTGGAATACCCTGGGGTGTCTAGTTTTCAAAAATATATGGTTTAAATGGGTTAAATTGAGTTAACCCGCTTCAAAGATATTCCAAAGAGGAGATGGAGGCAGAATGACCAGATTTGTTAAAAAAGATTTGGAAATCATAAAACGCTGCTTGTACTTATTGCCCTATAACTTACAAAAAACAGCAAAAAAACATAAAAACATTGGGTATCTCTAAACTCAGGACAAGTAGTAGAATCTATTTAGCTAGTTTTTTTACTTGCTTTTTTAGGTGAGTAAAAGATTTTTCAAATAAAAGTCATAAAATGTGTTTTTTTTTTCAATTTTTCACCATGTTTTTTTTATTTTTTTTATAGTAAATAAGATGATACGATCAAAATAATGGTATCTGAAGAAAGCCCATCTTGTCCTGAAAAAAACAATATATAACTTATGTGGGTTCACTAAATGGGTGAGGAGAAAATTACAGCTGAACACAAGCACCACAAAAGTGTCAAAACAGCTGCGGTCCCACAGGGTACAAAACGAAAAATGAGCCTGGTCCTTAAGGGGTTAAGATGTGGGACGAAGAGCTGAGGAATGGCCATTGGGCCTGACTGCCGCACGACGCAAGGGCATACCTAGAGTATTTGGCACCTGTGGCAGATCCTGTATGTGGCACCCCCACACACACACTTTAAAACTGCATAGTTTCTATGGTCAGGCACACATTGACGGTGGTACAGCATAACTGCTATCATTATATACTTAGGGATTATGCGGTACCACCGTCAATGTGTGCCTATACTTTGAGCCAGACACTGACAATACTCCAGTACAACCCCTATTACTATATACTAAGCCAAACATTGATGTGGCGTAGGCCTAACACTTCAGTGACTGGCTTAGTACATAGTAGGGATGCACCGAAATGATAATTCTGGACCGAAACTGAAAATTCAGCATTCATTTGGCCAAAACCGAAAAGAAAAAACTTTTAAAATACTTTATTAAAAGTAACACACCAAAATTAGACAAAAAAACAAAACAACAACATTAATATATATATATATATATATATATATATATATATATATATATATATATATATATATATATATATATATTAACAGCAATCACAATCCTATCATGCCCAGGTTCTAGCATGTACTGGCTGACTTAGCATGATAGGCGTGTGATTGCCGTTTGCAATTATATCTATTAATACTGTTATTGAATTTTTCTGTCCAATTTTGGTATGTAATTTACTTTTAATAATTAATAATTAACACCACAGTTGGACAAAAAAAAAATAATTGATAACAGCAATCACACTCCTATCATGCCTAGACAGCCTCCCTATGCCATGCTATCCCCCCACACTTCCATGCAATCTGAAACCCTCATTCACAAACATTCATCATAAACTACAGCATAACACCCATCACTCTCACACACTCACTAATATTTTCCTACCTTTCCTCTGACACTGTCGCTTTTCCTCCTCCTCTTCAGGCTAGGTTTCCACTTGGTTTTTTTTTTGCTAAAAACGCCCATAAAAACGCCAATAGCGCCACCTGGCGTTTTTTTTGTGAAAAAACGTTGCAGCCAGATGTTAGCTGTTCTTCAATAGGAAATCGCAGAATGCCATATCCACTTGGCGTTTTTCTGTTCGGCGTTTTTTCAGTCCTCTTTGGCGTTTTTCTGCTTTTTTGGGCTCTGTGCCAGTTTTTCAAAATCGCAGCATGTTGACACTCTGGCGTTTTTTGCAAGGAAATCTTGGCGTTTTTCTCCAATAGAAGTCTATGGGAGAGAAAAAACGCCATGAAAAAGCCATGTGGGTTTATTGCCTTGGCGTTTTTTTATGGCGTTTTTTCCACAGTTACAATGCAGAGGATGGACCCAGTATCTGTGTGTCCTACGAGAAATAGGCTGGAAACAAACAGTTTCACACAAAACAAAGTTCATATTGAATTCTACACCATTTGGAACAAACCATTACAAACAAACATACGCAACGCATCAACTGGATCCTGCGTGCCAAAAGCAACAGCAAACAATTTGCACCATCATTTGGGGCCAATCTTCCTAGAGGAGCAGACATTCGGAATAAAGCACGCCTTACAAACCACAGAAAAGAGACAAAAGGGTCTGCCGGGGCGTTTAAGTAGAACTCTACCAAGTAAATGACATCAGGGGGCAGATACTTGCCATTTATCCTAATCCCTTTTAGCTGGGTGAAACTTCTAACTTGTAAAGGCTGGAAAAACTGCCTATGGTCAAAAAAAGCAATTTCCACAGAAAGGCAAAAACGCCAGAAAAAACTCCAGAAAAAAACGCCAAAACGCAGGAAAATGCAGTGGCAGTTTTCTTGGCGTTTTTCATCAAGAAAAAAAAACGCAGGACAAAAACCCAAGTGGAAACCTAGCCTCATTCTTCCTCTTCTGTGTCCCGTCCTTCCGGTGCAGAGAGCGAGGAAGGCGGTGGGCGTGGCTTCAGTGTTGTGCGCCGGGATTTGACATCAAGTCCCGACGCACAAGCACAGCTGCCGCGCGCGTCGTTTTTGGAGGCGTGCCGGCACCCCTCAGTGAGCGGCACTCCAGGCGGACCGCCCCCCGCCAGGCACGGCGGCCAGTCCCGGTGGCAGCCGCTTAGTTTTTAACTTTGCAATTGCCCCCCTGTCCCCCGGCCCAGCCCGCCCCTGATCACCTTTACCCTCAGCTTATTTAGCAAGGCAGTGGTCATCTTGGAGGTGTGTTTGGGGTTGTTATGTTGGAATACTGCCCTGCCGCCTAGTCTCCGAAGGGAGGGGATTATGCTCTGCTTCAGTGTGTCACAGTACATGTTGGCATTCGTGGTTCTCTCAATGAAGCTCCCCAGTGCCGGGAGTACTCACGCAGGCCCAGACCATGACACCCCCCCACCACCATGCTTGACTGTAGGCAAGACACACTTGTCTTTATACTCCTCACCTGGTTGCCCCCACACACGCTTGACACCATCTGAACCAAATAAGTTTATCTTGGTCTCATCGGACCAGAGGACACGGTTCCAGTAATCCATGTCCTTAGCCTGCTTGTCTTCAGCAAACTGTTTGCGGGCTTTCTTGTATATCATCTTTAGAAAAGGCTTCCTTCCGGGACGACAGCCATGCAGACCAATTTGATGCAGTGTGTGGCGTATGGTCTGAGCACTGACAGGCTGACACCCCACCCCTTCAACCTCTGCAGCAATGCTGGCAGCACTCATACCTCTATTTCCCAAAGACAACCTCTGGATATGACAGTGAGCATTTGCACTCATGCACCTGTCCTGTGAAGCCGTTATGGTCTTGCCCACCATGCTGCAGCTCAGTTTCAGAGTCTTGGCAATCTGAAGCCATGTTGAACTTCCAGTGACCAGTATGAGTGTGAGAGCAATAACACAAAATTTAACACACCTGCTCCCCATTCACACCCGAGACCTTGAAACACTAGTGAGTCACATGACACTGGTGAGGGGAAATGGATAATTGGGCCCAATTTGGACATTTTTCTACTTACGGGTGTACTCACTTTTTTTACCAATGTTTAAACATTAATGGGTGTGTGTTGAGTTATTTTTAAGGGAATTGCAAATGTACACTGTTATACAGGCTGTACACTCACTACTTTACATTGTAGCAGAGTATCATTTCTTCAGTGATGTCACATGAAAAGATATAAAAATATTTACAAAAATGTGAAGGGTGTACTCACTTTTGTTAGATACTGTATATAGTACAATATAAAATACCTTTTTTTATTGGACTAACATTCCATTTTAAGGATAAACTTTCAAAAGTACTAACTTCCATTTATCAAGTCAAAAGCAATACTAAAAACATGGGAAGACGTACAGGGGTTAAGGCAAATAATAAAGACTGATAAGGTCACAGCAGTTTAAAGGTGGAAGCAAATTAGTTTAGCAAGTGTGAAAAGAATTTGGAGTGGTAGAATGAGAGCTATTTACATTTTCAGATGCGCATGAGTAGGATCTGTGGGGGCCATAAAATTACCTTCCGAGACTCCTTGTTCTTTACACAGAAGGTAGCTCTTGGGGTCATTATCATGATGCAGAATACATTTGGGGCCAATCAGATGCCTGTGCTCAGCTTTGCCATGGTGTATGACTTTTGATATTACCTTGTTAGTGAGTTAGACTGTTGTTCACTCAGTTTTATTCCTCCTACACGTCTGTTTCTGTTTCAGTTTCAGTTAATGATTGTGTTTCAACCTACATATCATTAGCACCTGCTTGGTATAATTGTTTAATCATATACCTAATCAAATGCCTGCAAAACCTCTGACTTTTTGCAAGTATACCTAGAATTGATGCTGTTTTAAAGCCAGAGGGTGGTGATCAAATATTGATTTGATTTACAATTTTCTTTTGTTCATTCATTTTGCACTTTGTTAAAAGTAGCATTCTTAAGTTATAGCATTTTCCCACACCTGCCTAAAACCTTTGTAAATATACATACAAAACACTCACACACAATTGTGTTATTTGCACACTTTGGAAAATTCACTTAGTCATGGGAAGCTATAGATATAATTTTCCAGATAAGCTTTTTTGAAAATATTAAGACATTAAGCGACTTTTGCTTTGATAAATAGTCGCAACTTTACGGAGAGTAACTTAACATCAGTTGAAGTGTTTGACATAGAATACCAATAATTCAGTACAAATGTCCATTTAAACCTTAAAATCTGCTAATTAGTTAACTCTCTTACACTAGTGATTACTCTACAATGAAAGAAAAAAGGTCACTTTGACATTTCAACCCACAGCACTTTAGATTCTAAGTACTACTGAATTAATATCTTTATTACCGTATTTGCTCGATTATAAGACGCAAATGCTCTGAAAAATACCCCTCGTCTTATAATCGGGGTCGTCTTATAATCAGACCTCAAATAGGTCTGACTATGAGATGACTAAGATCCAGATCCCCCGCAGCTGCAGGGGACCTGGATACTCCTGTCTAAACCCCCCCCGCCCGACTTACCGGTGCTTCTGAGTCCCCGGTGTGTAGCCGGGGCAGCGTGTAGACGTCTACGCGATTCGCGTAGACAACTTACGCTGCAGCCGAAAGGTGTGGCTAGCAGCGGGGGTTGTCTGCGTCCATCGCGCAGACCTTCCCCGGCTGCCAGAGATCAGAGTTCCTGGCACCAGCGCGGGGAATTCTCTCTGACACACCTCCTTCCGGCTGCATGACAGGGGAGTCAGAAGCACCGGTAAGTTGGGGGGGGCAGGGGAGTGTTAAATGGGGGGCATAAGACATTTCTGTAGACAGATTGTCCTATGAAATGCCTTTTAACCCCCTTTATGCCACTCTGCCTCCAGAAATGCCTTTTTAACCCTCTATACGCCACTCTGCCTCCTGAAATGCCTTAAACCTATATGCCACTCTGCCCCATAAAATAGGCCTTTTAACCCCCTTAATGCCAGAGTGGCATTTCTGGAGGCAGAGTGGCACATAGGGGGTCAAAAGGCATATCATGGGGCACAGTGGCATATAGGGTTAAAAGGCATATCATGGGGCACAGTGGCATATAGGGTTAAAAGGCATATCATGGGGCACAGTGGCATATAGGGTTAAAAGGCAAATCATGGGGCACAATGGCATATAGGGGGTATAAGGCATTTCTGGGGCAGATGTGCATAACTGGGGGGGCAGATTGGAAAATAGAAGGAAATAAAACCAAAATATTTTTCTCAATCAGAGCTTTTATTAAAAAAAAATAGTTTAGATGAATTAACATTTACTGGTAAAACTTTTTTCCTATAGGGTTGTCTTATATTAAGGCTTTTTCTTTTTTTTCCCTAAATTAATATTCAGATTTGGGGGATCGTCTTATAATCGAGCAAATACGGTACTTTCGAATGATGTTAGGAACGTTGATGCTGTTAAAACTGAAGATATATGCTTTTCTGTTATATACAGATGGTAAAGGACTCTACGGACGCTGCTTGTCTAGTACGCCAGTAAGCATAAGGCTGGCACTAAATATAATCCAAAAATGCAAGTAGCATAATACTGGCATTGGGTTAAACAAATTCATTGGCAACATATCTCCCCATTTTTCTGTAAACATGGACACTTTAAGGAGCAACAGGAACAGGAGTTTTCTGTGATGTTGGAGACCAGGACAGGCATCTTTATATACCGTATTTGCTCGATTTTAAGACGACCCTGATTATAAGACGACCCCCCCAAAATCTAAATATTTAGGAAAAAAACAAAAAGCCTGAATATAAGACTACCCTATAGGAAAAAAAGTTTTACTAGTAAATATTAATTCATGTAAACAATTTTTTCATATTTAATAAAAGCTATGATTGAGAAAAATATATATATTTTTATTTCCTTTTATTTGCCAACCTGCCCCCCCCAGTTATGCACATCTGCCCCCAGGGTTGCCACTCTGCCCCAAGAAATGCCTTATACCCTCCTATATGCCACTCTGCCCCATGATGTGCCTTTTAACCCTCTATATGCCACTCTGCCTCCAGAAATGTCTTATACCCTCCTATATGCCACTCTGCCCCATGATATGCCTTTTAACCCCCTATATGCCACTGTGGCATATCATGGGGCAGAGTGGCATATAGGGGGTTAAAAGGCATTTCTGGAGGTGTATATATATATATATATATATATATATATATATATATATACTAACAGCAATCACACTCCTATCAAGCCAAGGCAGCCAGTACATGCTGGAACCTGGGGATGATAGGAGTGCGAGTACAGCCTCCCTATGCCATGCTACCACCACCACCCCCCTTACACATCCATGCTATCACACACACACTCATTCACAAACATTTAAATACTCATTCATTCCATTAATCACACATATTTCACACATTAATCACAGAAACCCTACCCCACCCCCTTACCTGAACTGCAGATCTCTCACTCGAAGACTTCTGCAGGGGCCCGGCTGTGCGAGCAACTTCTCTGGCCCCGCCCCCAGAGGAAGGAGGGGGAGGCAGAATTATGTGACACTCTGCTACTTTCCTGTTCTCCTGCTGCTAGAAGAGACGCTGCTCGCAACCAAAGCACTGGTAAGCAGCCTGGCCCCAGTGGACATTTTTTTGAGGTCTGTTTAGAAGACGACCTCGATTATAAGACGAGGGGTATTTTTCAGAGCAGTTGCTCTGAAAAAACCTCGTCTTATAATCGAGCAAATACGGTATATAAAATTTAACTTTTATTGTAACAAATAAAAGAGCATGGTGTGATTGTTACAAAGCAGACCAGCAGTGTTTCGTACTAAGGACGTAATCATAGGTGCTCAGGAAATATCGCTGAACACATACTGGGGTGTATTTGGCTAAAAACAAAAAAACAAAAAACGACAAACTGTACCAAAGGCTGGTGGTAGAATTAGTGAGTGGAAAGAGTTAAAATGCAACCATATGAAATACCCTGGGGTGTCTAGTTTTCAAAAATATATGTTGGAGGGGGTAAACTGAATTGGCCAGATTCAAAGATGTTCTGAATTGGACACAGGGCAGGATAACCAGATGTCAAAATGCCAAGTTGAAAAACGCACACTTCCAAAATGTGGCCTTTTACCTCCCAAATAACCCGACAAACCCATGCATGAGGGGGTATCACTGTACTCAGGAGATGTTGCTGGACATATATTGGCTGTTTTGCAGGGACATATACCAGGAGTTGTAAATGTGTACCTTAAGTACAATTTGCTTGAAAAAATAATAAATAAATAACTACCACATATTTTGCCAAAGGCTGCTGGTAGAATTAGTGCATTGAAAGTGTTAAAATACCAGCATCTGAAATACTCTGAGGTGTCTAGTTAAAAAATATATATATATATATATATATATATATATATATATATGGTTTGACAAGAGTAAATTGAACTGATCGGCTTCAAACGTGTCCCAAATCGGACATGTGGAGAAGATTACCAGATTTGGAAAAAATGGTTTTGAAATAGCAAAACGATACTTGTACTTATTGCCCTATAATATGTAAAAAATAAATAAATAAATAAAACATTTAAAAAAATGTGGTATTTCTAAACTCAGGACAATTCGTAGAATCTATTTAACTTGGCTTATTCATTAGCTTTCGTAGATGCATAAAAGAGGTTTTAAAAAAAAGTCAGACAAAAAAATCATTTTCTCATTTGATGATATGATCAAAAATGGTATCTAGCGAAACCTTTTTGTTCTGTATAACTTGTGTGGGTTCCCTAAATGAGAGAAAATTACATGAACACCTGGTCTCTAAGGGGTTAACATTTTGAAGAAATGGCATTACATAACTGGTTCAATGCATACACAAGCACATTGGTTTTTATTTATTATTATTAGTCTCCGGTGATGTATCTATGTACATAAAGTGACAGTTCACAGGTAAGCTACAGGAGGACAGTTTCTGCCCAGCTCAACAACTGTTCATACATAGAGACAGCCCTGCGAGAAGCATTGGGCAGACCTTACATTATGCAAAGTTCAACCAAATGTGACTCGTATGCCTAAGCATTTTGCGGGGCCAAGAGAGCCCTAACATGAGGAAGAAGCTCAATGGGGTAGCCCTTTGCAAACCTCTATGTATCACATCTGAAACATTAAGGAGCATGAGAAATGAAAGTTACATGGTACATAGTTCTACTGGAATTATACAAAACAAGTCATTTTAGTATCATACAGGTGAAATGCACTTTGAACCTACCTTACTGATTCCAGCTGCCTGCTTTAAAATATTTTCTTTTAAATCTTCTGCTTTCTTCTTGTGAAAATATTGACTTTGACTTTGTATCACAAAAACTATTTCTTTGAGTTCTGTAATTTAAAAAGGAACAAATAAGCTTTATAAATCAGGAACAAAATTGACACTGTGCAACGAAACTGTTTCCACACAGTTGCTATATGTATTTTGGTGGCATAATTCATATTCCTGCATTATAACAAACAGCCTGCTTACTACCATCTCAAACCAAGCTCTTGCAAAACTTAAAAGGTATTTAATCTCACATGGACCACTATGCCAGATCAGTAAACACATTTCTTAACCCCTTAAAGACAGTGGGCGGTCCCTAATCCCATTGAAAACAATGCACTTTGAGCGCTTTGTCATTAAGGGGTTAATTCATATTTTGGATAATTATGCATTTTTCCCTTCATATGTACCAAATAGGTGTTTCGGGGACATTGTTTCTTTTTGGCCAAATGTTGGTATTGAAATTTTGCACATTCCTTTGTCCTGATCCCCTCCCCCTCTGGACTTCTACAGACAGAACTCCTCCCCTTTTATAAACTCTCAATTATCTCTTTTTCTTCTTGTAGTTTTCCTATTTTATACATCCTCTTTGCACGCTGAAACCACTTAACCCTACTTACTGCTACAAGAGAGCTCTACTCATTTCATGCCCTCCTTTTGTTTCAATTACCTATACACTTCCTTCAGATTGTAAGCTCTCAAGCTCAAAAGCCCACAATTCCTGACTACCTTTGCATAAAAGTACCAAAAGGCTAGATGGCAAGCTCACGGCCAGGATTCTCATCTCCTGATGTATCTGTACGTCTTAATGTATATTTCTTTTTTGTGTTAACTTCCTCATGTAAGTTGTACAGCGCTGCCTTATTAGCGGGCACACTAAAAATAACAATTCACTGACTAAAGTGGTTTTAGTTAAAGACCATAATTATAGAGCTCAGAAACTTAATGCTATTGGTTCCACGTTTACTTTACAAGCTGGTGTTGACTTTGCAATAGAGTAGATGTTGTATTTGTGCAATTAAGTTGCATGGAAATTGTGGACCATGCTGTTATGTAAACATCATGTATTAATATTTTAGTAAAAGATAAGCAAAATTAGCAAACAAGGTAAAAAATAAAGGACAGGTGCTGTCAAACTTCGAAAACTGCATGGCGCAGGTTAACTAAACGGCGCCGTAATTGTCCATTGCTGGACATTAGGGGTTATTAAAGGTCAGGTTAGGTGAGTGGCTTTATATATTGGCGGGCTTGGTTAGCTAAAACCAGTTTAGTGTTAGGCAGGGAAAATCAGGTAGCTCAGGTGATTGGCTAACCACCTGTGCCTCAGCGCGAGTGTTTGTGCAAGTGTCTTTGCGGCGGGAAAATTCAGGTTGCTGATTGGTGAAATCTGCAGCATTCACAGCACGAGACGTTTTTAATTTTAAATAAATAGCTGCGCGCAAAGTCTCTGCTTACCTCATTTAAAAGCTGTGCTGCACGAGCGTCCCCCCCCCCCTTTTTTTTTTTTTTTTTAATAGGTTCAATTTTGTCGTAGTCTTTAGAAGGGTAAAGGTTGCCTCTGGTTTGAGGTGGACAGAAGCTTGGTGGTAATACAATCTGGATAAGGAAGGGCAGATTGTAGCTGGTTATATGTTGAAAAAAGAAAATATTGGTTGTTATTTGAATTGGTTATTTGTTAATGTCTCTTAAACCCTTTACTAAAGCTACGGCCATTTATATCCAATATATATTGTATTTGTGTTTCTTTATTAAGGTGTATTATATGTAGATGCAATGGACATACATTAACCAAAATCTCTGGCACAATACCCTTTGCCGGGTCTGCTTTTGTTCTTTTTCCTCTTCAGGTTTCATTTCTTAGTCTCTGACATATCAGTCAAGCTTTACATAGATAAGTGTTCTGTTACTTACTCAACCCAGATAAAACTATTATGTGCTATGCAGTTTGTAATTAGCAAGATAACACATCCTTGTTCTTTTGTTTTTTTAAATAAATAATCAACACGTCATTGTCATATGAGAAACTGAATATCACAACAAGATGAATAGTTAACGGATGCATTGGAGCGCCTTACCCAAGTTTCTCTCAGCGTTTTTACCCGAATTCTGTAAGAGAAACATTTTTAGAAAAACTGACTTCAAAATATGTATCCAGAAAATAATAAAGCAATGTATTATACAATATACAACAAGAAAAGAAATATGCAGATGGAGAAAAGAATGGTAAACAGGCATGTGTGCTCTGCCTGAGTAATTTACTAGGTACTTTTAATACTGTTGGCAGATTGTAAATTAGAAGGCAAATTCTGAAACTTGCCATGTTTGGCTAATTTACCAACAACTAAATGCAATCTTCTGTGTATTTTTCAACAGAATTTTGGTTGATTTCTTCAAAAGATAAAACAGATCTTTACAAATGCAATAATTTTATGGCAAGCTAATTTTAGAGGTTAACTCAGATTCATAGGCTTTTCTTACACTAATTTTCCCTCTGTGAAGATATCTATTATGTTAGCTGTTCAATCCCACAGGCTCCATCGGCACGAATATTTATTTTCTTGGCAAGGAATAATATACACCATCAAATTGAAGATCTCTTTTCTTACGTGCAATAATATATATGACCACCGGGTGTCTATAGAAACTTCAGACTACGTCTTGGGCAAACTTTGTTACAACAAATTCTTCCTGCACAACTTCTCAAGATTTCCATATAGTACTGTGTAAAAGTTGTAGGCAGGTGTGACAAAGTGCTATAAGGTAAGAATGCTTTCAAAAATAGACATGTTAATAGTTTATTTTAACATAATTCAAAGTGAGTGAAGAGAAGAAACATCTAAATCATTCCAACATTTGGTGTGGGCAGTGTTATGTACAGAAACGCACTGCACAGTCCAGCTGTGATCAACTTCATTATTCAACATTAGGAACAGTCAAATAAAACAAAATTGTCATGCTGTGTGAAGTAAACACAATTTACCTGCTGCCATTATCACTCCGGTTCAGAAGATTTTTTTTTCTTAAGGCAAGAGGCAAAACCAATCACTATGTCTTAGTAGAGCAGGGAGAAAAGCCCCAAAATATGAATATAGTCCACAAAGCTGATCTGGTCTTGGTGCCAGATACCACAGCACACCTTCAGAGGTCTAGTGGCGTGAATGCCTCGAAGGGTCAGGTCTGTTTTGGCCACAAAAAGGGGGACATACACAATATTAGGCAGTTGGGCATAATGTTATGGCTGATATATATATATATATAAGGGTACACTGTTGACCATGTCTATCCCTTTATGACAACAACAATACTCAAGTAGGCTATCAATTGGTACTAAGGGGAACAAAGTGTGCCAAGAAAATGTCCCCCACACCATTATACCACCACCAGCCTGAACCATTGATACAAGGCAGGATGGATCCATGCTTTCATGTTGTTTATGCCCAAGTCTGACCCTGCCATCTGAATGTCATAGCTGGAATCGACTCATCAGACCAGGCAACGTTCTTTCAGTCTTCCACTGTCCTATTTTGGTCATCCTGTTCTTAGCTGACAGGAGTGGCACCCGGTGTGGTCTTCTGCTGCTGTAGCCCATCTGCTTCAAGGTTCAACATGTTGTGCGTTCAGAGATGGTATTCTGCATACCTTGGTTGTAACAAGTGGTTAATTGAGACTGTTTTTCTGTCATCTCGAACCGGTATGCTCATTCTCCTCTAACATCAACAAGGCATTTTCGTCCACAAGGCATTTTCGTCCACACGCCTGCCGGCCACTGGATATTTTCTCTTTTTCGGACCATTCTCTGTAAACCGTAGAGATGGTTGCGCGTGCGCACACAAACACTAAGGCTATCTTGCTCATGGAAAATGCAAGTCCTGCTGTTGTACATCATGTGGTTAGACTTAGACTGAAATCACTTTTACTTATTATATAGTCAAGCACTGTCCATTTTATAGATATAAAAGATACTACATACATGTAGTTTGACTACATCCTAAAGCTACGACAAAAAACTAAATAAATTAAAATCTACACAACCATCAAGCGGACCATATTAAAGAAACTAAATCCTAGGCATTGACTATTTTTTACTTGTTTATCCAAACAAATACTTGCGAGTCATGGGTAGTTTTGGCGAGCAAGTCCTCTTTTAAATATCATTGCTACTCAAATTAAATACTGAAAGTTGCTGCTGACGGATCTCTACAATATCTGGCATAAGCAGTCCATGGTTTTCACTTTTAGTGGCAAAGCTGCATTTTGCAAATAAAATCCTGAATAAATTAAACTAATACCAACTTTTGCGAAAGCATCTTCTGTATCTACCAAAACATTGGGAGTTTGGCGTTTCAAAATATTACACTAGAGGGCAGCAGACACATTCATTGAAAACCTATAAAAACGCATCTTTTGGCAAACTACTACATAGTAGGATGTTTTCGTATGTTTGTGCTGCATCATGTGACACCATTCTCACCATCTTTCACTTTTATAAACTATCATAAAAATACACATTAATATCAATTACATTGAATAGCAAAGACTTGCTAATAGGTCAGAAGCCTGTCAGAGCTTTCAACAGAGAGTGAGAAGGGGAAGTGTTTGTGGTGTATGTTTAAAGTTCTCTTAATGGGCTCAAGACCCATAACTATCAAGTGGGCTATAAAAGGTTAGCACGATGCTAAACAAATACCTTTATTACTGCAAGAAAGTTGGGAATATAGAGTTTATGATTCTAGCACAGGGGTAGCCAAAATGTGGTGCTGTAGATGTGGTTTGACAATAACTCCCATGATTGTCTGCAAGCTTAGCAGAAAATCTTTCGAATTTTAGTATAAGTGCATTTGGAGAACATGGTGATTGCTGCTGCCAAATCTGCAGGAAGCATCATTTAAAGCTATAGATCTTTGTACATGTAAGCAATGTCCTCCCTTCTTGTGTTTAAAATGTGCCTTCGAAAACACTGTTTTTGGATTACATAGAAGAATATATAAATTAAAAAAAAATTCATATATCACAACTATTGGGATAATGTGGGTTTTTTTGTAACTCAGATTCTACTGAAGTTTTTGAATTATATAAAAGCAGAGATACATAAGAGGAAGAACAAAAAGATGTAAGCTATGGTACAGCGTCACACCTCAATGAAGTATAGAGAGCAAACATTGTTACAAGGTCATAAGCATTTCTAGAAGCATTTTCATATGCATACATTGGGGATGTTTTTTTTAGTTTGGGTTTTTTTTTTTAAATATTATTTTATTAAATTACATATCCTATAAACGGCAGGATCCCCCTCCCCCTAGTGAAACACTATGGTAACTAAAAGTAGCATCAGAACCATAATTTCTAATTTAGGTGAATATCCATATTTTTCCTAGGAATAATAAAAGCACAGCAAAACCCACAAGGAAAACGTAACTGGTTGCCTAAGTAGTAAGTTCCTGAAGCCAGAGCTTGGAGAGACACACTTTGAAACGATTACAATTACCTATGTCCTGAAGGTCCCCAAACCTCCTCCTGTTGCAGTATGTTAAAGTACATACAATAGATCTAGCCCTTATTAGCTACTAAAACCATTTTGTAATTTATTCTGCCTGTTTAGTGGAAAAACACACACAAATGGGTAAATCTAATACCATGACAAGTTAAAAGCCATCAAGCAACATGGTTACAGTATACCTCACCTCCACCAAATGAGAACTCCCAACCCAACTGTTCAGCAATTCAACCATACACAAAGGGAGAAGACTGTGCACTCCAGCTGGATTTTAAATAAAACACAGGGCTTAAATCATAGCCGCAACTCAATTTATTGTTAGTCCACTCAATACAGTAGCAATGGGGAAAAAAAATTACATACAGCCTGTGTGCTTTGGAGACTATAAGCAAGTACAGCAGAGAGCAAAAAGCGGTTTGTTACTCCCAGTCCCTCTGCTGCCTTGTTGAGGGAATCAGCAATAAACAGGGTTAGAGCAATGATTAAAGCCTTGTGTCTTACTTTGATTTAAAGGGCTAGTGCCATGGAAAAAAAATATTTTTCTCTTTGACCAGAAAATACAGTGCTGTATATCGTAACATAGGTTATCGTCGACAGAAACCTTGTTTTATCAAATTTTTGTTCATTTTGCTCTTTTAGCTGCAGAGCCGGAGGTTGCCAGTCACGTGATATTTTGTGTGACCTTCCCTGCTCAAAACACCACACTGAGCTGATCCTTTATGGGAATCCTAATGAGGGTCCATTCCTCCATAAACTTACATTAGCCAAATTGTCCAGCTAGGCGAGTAACAAAGCCATTCTGTTGTTTGCCCCAGGTAGTATGATAAGCAGTCAGGGTATTTGTCTAGTAGACTGGGCCAATATAACAGAGCTAGATAACAGATAAAAGGAATCTACGTTTGGAATCCTGACCTATCGCTTCCTGTTTCCCTGCCGTGGGGAAGTAAGAGGATTGCCTTAACGGCTATCATCGACTCGGGTGCCAGCAAATGTTTCATTGTCATGACCTTGGCAGGCTACCCCCGAATACCCACACAAACCAAGAACCAACCATTGACGGTTAAACTCGTGGACAGGGAGCAACATCCAATCGGGACCTGTCCTCAGAGACCTGTACCTGTGTCTTTTACCTCTCGCTATTGGCGCCAACAGTGCCTGGAGACCTACCTTTGCTGTTACATCAACTCTGTTCAAGACAATTGGTTCCCAATGCTGCCTCTGGCAGAATTCTGCTACAACAACCATCACAAAAAACAAAATACTGTCTGCGCTTCTCACCCTAATAAAGTTGGCAACAAATATATAAACATAATATAAATGAGAGGTTTTGGTTATATGAATTGGCCAAAGCATAATTAAGCTCACCCGCCACTCTCAGTAGGGTGAGATCCTACTCTCACCTCCTACATAGTGGGCACACAAAGCAGTGTATACTGCTACCAAAACCTTATTAATGTGTTGGGGGAGGTGCAATTAAACCTCCTCCCATTTAACCCCTGGACAGCAAGCTGCAACCAGACTGATGAGGAGCCAACAACCTCAAATATGTGCAAACAGGGAAAAGACAAAATGTCGGTGCGCTAAGCTAGTCTCTACTCTCTAGCTTAGCGCACCGACATTTTTTCTTTTCCCTGTTTACAACAACCATCACCAAAGATCCATTGGGATGTCTGGCTCATCTGACTACCCACAACGTGTATCTGAACCCTGGCTTGTCTGGCCATCCGCATTGTGTAAGGACTCGGCTATCCTGTTCTACACTTTGGAATTCTCCGTTCTACTTACCTGCTTCTTGCTGCGTCTCACTGCTTCAGCTCAGTACCTACCTTTTTCTGCCAGCACGGAGGCCTCCCCAGCTTTGCTTTTTTTAAATTTCTTTGGGGGGGAACATGATATTGGTAATGCAGTGAAAGTGAGGGAGAGGAAGTTGTTGGTGGTATGATAGTGGTAGGGTGTTTATTATCATACCTGTGAACTCTGTGGGTTTGCCCTGGAGAAGCACCACTTCACCAGCTCAACACTCGAATCCTGTGGGTGTTCATCCTTTAAACGGGGGTGCTTCCAGAGATGTCAAGGGTAAGCTCCAGGTAGCCAGAGCCCACAAGTTCCAAGGTATGTTTATTATTAGAATGCTGAACAAAAAAAATTGAAGCTATTTCCCCACAAATATGTGCTGCGTGAACAATAATGGAATTATGAAATAAGGGGCTGTTTTTATCGTCAGTCCTGCCCTTGGTGAAGATTTCTTTGGAATCATCTTATCAGACCAAGCAGAGGTTGTAACAAAGCTCCTGTGTTGTGTATATTGTTTTAACAGACTGCCTGAGGGCATAGCAGCATGCTAAAATGTTTCAAGGCAGTTTCCACAGCACAACAGAGAAACAAGAGGTATTTTGTTTTCTAGGCACTTGAAAAGAAATAGAAGAAAAGTGATAAATATGCTGAATATATATGGAAAAATTAAGTGGAGATAATAGAGTATGACAGTTTCTTTTTATTCGATCTGCCTCACCTGACACTTTATTAAAAGCAAGATGAATGACTAACTTAAGCGCTGCGTAAACTGTTGGCGCTATATAAATAAAGGATAATAATAACTTAAACTAGTTAAATATTAGGGCTGCAACAACTAATCGATAAAATCGATAATAATCGATAATGAAAATCGTTGCCAACGAATTTCATTATCGATTAGTTGAATCGATTTTTATTGATTATAAAATGAGTGTTTTTTCAGAGCAAACGCTCTGAAAAATACCCCTCATTATATAATCCGTTTCAGTGACTCACAGCAGCAGCTCCTACTTACCAGTCCCTCCCTGTAATCACTGTGACAACTGGCCCCGCCCCCTTCCTTCTCCCAGAAGGCCAGAACCACATGGCTGTGACACTCATCTAACTGTAAGTATAAAATTAATATTTGGGCTGCTGAAAGTTAGGGGAGGTGGGGGTTAATTTAGGGGCAGTTATGGTTAATGGAGTGTTTAGGGTTAATTTAGGGGCAGTTATGGTTAATGGGGTGTTTAGGGGCAGCTATGGTTAATGGGGTGTTTAGGGTTAATTTAGGAGCAGCTGTGGTTAATGGGGTGTTTGGGGTTAATTTGAGGCAGTTGTGGTTAATGGTGTTTTTAGGGTTAATTTAGGGTAGTTGTTTTGATGGGGTATTTAGAGTTAATTTAGGGGTAGTTATGGTTAATGGGGTGTTTAGGGTTAATTCAATGATGAGGACTGAGGGTTAATTTGATTAATTTAATAAAGTTAATTTAAGGTGCAGTTAGAGGTAAAGGGGGGCAGAATAAGGGGAATCTAAATCCATGGAGCAGTGAAAATTAACCCAGTACTTATTTATAAAAGTATGGTGTCAGTGTGCTGTGAACGGGTCTGTGACTCTATGAGGGGACTATGAGGTATCTGGGGGGTATAAGGCATATCTGGGGAGGATGGAGTGACATATCTGGGGGTATAAGGCATTTACGGTATATAAGGCATATGTGGGGAGGCAGTGTGGCATGTCTGGGGAGGATGGAGTGGTGTATCAGGGGGTATAAGGCGTATCAGGCACAGTGACGTGTGTGGGAGGCAGCGTGGAGTGGCATATGTGGGAGGCAGCGTGGAGTGGCGTATGTGGGAGGCAGCGTGGAGTGGCGTATGTGGGAGGCAGCGTGGAGTGGCGTATGTGGGAGGCAGCGTGGAGTGGCGTATGTGGGAGGCAGCGTGGAGTGGCGTATGTGGGAGGCAGCGTGGAGTGGCGTATGTGGGAGGCAGCGTGGAGTGGCGTATGTGGGAGGCAGCGTGGAGTGGCGTATGTGGGAGGCAGCGTGGAGTGGCGTATGTGGGAGGCAGCGTGGAGTGGCATATGTGGGAGGCAGCGTGGAGTGGCATATGTGGGAGGCAGCGTGGAGTGGCATATGTGGGAGGCAGCGTGGAGTGGCATATGTGGGAGGCAGTGTGGCATATGTGGGAGGCAGCGTGGAGTGGCATATGTGGGAGGCAGCGTGGAGTGGCATATGTGGGAGGCAGCGTGGAGTGGCATATGTGGGAGGCAGCGTGGCATATGTGGGAGGCAGCGTGGAGTGGCATATGTGGGAGGCAGCGTGGAGTGGCATATGTGGGAGGCAGCGTGGCATGTCTGGGAGGCAGCGTGGAGTGCTATATGTGGGAGGCAGGGTGGAGTGGCATATGTGGGAGGCAGCATGGAGTGGTATATGTGGCAGGCAGCGTGGAGTGGCATATGTGGGAGGCAGCGTGGAGTGGCATATGTGGGAGGCAGCGTGGAGTGGCATATGTGGGAGGCAGCGTGGCATATGTGGGAGGCAGCGTGGAGTGGCATATGTGGGAGGCAGCGTGGCATGTCTGGGAGGCAGCGTGGAGTGCTATATGTGGGAGGCAGGGTGGAGTGCTATATGTGGGAGGCAGCATGGAGTGGTATATGTGGCAGGCAGCGTGGAGTGGAATATGTGGGAGGCAGCGTGGCAAGCCTGGGCTCAAATGTACATCAATTGGGGGGGCTGGTTGGGAAATAAAGACAAGAAATGCATTTTATCAAAGTTTTTTTTATTCTGCTGTTTTTATTTAACATCATCTGTTTATTAAATTATTTTAAATAAATGAAAAATGTACATTCTTTTTTTTATCCGATTAATCGACAAAATAATCGGCCAACTAATCGATTATGAAAATAATCGTTAGTTGCAGCCCTATTAAATATTCATCAAAGATGTACAGCTGCTCCAAAACTGACAGAGGAAGAACTACACATTAACAGTCTCTAATAATATAAATGCCATGCCACAGTAGGAATTGTTGTTTATGCTGGTTTGGAATCAAATCCAATGTCCAACCATAGTGTACTTGCTTCAATGTGATTGACTCCTTGCCTCGCTCAACCTTCCAGTTCCCACCCTCCAACACAATCGGTGACACAAAATATCTGACCAAGGGAGAGGTGCTGCGCTGTGGCTTCTCCTAAAGGTAAGTGTCGGGGTTTTTTCTTAGTGAATGCATACTAAAGTACTTAAGTGTGCATTATTTGTTGACGAGGCTTCCTGGGATCTTTTAAAACAAAGCATGTTTTTTCCAAAAGCATTTAGTATACATTTTTTCTGAACCAGTTCTTAAATCAGGGTTTAAAATCTTACAGATTTTATTATACAACCATAGCTATAGTCTTTTTTTAATACATATATCCCAAAATGTACACTTTGTGTCTGTAAGGCTCCCTGGATATAAACAAAAATACAGTTTATGTGAATCTTTTATATTTTATACACACACACACACAGCTATCTCTATCCCTATATAATACAAAATAAGTACAGACAAAATAAGTCAACCCTTTAATGTTGCAGCATAAATACATTAATCAGAACGTGAAGTATATTTCAAGGTTCTTCTCGGCTTCAAGGAGCTCATGTTACTTTGGAACATATATTTTATGTTACTAGTGAACTGAGGCAAAGCAAGTGTTAGTGCCTCACATGTTAGAGAGCTCTGTGCAACTCATCCAGCACGGTAATTTATCGTGGCACCTACAAGGTTAAAGGATGCTTTCAGTGATAACGATAGTAATCCTTTTATCTATTCAAGGTTATTTGGAAAATAAAAAGTCAACTCTGAGTTTTATAGTATTTGGACTACAGAGAATGCATTTATTGCCTGAATGAACATACCTGACAAATACCAAAACTACAGAACCTCCGATGGCTTTTAGGTTCAGCATTTTTAATTAGATTTCCAAGTTATTGGTTCAAACAGAGTATACAAAAATGTAACACGTATGCATTCAGTGATTTCTTTACTCTTTGTAATATCTTACCTGATATGACCGGATCTCTTCTTTAGCAGTATAGGCAGCAGAACAAGAAGAAAGATCTGTGGGGGGAAAAATAATCTGTAAAGCCAACACTGGTAATAAATGCTTTTATGAGGCACTAAAGCAAAACCTAAGCAACCACTGCATTTTTCAGCAATTGTGGACCACAAGTCCTGATCCCAGCAGGATTTCTGGATATCAAGACATATGTACAAGTTACTCTTTAATTGGCATTTATATTTCAAGTAATTACTTCAAAGCTGATCTGTTTTGATCTGGAGAAGTTTAAGAACACACCACTGAATACCGCTTGCAGGCTACGCGGAAAAGGTTAGCAGATACAGGACAATAGAGAACTATGCTTTTGTCGTCCTTTAATCCATAATTATTTCTCTTTTCCATCAAGTGTACCCACATAAATGACAGTGATTTTCTCAGGACAAAGAAGCATTTTGTTAGAAACCATATTTATACATTTAAACACAATATAAGAAATAAAATAATACAAAATGGGTGAATACTAAAACAAAAAAAACAAAAATACAAATATCTCATAAGTGTGATTGGCATTTCTTCCACATAAGTGGAAACCAAGTAAAGTGATTACGGTACATGTGTAATATATTGCATAAAGTAATACCGCCTGTATGGGTCTATTAGGTCTTGGGGACTCAGGTATTTAACAGTAATAAGAGCAATGTTTCGAATAATGCATTATGGTTTTAATTGAGAAGAATAGTTGAAGCCACACCTTGAAATCTTATTTTACCTCCATCATGACTGCGGCATCACTGAAGGCATAGGACTGCAGCTTTTTTTACTAGAACATCAAGGTTACCTCAACTTCTACCCTTCAACCATATGAGTATGATGCTCATGGTGGTTTTCGGTAGTGAATGCACGGAGAATTCACAAAAAAAACTACAGAATGGTTTAAACAGACTAGACTAATGATGTTCAGAAATTTCTAAATAGTCACCATACAGATAGACTTTCCTCACTGGTTTATATTATTACATTACATGCCAGTAGATTCTGTTATGGAAGTGGCAACACTAAAATGCAATATACAATATGAATAATAACATTAACACATGGTAAAACATACTGGTACCGAGATGAGGGTCCTGTCCTTGCAAATGTACAATATGTTAGGAGGCTGAAGGGGAAAGCGACAGAAGGATGATTTGGGCAAGGATGATTTGATTTTAGTAACGAGTCCGTTGCATGGAGATCTCGAAGACAGATGATTTCTTTCAAAATGCAAGCTGTGAGTATTTGCTTCTCTGAATAGGTGGGTTTTTGAACATTTTAAGTAGGAATTGGGTAGAGATAGTCAAATAGAATACAAGAAGTTCCAGAGAACATCACAAGTCAATGAGAAGAAATAAGTTATGGAATGATCTAGAGGGCGCAATGTTTTCAAAAAGGACACTATATCCTATGCCGGGGCGTCCAACATGCGGCCCGCGGGGCCAAATGCGGCCCGCGGAATTTTGAGGTGCGGCCCGCGTGAGATCGGCAGCCAGGATCACAAGAGCCCTGCTGCTTACTTGTGGGAGGGTCTATTCTCTGCTCCAGTCCTGCCTCCTCTGTGTGGAGAACGAGGGAGGCCGCGCCCCCTGCTAAAATCTGTGAGCGGCATCGAGAGCTGTAGAGCAGGTAAGGGGGTGGGGTAGGTTGTGTGAATGAGTATGTCTGATTGAGGGAATGAATCTGTGAATGAATGAGTGAGTGTGTGTGTGATAGCATGGATGTGTAAGTGCTGGAACCTAGGCATGATGGGACTGTGATTGCTGTTAGCAATCACACTCCTATCATGCCAAGTCAGCCAGTACATGCTGAAACCTGGCTAGCTGCCCCCCTTGTGTATTGATGCTGCCAGCAGTATGGGGTCTGCACTTACAGCCACCCTGTACCAGCACGTATTGGCTGACTTGGGATGATAGGAGTGTGATTGCTAACAGCAATCAGTCCCATCATGCCTAGGTTCCAGCATTCACTGGTTGCCTGGGTATAAAAAGTGTGTTTGCTGTTAGCAATCTCACTCCTATCATGCCAAGTCATATTGTTGATTTTTTTTGTCCAATTGTGGTGTGTTACTTTTAATAAAAGCGTGGTTACACACTAAAATAGGACAAAAAATACAATGCCCAGCCAGCCAGTACATGCTGGAATCTGGGTATGCCTGAGATTGCTGTTAACAATCATAATATATAATTTTTTTTGTACAATTTTGGTGTGTAACTTACTTTTATTAAAAGTGTGTGTGGGGGGGTCACTTTCAGTTTCGTTTAAGTGAAGCCTGAATTTTCGGTTTTGGTCAAGAATTTTCATTTTAGTGCATCCCTAAAATAAATAGAACTATTTTATTTTTACTTATCCAGAATCCTGAATTTGTAGGCCCAGAAATCAGTGAGAGGAAAAGTAAAGGTTTTGTGTCATTTTCTTTATTTTAATCTGCATATCTTATTAAAGGCCATATTTTGGCCACCCCTGTCCTATGCACTCTAATGCAGTCCTTTAAACATTTTATTTGGTTCCCCTTAAAAATACTCTAGGGATGCAAATACATGTACAATTTTCCTCTTCCTCCTATTTCTGAAGCTTGCAGAAGATGTGAAGTCTGAAATGGCACTTTATAGTTTCTGTAGGTAAGGGTCAGGAGTTTACATTTTGAAAGGTATTGGTATTGGGTGACTGGTACAGAAACAAAATAGCTTGGCAAAGGTGTTGAGAATGGATTGAAGTGTTGAAAGGAGGGAGAGGGGTAAGCTTGTTAGCGGGGACAGAATATCACAAGGGAATGAATTAGTATTTTATTAAGATCTTGTGTGTGAAAATGATACTGATACTTTTCAGGAGAAGGCAACAGGGTTTGGCGAGATCTGAGCAGAATACAATGCCAGGGCAGTGTAGTTAATGTTTAGCTTTATGTAGCGGGATCACATAAAGGATGCAACTTGAGAGGCAGTTTGCGGGGCGAGTTAGAAGAGAGGGCAACATGTCACAGAAAGATAGGAGTAGCCATTGTTGTATTGGTGGTGCTGGTATATAAGGTAAAACATATAGCTAAATAAGGGGAGAAGCCCTAGAACCAAGTTCTGAGGCATTACACAGAAGGAGACAGTCAGAGAGGAAGGGTTTAAACCAGGAGAGAGCTGTGTCAGGGATACCGTAAGAATGAAGGTTTTGCAGGCGAAGGTGGTAGTCAGAAACACGTAAATTAAATTATTAAATATGCACAATACTAGTCACACATTTTCCCAGTACCATGTTACACCCATTGTATTAAAACAAAAACACGTAACAGGATTACAAAATAAAATGATCATGACAGGTTATTGTATTCATTATCAGGCATGTAGATATACCAGGTATATAACAGATCTAGTTAAGCTCTAGAATTTACAGTTCTGTTCTTACGGATGTTCTGTTCTTACTTGTTCCTTTTTTTCCTACAGCTTCTTTACGAAGGCATGGGTTATTTATTTTGCTATTCTTGGTTATGTGTTTTAGAATGTGATTTAGGATAGTTTGCTGAAGCTGTATATTTTGAATGCCGTATTTTTTCTGGTTTTGAGTGCTTAAATCCATTAAAAAAAAAAAGCTGGATGAAAACAAATCTGACTTTGTAACAAATTCTTTAAAATCGGCCAAGGATCTTGCAATAACCGGCAATCACTAGAGTATTCATGCACTTCCATATTTATAATGATAGAGAACATCTTGGTTCAGGCAAATTCCCGACTTAGTGTTCGTGCTTGTTTTTGGTCTTCGGTCTGTGCTCACTGTACCATGGATGAGCCTTTTGTGTAATAATTTAACTTTGGCACAGATGTTTCATCAGCTGCGGAAAACAGAATCTGCATTCTGCTGCACAGAAAATAGTAATTAAGTAGGAAGGCGTCCGGGTGGCAATGAGCAAAATCACACATTTTGGGATATATCAGGACAGTAATAGATAGTTGAAGACAGCATGGAGAATTGATATTTATTTCAAATGCTAGCAAAGAAAACGCAAAAAAGCTAAGATAGCTTGATAGTAATCAAATTAGCAAAAAAAAAAAAAAGATTTAAAAAAAATCAACCCATATGTTAATTTTTGTAACACCTCATCTGACAAGTCTGCAAGATATGTCCATTCTATCTGTTGTGATATTTGGGCATAACAGGGATTCATTTAGTTTATAACTTTCTCCCTGCGCCAGATATTAAACATGTTAAGAATATGTATGAACTTATTAAAATAGCAGGGAAATTATGAAGGGAAATGCCAGTAGTATATTGGGTTATTTATAGGGTATGTAGATACTGGTATAATATATGGGATGAATTTTTCACCAACTTAGCCAGTTTATTTTAGCGACACGGCTACTTTAAAATACTATTCTATTATACTCACATATGTGGTATTCCAAAAGAATGCAACATCTCCATTTATATGGTTCAAAGTTAGGTTTGAAGCAGACAGACCTATTAGAACCAGCAAGAATACTAACAAAAAGGATCATTTTCCCAAAGTTTTATAATTTACAACTCTAATAAAACATATGTGACTGTTTACAAATTACAATATGCAGTAGATACTTATTGTATACCATGAGGAAAGGTATGTTAACTTATTTATCCTCATTAAGTTCAGGACAGGAAAATGACCCGATAAGATCACATGAGGGGAACTTTTGCTCCAAAACAATTAACATGGATTAGCAAAAATTAGAGTCTGGGTGTGCTATACAGCATCATTTTGCATTATTTTAAATCACAGACCTACTTTTGGTGTAGCCGATTTATAAAATGGACATTGTGACAATTTCTGAATCCTCCCCCCTATTTGTTTACAGCAGGCCCTGACTGGCCATCTTGCACACTCATGGCGGGGTGCTTCTTAATACTCACCAATTCTATATGGATAGTAACATGGGGCCAAGAATATCCAAACATTGTCTTCAACTACATCATCAGAAAGTGCCAGTGCTGCCCCATGACACCAGCCTGGTCCTGGGTCACAAAGTACAAAGGATGACAAGAGATCAAAGTCTAAAACTAGAGGAGATATCTCTATCTCTGTCTCTATATATCTCTATCTGGGAACTCTCTGGGTTTCACCAAGGCACGCCAGGTGAAGCGCCACTTCCCCGGGTTACCATGGACTCCACCCCACTTCCCCTAAAACAATGCCTTCTTCCTGCGTGTGGTGCTAGCCCCGCTCACCGACATTAGCAGGACCGCCCACTGACGTCAGCAGGACTCCATAGCTGCATCGCACAAGGGTACCTGGAGTCAGAAAGTTCCCAGGTATGTTGATGACTTTACAGCAGGAACAAAGTGGTCAGAAAAGATAAGCCGAGTGGTTCGTAGCCGCAATCAAATTCAACATTTCTATGTTCCCATCTTGTCCACAATCAAGGTAAAGTGGTAAATCACAGCTGTACAGACAATCCATATTCTTGTGTCATCATTTATGACTGATTGGGGCTGTTACCACAACCTCATTTGTCGAGCAGATCTGAAACGTTTAATTCAAATGTATAACACTTACGAATGGCATTTTATCGAACAAAATGTAGAGTGCCGTGTTATATTGTACATTTTAAGATCAGATTTTAATGTTCTATTTGAAAGCTTTGTATGCAGTAAGATCTAACTTAAAATGTAATAAAGCACCCATAATTATTGAGACAGTCCTTTATCCTCAATTATTGTGGAAATTACTTTCAGAATTAAGGTGCACATTCAAAATTCTGCAGAGCCGATCTTTCCCTACCACTCTTATCACACTCCTGGTAATATGCCTTAAGGCACGGTCTCATTGCACCACAGCGCTTAAATCATTACCAGCATCTCAGCATCAATCCCCACTTTTTACCATCCAATTAGTAGAGATTTACGTGTGCAATATATAATAATCTGCTAGTCTTGTCTCACGTTCATAATGAATTAAACTGCAAATGAGTGCTTAGAAGTCAAACTTTTTATTATCCATATGTTGCAGGCAGATTTGTCTCACAAAATTTGGCTAGATACTTCTATAGTTAAAAAGGGATTCCTCACACCCCATCATCAGAGTAGAACTGGCAAGGGAAGTACTTCTCCCAGGAGAACTTTGAGTTGAAGATCTATGGGCCACAATTTTACATTAAGACCTCAGACACAATGCTGGGTCTTTCTCTGTCCCTTTTATGGGTCTTGCTAGAGTGCTTCCAAAGGTGTTTGAGGAAATAATACTGGCTAGGTGTGCTACCAGGTTGAGAATTGCCAATTCCTTTGAAGGTCACGTTATTATGTTATTAAAAAATGTCTTTCACTATGTAACAAAGAGTTCCTTTGCTGGTTAGCCTGCATAAATGAAAACGGTACAAAGGAATAAGTAGCATTGAAGTGTCTCATCGGACATAGAAACATATGGCCATATACAGGCCTCTTGGCTTAGCATTTTACCTCAGAGGCGTAATGGCACACTGCATAAGAAACAGATTTAAAAAATGTCTTTCCACAGTATAAACAGGAATAATATGAAGCAATTATGGTTATGTTCATTAGTTCGTCATTAAATATTAAAATGTAGAATATGAACTATTGATGAGATGAGCTTAGTTCATTTAAAAGTAGCATTTAGTTTGTTTGCATTAAAACATGGCTGCAAAAATGAAGACATTTTGTTTTCTGGTAGCATAGGAAAGATAGATGGATTTTAACAGTACCAACCAGGTGATCTGACCGGTGCCCTGGTTTTCTATGAAATTTGGCAAGTCGTTTTGCCACAAAAAAAAAAAAAAAAAAAAAAAAAAAAAAAAAAAATCACCCAAGCAACACTGTTGAGCAGTGATGTCACAGGACATCACAATGCAATCAGAGGAGGTCAGAAATGTTGTATGGCATCGGTTTTCTTTTAGCTGAGAACATGGCAGATAAGTGGAATAGCCACTTGGCAGAAGTGTCAGAGGTTAATACATTGAGAAAATTTAAACATGACTCGGGCACAGTATAATCCATGCAGCTTGTTCAATACCAATTACAACCTAAATAAAACTTGACACTTGAGGTTGTTGGAAAGTGTAAGTCTGCAGCGCATTATTACTGTGATAAATTAAAATAAAACAATTACACATGCATATAATATGCTCTTACAAAACAATCCTGACTAAGACCTTGAAACAGAATGGTCAGGCAGATTAACACAAGAAAGGGCGTACCAGCATACATGTAAACATTGCCAACATGAAAAGGGAGGCAAAAACATTCTGAAGGTTATTCTGCCAAATACCAATGGTAGCCGTTGGGTCGGAACACCCTACCCTATCAAACACTTCTGCTGGTATCAAACATATCAAGGGAAGTCCGCTCTGATTAAATGATTCTGGCCAAAATGGCGGGAAAAATATCCCATAAATAGCTTCTTATGACGATTCCCAAGAAGGCAGGGTATAAATGACATGACATATATACCAATAACCCATTAATACATTAACCCTATCCTGCTTAGGCTAGGTTTCCACTTGGGTTTTTGTCCTGCGTTATTTTCTTGATGAAAAACGCCAGGAAAAACGCTAAGGCCACTGCATTTACCTGCGTTTTGGCCTTTCTGTGGAAATTGCTTTTTTGACCTTAGGCAGTTTTTCCAGCCTTTACACGTTAGAATTGTCACCCAGCTAAAAGGGATTAGGATAAATGGCAAGTATCTGCCCTCTCCTGATGTCATTTACTCGGTAGAGTTCTACTTAAACACGCCCCGGCGGACCCTTTTGTCTCTTTTCTGTGGTTTGTAAGGCATGCTTTATTCCGAATGTCTGCTCCTCTAGGAAGATTGGCCCCAAATGATGGTGCAAATTGTTTGCTGTTGCTTTTGGCACGCAGGATCCAGTTGATGCGTTGCGTATGTTTGTTTGTTTTGGCATGTTTGTTCCAAATGGTGTAAAATTCAATATGAACTTTGTTTTGTGTCAAACTGTTTGTTTCCAGCCTATTTCTCGTAGGACACACAGATACTGGGTCCATCCTCTGCATTGTAACTGTGGAAAAAAAACGCCATAAAATACTCCAAGGCAAAACCCACATGGCTTTTTCATGGCGTTTTTTCTCTCCCATAGACTTCTATTGGAGAAAAACGCCAAGATTTCCTTGCAAAAAACGCCAGAGTGTCAACATGCTGCGATTTTTAAAAACCGCCACAGAGCCCAAAAAAGCAGAAAAACGCCAGAGAACTGAAAAAACGCCAAACAGAAAAACGCCAAGTGGATATGGCATTCTGCGATTTCCTATTGAAGAACAGCTAACATCTGGCCGCAGCGTTTTTTTTACAAAAAAAAAAAAAAAAGCGTCATTATGGGCGTTTTTAGCAAAAAAAAACCCAAGTGGAAACCTAGCCTTACTGTCAAATACTGGTCCAGCCATGCAACCCTTTCTATCATTATTCAGGGCTTTACAGCCATCATAGGCACTTAAATGCATCAAGCAGCCAAGCAGTAGCAAGAATCATCAGACCATGGAGAAGGGGTAATTTGCAGCCTCAGAAACAGGTATTCCAAAAGTACTTTAATACGTATTCCGTCTTAGTCTGGATGTCAAGGAAATAAACGGTTCCGTTAAGGTTTGAGTTTTACAGCAGGAACATTTGGCAGACTACATGTCTGCTGTCAAATTCTGTGTTTCTAGGTTTCTATTTTTACCCTCCACTTTACCTGCACAATAACACTATAAATCCAATCTCCTTAAACCCAGTACTAGTCGCTAACACTGGCAAACGGATTACACATTATCTTCACCACTGACACATAAAAAATAAATCCTTTGCTTATGTCACCATAGGTTGTCTGTTAGGTACCTTAATAAAATAGCTAAAGCAAATATAAAATCTGTATTTTTAAAAGGTGCAATTGTCTATGGGGGTTTTAGAAAAGCGACTTGGACATTATAGATTGCAAAGAGTCACGTTCAAGTTAAGAAAACAGGTGAAAATAAAACAAGGCATCATAATGAAAAACCATACATACGATGAGCCTACAAGAGATGTGAAGAAATGCATCGTTATCTGAACTCTAGGAAGGTACCTATAATAGCCTACCCGCTGATATGGCAGGGATTCAAAAATTCTTTGTACAGATCTAAGACTACGTACGCAAGTGGCAAGGACGCTGTTAATATAATAGATAAAGGTGTGTTAAACGGCACATATAAAACATTTATCACTGATGTATGATGAAAGCAAGGAAGGAGTTGGAGATGAGAATATATATATAATATGGCAGCTGTCAGAGTATGGAGTTTAAAGGGAAAGATGAGAATTTGTAGCTTGTCAAGACATAAAAAGGAAGGCAGCCAAGCAATTTCAGGAGGTCACAGACAACAGAGGAAGAAATACACATCATTTAAGCAGGAGAAACTGAAATAAATTGGAAGGAGCAGTAGGTTTTAAGCATCTAAGGAAACATATGGGGGGGGGGGGGGGGAGCATTTTTTTGCACTTGGACAAATAGACATTTTATTCACTTTGTATGGGGCTTCACCTTTCCAAAGTCTTAAACGCAAAAATAAAATGCGCTAACCAAAAATTATTCAAGGACAGGAGATTCACCAGTAAGTATGTTTTAGGTGCATCTATTGGAGGGGGATTAACGCAATTTAAATGTTAGAATTGTTTCAAATAATTATAATCAGAACCTATCTTTTTATAATAGGGTTCTTTGTTGCTTTTATTTGAGGCACAATATGAGGGGGAAATCACTGGAATATAACAGGTTATGCACAAAAAGAGATTCTGGCCCAAGGCCTAAAATGCAATCTTACCGCCATAGCAACAAATCCAAGGACAAGTGGTGTAACTATGAAAAACAGCCATCATACTTTGTATTTAGGACTTTAACTATTAAAAAAAAAAAATCAACAGAATATTTGCAACTGAACTATTCCAAACTCCCACGTGAACCTCTTTTAAAAAAGTAAATGGCTTCACTGATGTGGCCAGGGTGGAACTTTGAATGATATCTTCACCTCAATCTCTGTGGACATTTTAAGATCCTTCAGCTTTTTCCATGTCTAAATATTGTGTTCCCAAGAAAACATGCACAGCCTACTTATTGACAGTTGTCTTGAATGGGACAGAACGCAAGCTCTTTGGGGAATTCATGGGATTAATTTCTAAAGAGTGTCAGAAATTCCAGTAACCTTTTTTTTCTACAGTGGTTTTCACACAACAATAAAAATACTACCTGGAGAGCATTCCTAAGAAAAACAAACCACAAGGTATCTTTCTCAACTCCAGTCCATGTAGAACGCTAGTGTGCCAGAAGCACAATAGGACAATTTAATTTAATTATATGAATGCTGCTCATTTTACCAAAAAAAGATCATTGAAGGAAAACTATGCATCATTGATCACTTCAAAGTGTATACACAGCTACCCTTTTTATCTCCATTTGGGCTCCAGTGTTATACCAGTGACATGTCATGAGGTCATCATTTAAATGAACAGAACAACTAAACATGAAGAATCCAAAATAATAATATTTCACTCATTAGAACAGCTAAAAATGCATTGTATGGCTTTTAATTCTCCACACAAATGTTAACCTATGATTAATTATATTAAATTCATATAATTTTTAATTTGGTGGAATTAAAAAGGTTTCAGAAAAAAATAAACACTACCAATCAATTTTGGCAGAAGCCATATAAAGGATTTTTATGGGGATGTTTACATTATAAAGTGAAAAATGATTACAAAAAACTACAAAACACTCAATCCTAGGATTGTTAGAAGAACAGGATAAGAAGAAAGCCTACATTAGTCTTTGAAAGATGTATCAAACAGTGAAGACAAAGAGATCCCTTGTTCAGGTAATCGCAGCCTTGGCTATGTGGAAAGAGTTTTCTTTTAAACAAGGCAGAATTATCTTCTAACAAATTTAATTAAAAAAATATATAAAAAGGTCACATCTTACATTAGTTGTTTGAAACAGAGGCATTCATGTGAAATTAAAGTTAGATATAAAGCAAGAAATGAAGGCGGCACTTTGTGGAATTCTCCTGCGGTGTTCACCGTACAGAGCACGTTCAGTGATATGAAAGACTTTCGGTATTCTGATTCAAAATGATTTAACAAAACTCCAGTCGCATTTAAAAAAAAAAAAAACAGCAATGCAATGATCGCCAAAAAAAAAAAAGCATTTGATATTGTATAGTCCACAAAAGTCTTTATAAATGGAATATGGGTAAAAGACCCCGAATAGGGAGATTAGGCTACCACATTTAGGCATTTGTCATAGTTTACGTATACAAATTGAACCTAGTATAAAACATATGGTTGCCATGGCAATCAAGACCACTTTGCACCAGAATTGCTTTGTATGCATAATACTATACTATTCTATTTTAGGAGACATTTTGTTTTGTGAATGGACAGATACAACAGCAAGCAAAGTGGCACCTTGTACATATTTACACTCAGAAAATTAATTTTCTAATACATGAGTGCCTGACTCATACTATATCAGTACACCAACAAAATTGTATATCATCGCATACTGAATTAAAACAATTTAAAATAACATAACTTGTCACCAATACCAGATTGGTATTGCAGCAGCATGTACCAGAACTACAGAGAGGGGTCTTTGAAGGCTCCACCAGCACAGGGGGGGTGGTAGATTAAAGCTCTTGGGTTGTTCATGGGTGAAAAAAGACTGTTATTATCATCATTATTTATTGGTTATATAGCTCAAATATTTTTTTCAGCATAAAAATTACATAATTAAAACTGTGACAGAAGTTTAGGAGGACCCTACTCACAATCTAAAGGATGTTTGGAAGGAGGAAGACATGATCAGATTAGTAGTATTTAAAGTCCTGTGGCATCAGTAGAATGTGGCACATTCCTAAAAGACTGGAGTGCAATGCTGACGATTCACTACTGAACAACAATCAATATCCCTCCCAGTGAACTCACATTTTTAAGGAATCTAGTATTGACGTGACTCTTAGGGTGATAAGTGCCTAAATTGCTACAATTATCAATAGCACTTACTGCATGATGGCTTGTGGCATTTCAATCAAAAGTATGGGCTTGCAGGTGAATCTGCTATAGATAATACCTACAAGAACACACTAAAAATCATGGATTTATGAATATCGCACACACACATGACAAGAGCATACCTGGGAACTGGGGGAGTGGCTTAGCGACTAGACCTAGCTGCTCAGGTGGGTGTGGTTCCCCCCACGAGACTAGCCCCAGATAACGCACAATCATATGGAAGTGGGTGTGGAATATGTACGGCTGAATGCTACTCTAGCTTAGTCGCAGGATGGGTCCCTTTTTATACTGATTGTGCACCTACTGCTCCCTCATCTAGATTTCAGTAGGATTTCGGGGCACTGTCCCTCACAGAAGAATAAATTGCAGGGGGTGTGTGGATGCTAAAATAGTTGAATGGATAAAGCAATGGAATAGTGACGATAGGTTGTGGTTAATGGTGAATAGTCTTGCTACTAGTGGAATACTTTGGGAGTCTCAAAATGTATAGATTGAAGTTGATGAGAGAAAGAAGACAGGATAGTAATATTTAAATACATTGAAATAATTCCCTTTGTTGAATCATTTCTAATCATGAGATTTGGACAAGAGATCAAAAACTAAAACTAGAGGGCCAGAGGCGTACACATAATATAAGGTAGTTTGAATTCACTAACAAGGTGGTAGGTTGCAGCCTTCCAGTAGAAACAACAAGGAATTGAAACATGAAAATCCCGACTATAAGACAAGACTAAGCATCGAATAAAGTTGGAAGTTTTTACAACAGGAAAAATGGCAGACTACATGCTCATAAATAAGCTTTGCCTATCTGAAAAACCAATCTGTATGCCATCTGTTTCCCTTTTAGTCACTCAGCAGACAGCTGCCTGCTTTTGCAACACTTCTAAATAAAAGTAGCACAATATCTCGGTGATAGAAAACATTAGCATACAGAACTATGATTGTGAGACCTAAAGATTTAGGTATAGATAATTTAAGTTTTTACAACCATATAATGACAGCAAGCATATGCAAAATGATGATTCACCAAAATATTTAACCTGCTGTAGCTTGTATTGCTACATATAACCTCAGGGATACCATTTGCATAGTGTGCATCTAAAATATAAATACACAACCATCAAATGGTTTGGATTTACACATGGAGCAAAAACAACACTCTCAACAAGGTATTATATCCACAATTTTCAAGTCCTGAAAAATGAGGTACATATACCAAAGTTTATAAAACTGAAAAAAAAAAAAAAAAAAAATACACAACTTACTTTTAAACCATGGTTGCAAATTCTAACACCCTGCCTCCCCCAGGAAATGTCATATACTGCAGCTCAGACTCAGCCAGCATGCTTAGACTAAGGAAACGCATTTGGAGAGGGGGGGGATTTGCTGGTGGCCATGTTCACCACTACTGGTCAGTAACATTAGTCTTTTGCTTCAGTCATAGACAACATGTGGGGACCTTGAGCGAGCAGGAAGAACAGAAATGTCACCAGCTGCTGGACACCCAGGAGATGAGCCCCTCATAAATTCCCCTGTTTTGGTTTAGTGCATGTGTGACTATTTACAGCATTTCAAAAATGTGAAAAACATTTGCATAAACGGCCATGTGGGAACCAGACCCCCTGAAGATTAATTTTTTTTGGAGGGTGAAGGAGGTGTGGTTGGCCCTTTCTTAGATGACTCCAGTGGTAATATCCTGCAGAAAAGGAACAAAAATACCCAAACATCCTACATGCCCAGGAGGAAGGGGTTGCATATCCCTTCAGGGAGTGTGACCCCAGAAGATAAAGACTAGGGGACCTGGTGCCTGCCATGGCCTCTAACCTAATTTTCTGTTAGTGGTGGTTCCCCTTGTTCCTTCAATTTAGCACTTTTCTTAAGGATCACAGAAGCCAGAAGGGGGGCAGATAAGCAACAGCTTCCGCAAAAAAAAAAAATACCTGATTAACTGCCTTTGTGCAATATTTGGTGTATGAAGCATACACATGCATAAAAGGTGCATCCTGGGGTGAGTTTTTAATGTTGCTGAATGCCTCGATATCAAGGCATTACAACGACACCATTTATGCTTAGGAGGTGATCGATGGGGAACCATCCAGTTCCAAAATATATACTTATATAAGTTTATTTTTATGAGCTAATGCCAAAATTAGCACTATGTCTTTTCAAAAAATTCACATAGTAGCATTTGAAATACCCATGGGAAAAAAAGCTTATCTCCGTAGACAGGAGATGTTGTTGAACACATATTGGGGTGTTTGATGGTACCATATAAGATGGAGCTGTAAGTTCATACCTAAAGAGTTAATATCTTCATTTGAAATACCCTAGGATGTCTAGTTTTCAAAAATATATGGTTTCATAGGGTAAATTCAGTTGGCCAGGTCCCAAATAGGACATGATTACCAGATTTGAAGAAAGAAAAATAGTTTTTAAATTACCAAAAAAGCTACTTGTACGAATTGCCCTATAAACATGTAAAATACATAAAATTAAAAATACAAGCAAAAAACAAAAAAAAAATAAAAAATTGGGTATTTCTAAGCAAAGAAAAAAAATAGAATCTAGTTAGCATTTTTTCCCATTAGCTTTTGTAGATGAGTAAAATATATAATGTTTCACCATACTTCTTTTTTTTTTTTTTTTTAAAGACAATTAGATATGATCAAAATATATGCCTTATACCCCCAGATATGTCACTCCGTCCTCCCCAGATATGCCTTATACCCCCCAGATATCTCATAGTCCCCTCATAGAGTCACAGACCATACTTTTATAAATAAGTACTGGGTTAATCTTCACTGCCCCCAGGATTTAGATTCCCCTTAGTTTGCCCCCCTTTATCTCTAACTGCACCTTAAGTTAACTTTAATAAATTAATAAAATTAACCCTCAGTCCTCATCATTAAATTAACCCTAAACACCCCATTAACCATAACTGCCCCTAAATTAACCCTAAAGACCCCATCAACCACAGCATCCCCTAAATTAACCCTAAAGACCCCATGAACCACAACAGCCCCTAAATTAACCCTAAACATACCATTAACCAAAACTGCCTCAAATTAACCCCAAACACCCCATTAACCACAGCTGCTCCTAAATTAACCCTAAACACACCATTAACCATAGCTGCCCCTAAATTAACCCTAAACACCCTATTAACCATAGCTGCCCCTAAATTAACCCTAAACACCCTATTAACCATAACTGTCCCTAAATTAACCCTAAACACCCCATTAATCATAACTGCCCCTAAATTAACTCCCACCTCCCCTAACTTTCAGTAGCCCAAATATTAATTTTATACTTACAGTTAGATGAGTGTCACAGCCATGTGGTTCTGGCCTTCTGGGAGAAGGAAGGGGGCGGGGCCAGTTGTCACAGTGATTACAGGGAGGGGCTGGTAAGTAGGAGCTGCTGCTGTGAGTCACTGAAACAGTTTATATAATGAGGGGTATTTTTCAGAGCGTTTGCTCTGAAAAAACCCTCATTTAATAATCGATAAAAATCGATTCAACTAATCGATAATGAAATTCGTTGCAACGATTTTCATTATCGATTTTATCGATTAGTTGTTGCAGCCCTACTGTCCACAGTTGTCTCTCTATTCCCTGAGCCTTTGAAAGGCTGTCTAAACCAAACAATAATCAGCATTGTAATGATAGGGTAGATGAGGAGGAATAATCAAGCAGTTCATGAAAAATACACATAAGGAATACACATAATATACAAACATTTTTTATGGAGACAAGTTGGAAAACTAAAATCCAAACAGAATAATCAGGTTAGCGGCCACCGAGCAAAACATATTTTTGTGCCAGTAACCAGGTCGCATTTTAGTTATAAAAAAATATGTTTAAGCAGTTTTGTTGATGAAAGAACAAATATTTTGCAGTATTGCAACGTAGATCCAAATGTATATAGGTCACCCTGATGGCAGTTTCTCTAATGGGCAGCAATGTGGGCAGCGTGACTACCTTTGTTTTATGTATCCTCCAGCATATTCCAAAGAGATTCAGTATGAAGTACTCCAAAATGATTTCAGCGATAACAGCCTTCTAAATATTTTTTAATGAAAATGAATTATTCATAGGGAATTCGGACGTGTATATAAAATATACTTTATGTGCTTTGGGCAAGTAACACATTCCTTGTTCAAAATCAAGACAAAGGATAAGAAGAGATTTCACAAAATCTGGACTAAGACAATAAAAACACAAAGATTTAGGAGACAGCAACGAATAAATGCCTAGAGATCAATATAAGAGAGCAAAAATAATATAGTTTGAGGAGCCATGGCTACTGGGACATTGCCAGCCCTTTCAAATCAATATCAATAATAACTCCTTAAGGATATTTTTTTACAATTGCTGCTCTAGCACAGCTCTTTCAGAAGCATACCCTATTAGTACAGACTCAATAGGCCAAGCATACACTAAGCATTATCATCATCATCATCTTTTATTTATATAGCGCCAACAATTTACGCAGCGCTTAATACGATACATATATTAATGGGGTATGACAAGATGAGAATTGACAGACTAAGACAAACCGAAACATTAGGTGGAGAGAGCCCTGCTTGCAAGCTTACAATCTTGAAGGAATGGGGTGACAAACATAAGGCACGGAGAAAAGGAGAGGTAGTGTGGGGTTGCATCAGTGACAAGGAGGTTCTGGCAGCTAAGATGGTATGCTTCTCTGAAGAAGTGAGTTTTGAGATGTTTCTTGAAGTAGATTCCAGAGATATGGGGCAGCCCGAGTGAAATCTTGTAGACAGGAAAAGGAAGAGGTGATAAGCGAGGAGGGGAGCCTTAGCCCATGGGAAGAACGTAAGGTTCGAATAGGAGAGTATTTGCTTATGAGGGCAGAAATGTATGGAGAAGCAGTGTTATGGAGGGCCTTATATCAGGGCTTGACAAATTTGTTGTGAATCTAGGCGCCAGGTAAAAAAGTTAGTTTAAAAAAATCCTGGCTCCTAACAGTTGGTCAGGAGTGATCTGATCATCATCAGCCCACTTACTAAACTCACAGCGTTTGACCTGGAAGCACCCTGGACTTTCAGGTCAGTGCTGTTTTTTGTTTTTTTTTATTAATTATTATTATTATTTTTTTATTATTATTATTATTTTTTTATTATTTTTTTTTTAACTCTTTCGATGCTGATGTTCCATTGGAGCACAGCATTGACTGATATTTAGTCCCCACAAGCTTGTGGGGACAAATGTTAACCCCTGCAATGCCACGAATGTGTCATACACAATTGTGGCATTGAAGGGGTTAACGCTCCACTGTCACTCTCATGGAGCGATCAGGCAGCAGGGGGGGTGTTGGGGCTGCTCTCCACACTCATGTGGAGACCAAAGAACCCTCTCCCCTGTCCCTGAAGCTGCCTCTGGCAGCTGGGACGCAATTACTGATCTATAGACCAGCCATTGCAGGGGGAGTCTCTGATGACTGCTGTAGGCTTCCATGCCTACAGGAATCATCAAAGGGCTTTTGGGGGCTCGTTTTTTCTGTTGCTGCAGCAGCAGAGCCCTGTACAAAACGGGAATTAACCCCTAAATGCCGCGATCGCGGCATTGAAGGGGTTAACGCTGCACTGTCGCTCTCATGGAGCGATCAGGCAGCAGGGGGTGTTGGGTCAGGTCCCCACACTTGTGTGGGGGCCCAATCAACACACAACCCCCTTCCCTGAAGCTGCCTGTGACAGCTAAAAACACGATTGCTGGTTTTGCAGCAACCGCGTTTTCAGCCTACAGGATCACTCCGTGGGAGTGATCTCAGGCTCGGGGGCGGGCTCTGAGTGGCTGTGCTGTCTGCCCAGACTCCTGGGCAGACAGCAGCAGCGCACCCGTGTGGTGACTCAGCCTCTTACATCCACAAAATGGCGACCTGGCGCCTGGGATTTGTCAAGCCCTGCCTTATATGTTACTTCCAGGATTTAAAATTTAATTCTAAAAAAGGAAATAGGGAGCCAGTGTAGGATTTCACAAAGTGGGGAAGCAAAGGAGGAGCAGCGTGCAAGGAAGATAAGACTAGAAGAGTGTTGCAATAGTCAAAACGGGAAATAATAAGTGAATGAACCAGAGTTTTTGTGGATGCTTGGGTGAGGAATGGGCGGATGTTTCTTTAGGTGCAAGCGGCAGGATCCGACGAGGGACGAAGGAGAAGTTTGAGTCAAGAATGACCCCAAGGCATCGGGCCTGGTTAGTAGGAGAGATAGTCGTGTTAATGGTGATAGAGAATTCAGGTAGTGGCGTGCAGATGGAAGATAATGAGTTCAGTTTTAGAAAGATTAAGTTTCATGTAATGTGGTGACATCCATGAAGAAATAGCAGGCAAGCAGTTGATAATAGGGGACATGAGACGTATATCTGCATATAGACGATACTGGAGGCCAAATGAGTTGATTAGTTTGGCAACAGATGAAGTATAAATAGAGAACAGCAGAGGGCCAAAGACTGAACCTTGGGGGACGCCGAGGTGTGGGAGGGGTGATGATGTCTTGCCAGCGAAGCAACGGTTAGACAGATATGAGAAGAGCTGTATTTAGAATGCCGGTAGAAGCAAGAGAGTCAAAAAGAAAGTGGTGATCAACAGTATCAAAAGCAGCAGAGATCCAATAGTATTAGAATGGAGGAGTGACCTTTTGCTTTGGCAGAGAGCAAGTCATTTTTAAAGAGTTCCCTTGCCACTTGAGAGAAACCCATTTCTATACTGATACTTTGGCATTCTAGAGAGATGGGGGGTGATTCCCAACAGATCATACCTGAGAACTCTGGGATTCCGGGAGAAGCACCGCTTCTTGCATAAGTTGGTTCAATGTTGAGATTTTAGCTATAAGTGTGCCAAGTGGATCTATGAATAATCAAAAGCACAGTAGATATTAAGCTTATGAATTTCACTAAAATGTCAGAATTCAGACCAGATAGCACAAAATATGTTATTTTAAAAAAAGTTTGGCTAGTCTACATAAGAAAAGGGCACATATAATTTCTAAGAACGTCTCATCAGTTGTTTCAACACTCAATGAAGATATCCCTAAAAGCTGAATTTTTACAGACATCCACCCACAGCCTTAAAATGTCACCATTAAGAAGGTGCTCTACTACTCTTCATTGACCTTTTTAAGACGGCTACCCGGTTCCTTTTGGGGGGCATAAGCAATGTTCCATCTAATTTTTCTTAGTTGGCGCGCGCATAAAATTTCTCTTGTGCAAAAAATATTTTTTTTTGGGAAAAACTGTTGTACGCACAATTTTTGGACGCACAGCTTAGAGGGAACACTGGGCATAAGTCATATGTGCCAAGTGGCACAACTTTCTATACCCTGAGAAGTGTAGATGCAAACAGGACCCGATAAAGGTGACCATGTTTGTTCAAATTAATCTTTGAAATGGGGATTTTAATATTGTGTGAACTGGTAGTTATTTGCTGGATTGTTCTAGGAGGCATTCCAAAAACACACTCACTTTATTGTTTCCATTATCTTGTAAAAACAATTGTCGCAGCAGGTTTCTGTTTTTGTTAGCGCGCACCTGTCAATTACAAATAAAAGTACCGAATGGTTGACTACTTTAAAGAATATCCATGTTATTTTCCATGTCCACCTTAAAAGGGACAGATTAACCCCTCAAGGACCAGGTTGGTTTTTTTTGTTTTTTGTGGACCCTTCATGACCAAGGCTGTTTTAAGACTTTTGCGGTGCTCGTGTTTAGCTGTAATTTTCTCCTCTCATTTTTGGATCATATCTAATTTCATATAAAAATACAATTATGAAAAAAAAATAACAAAAAAAAACCCAAAACACTTATTTAAAAAAATCTTTTAAAATTCTACAAAAGCTCATGAAAAAAAATTGCTAAATATATTCTACTTGTCCTGAGTTTAGAAATACCCAATGTCTATCTTTTTTGCAAGTCACAGGGCAATAAGTCCAAGTAGCGTTTTGCTATTTCAAATGTGCTATTTGGGACATCTTTTAAGCTGGCCAATGCAATATACCCCATCAAACCATATATTTTTGAAAACTAGACACCCCAAGGTATTTCAGATGCTGGTATTTTAACTCTTTCCATGCATTAATTCTACTACCACCCTACATCAAACTTTGTGGTAGTGATTAATTTTTTTCTTTTCCTCACAAATTGTACTTCAGGTGTAAACTTACAGCTCCTGGTATATGTCACTGTCACACAACAGCCCAATATGCGTTCAGCAACATCTCCCGAGTACAGCGATAGCCTCCATGCATGGGTTTGTCGCGTTGTTTGGGAGGTAAAACACCACATTTGGGAAGTGCGCATTTTTCAACAAGGCCCCTGATGCCGATCTCTGCGTTGCTGAATGCCTTAACATCGAGACATTGCAGCAACACTGTTAAAGCTTGTTTAATGCTCGTTAAGTGACTCTTTTTCCGTGACATGCCCGGCCTCAAGACCCACTTCTTTAAGGACGCTTGTAATATTGCACATTAACATCCCCCATATTTTCTTAGCTCATCTCTCCTACTCCCTCTAATGCAATACTTACACTAGTGTAGCTTGTCCATCTCTTACAATGGCACTTTTAACTTTTACCTATTGTGTAATACACCCTAAATCCCTCTCGATTATAAACTCGTTTGAGCAGGGCCCTCCTCACCTGTTGTCTCTCTAAGTCAATTTGTTATGTTACATGGTACTTGTTATGTCCCGTCTACCCATTGTACAGCGATACAGAATTTGATGGCGCTATATAAAACAATAATAATAGAAGATGCTGCAGCATACCATACTTCTGTGCTCTGCTATTCACTCTAGATTTGACTGCCTATAGCAGGCAGTGACTGGCAGAAAACGGCTCCCATTAAAATCATATATTGGGCATTCTGCTCATGTTCACCGAGTGGTGGAGCTAGCAGGCAGTCAGTATCTGAATGCATCGCCTACAATGCATTTGCCCCTTTGCTGCCTGCCCCCCCCCCAGCTATTTTTGTGCAGAAGATGTGTCTAGCACATGAGATGGCGTTTGATATACTTAATTGACTGACTTTTTAATTTAAAAGCAACACATTAAAAGGTTTATATGCTGCCCAGAGTGCAGATTAAATTATGAACAACCTACAAATGTTATTTTCTACTAATTTCAAATCAAGATTTAAATATATACCAACAACTACCATTACTAAACTGGCCCTACTGGTTACACTGCATGGTTTTCTGAAAAATCAAATTTTTGTAATATTTCAACTCAATTTTAAATGCAGTAGGACTGGGCTGTAGCCCTCCGGCAATTTTTGAACTATATACAAATATACATGTTAAATTAAGTATATAGCTTGCAGTGTTTGCGTTTTTCAGTATATAACTTTTTTGGGGCAAACTGGATTCACATACAGTGCATTGTTGAGACCAGTGCTATGTTTCTGCACCCTAGTTGGCAGGAATAGCCGAGTCCTGTTTACACATGGGATGTATGGCTTTTTGGCCACAGGTCTTCAATGAAGACCACTTCTAACTAGACTTCTCTGGACAGTAGATGGGTCTACCCGGGTCAAACCGTTCTTTGCCAATGCTGAGTTGACGGCATTGCTGGACGCCCTTAGAATGCGAAGGAAAGCAATCATGATCTGCCTTTTATCTGCTGCACTTCCTTGGCTGACTACTGCATCCACTTGCCCATTTCTTTGTGCCTCTTCGAAAGAGCATTTGGAAACCTTGCCTTCCTTGATATTTGTGGTTGGGAGAGACCATGCCGATACAAACCTTGCGTTTTGTTGCTCAGTCTTGCCATGGTGCATGACTTGACAAACCTCAACCGGTTTTATTCCTCCTGCACAGATGTTTCTGTTTCAGGTAATTATTGTGTTTCAACCTACATATTATATTGATCATTAGCACCTGTTTGATATAATTGTTTAATCATTACACCTAACTGCATACAAAATGCCTGGCTTTGACTGCTAAAGCTATGAACATCTCTTTTTTTATGCATTCTTTACAGCATTTTTTCCCACACAGTACCGTATGTATAATATATTTATTGTGTTCGTGTTATTTTATGACAAAGATATGAGCATAGTAGACTTATTAAATAACGTAAGAACATCTATAATTATATACATTTGAAACACAAATATATATTGCTCAAAAGCTATGTATAAAGTGCCAGGCATGAAAAAAACTGAAGAATCTACACATACACATATACACAAAAACCCATTATCAACGCCATTATGTACCTAAAGGGCCAAACTACACTATGCAGCCTTGAAAGTCACGTTTGTTAAATGAAATACTGAATAATAAATAAAGACTGTATTGTTATTTTCAACACCCTGCCAATGTATTTTCTTTCATACCTCATAAGCTTCACGCGTGCCTTGCAGAAACGAAATGTGCCTATTAATCAACAACACATTAATGCGTGCTACATAACTCTGTGAAAAAGGAGGAAAATCAAAATTCACAAATAGATTAAAATGGATTTTAAATAATGTGTTTAAATGTGGATACTATCAGATAAGCTGTGGTAACATTAATTTTCTCCGCTATTAAGTTACAGATTGCTGTTAATTAGTAGGCTAGCTGTGTTATTTTCTCCCATACACCCCATACATTCTCATTTTCATATGCCTGATGCTTTAGATACAACTTTGACCACAGCACAGAGATGGAAATGAGGGAGCCTATAGTTAAGAAATCAGGAAGCGCCTTAGGCTTGGCCACCATGGCCATAAGTATTTCATTTTGGCTGCTGCTCTCTGCGCCGTGGATGGCTTTTGCCACTCACCATAAGCCCACAGAATTGTTGATTAAATCTAGATTATAAACACACAAGGAATAGGCAAACTAGATGGGGTAATCTCTTTTCACTTAGAATTTTCATTTTATTTTTTAAACTCTTTGTTGCTTTACTTATGTAATTGCCTGAAAGGAATGAATGAATTGGAAAAGCAATTTTCTCGGCTTGTATTAAGCAACAGAATCCATCCTCAGTGTGCCTCTCAAACTGTATGGCTCTGCTACCTTAAAATCAATATTTACCTTCACCTGTGTTGGAAATCGAGTGACCACAATATAGCGCTAAACAAGAAACACAAAAACACTTGCAACAAAAAGGTATCTGGTCTCATCAGTGTAAATGTGATCGGCACAAACCTCTGATTTATTGCGCAGTTACTGACATGACTGTTTGCGTGGAATATAGTTTCAGTTAATAACTGATTTCCCATCTCAAGCACATTGTGAAAAGTACAATTTGTATCTCAAGCTCAATATGCAAAGAGGAAACAACATAACGCGAAAATCTGCTGAACTCTGCTACTTGCCGTGTTAACGGCTGATAATAAAACCCACACAATTCCGGGGACATGAATAGTCTAAGATGCTGTACATGCACACTATAAACAGTCGGATATTGGCTTCTTTTTATATTTTCCATTTTTAAAAAATATATAAACTATTTAACTTTTCTTGGGCAGGACAGGTTGGTTTAAACAATACTTACTTAGCTAGCAGCTAAAAAAAACAAACAAGTGCCAAAACCATCAGCATCCAAGAATATACCGTATTTGCTCGATTATAAGATGACCCCCAAATCTGAATATTAATTTAGGAAAAAAAGAAAAAGCCTGAATATAAGACGACCCTATACGAAAAAATGTTTACCAGTAAATGTTAATTCATCTAAACTTTTTTTTTTTAATAAAAGCTATGACTGAGAAAAATATTTTGGTTTTATTTCCTTCTATTTTCCAACCTGCCCCCCAGTTATGCACATCTGCCCCAGAAATGCCTTATACCCCCCTATATGCCACTGTGCCCCATGATATGCCTTTTAACCCTCTAATGCCTTACCCCTATACTCCACTCTGGCATTTAGAGGGTTAAAAGGCATATTATGGGGAAGAGTGGCATATAGGGAGGTTTAAGGCATTCAGGAGGCAGAGTGGCGTGTAGAGGGTTAAAAAGGCATTCCTGGAGGCAGAGTGGCATTAAGGGGGTTAAAAGGCATTTCACAGAGCACTCTGCCTCCAGAAATGCCTTATGCCCCCCCCATCCATTGCGCAGACCTTCCCCGACTGTCAGAGATCAGAGTTCGCCGCACCGGTGCGGGGAACTCTGATCTCTGACAGCCGGGGAAGGTCTGCGAGATGGACGCAGACAACCCCCGCTGCTAGCCACGCCTCCTTCCGGCTGCAGCGGAAGTTGTCTACGCGAATCGCGTAGACATCTACACGCTGCCCCAGCTACACACCGGGGACTCAGAAGTACCAGTAAGTGGGGCGGGGGGGAGAGAGACAGCTGCAGGGGATCTGGATCTTAATCGTCTCATAGTCAGACCTATTTGAGGTCTGATTATAAGACGAGGGGTATTTTTCAGAGCATTTGCTCTGGAAAAAACCTCGTCTTATAATCGAGCAAATACGGTACTAAATTACTAAGCAGCTGGTGGCCAGGTTTGCATCTTGTTCTAGGGATTGCTAAATGCATTTTCCACAGAGAAAATTGCTGCATATGATATTGTGAGCTGTAGGGAAGGACTAATGCCTTGGCTTAGATTACTTTAACATACACCTAGTCAAATCATATCAACAGGGGTAACTACTGAACAGTTGCAATCATTTCTGACAACAAAACCCTTCAGAGACCCAACTAGCCCGAATAATGCACATTAATAACAGAGAAAAATAAGCACTGAAACAGCACCAGTATGTCGTTTCTACGGTATACTGGGGCCCATTTGCTACTAAGACAATAGGCAACTGTCCCTAGCCTCCCCACCATAAGTCCTGCGTGTATAAGTGATCAAAGTTAAATATACATGTGCAGGAGAGGAGGGAATGCTACAGATCAAGAGATCATCTTACTGTAAAAAACTAAACTAATTAAGCATGCAATCATGATGATCAAAGTAAATAAGAAAAAACAAGTAAACTTGGCAACACGCAGCTGGCTATTGTGAAGCAACTTGGTAGCATATAGGGAGAAAAGGCTTATCTATGCCCATAAGCAGGGGTCAGTCTGTGTTATGTCACATGTACCCCCCCTTACACTGTAAGTCACTCTTCCCAATAAGAAAGTCACAGACTGACTACAACTCATGTTATGTCTACTCTAAATGGTAAACTACATGGGCTGACTGTACAAATTATGTCAAAAGGTAAGCCCAAATAAGACACATACATTTAAAAAAAAAAAAAAAAAAAAGGACTCTTTATTTTGTAATAAATTAAGTAACACACACAGCATCCATGTTAAGCGTCACTACATGAAAGTTGTGTGCAATCTCTGTGGCGTCTATTCACTACATGAGGAGTTAACGGGAAAGGTTGCAGCAAAGTTGACTTCCTGGTTTCACTAGACTCCGCAATGACTGCTGCAGGAAGAGCTTGGCTGGCTCTGTATAAAACGTACAGTTAAATAAGCGAAGGTTCTTCGAAGTGCCTTTACACATTGAAACATGAAGTATACAGGGTCAGCCCAGAATTTGTTGCTAGACAAGCTGGCTGGTGATGGCCCTTCATAATGAAAAGTGGAGTGAGAGAAATAAAGCCACAACTCCCCCGTTAATAAATAAATCCCTACGTATGCACGAATATTTGTATTACATAATATTATTATTTAGTGTCTTATATAGTGCCATCATATTCCATAATGCTGCACAATGTGTTGTATTCAACATAACTTGGATTTAGAGAATCCGATGTGGAGGGCTTTTCTCAAATGAGTTTACAATCTAGATCTATTTACTAAAAGGGGGTTAAGGCTGCCACCTTTATGGTTTCATTTGAAATATACAGGGATAGAAAAGGGTGGTGATATACAGGGGGAATACCAGTCAGCATTGGTGATAAAATAAGCTGCTAAACCTCTACCCAGCCGCTCTCCCCTGTGCGGCCACTGTTGGGAAACGGACGATACATTCGTTGCATCTGTGAATTGAGCTGGAAATGGCTCGGAAATAGGAAAGCCAGATTAATAAGGGGTTGATAAAGTTTTCACCTAAATATTGCTACTGCTAACTACCAAAAAATAAATAAACTGGCCTCAAGGGAAATATGCCTGGCCCTCAAAATGGCTAAATAAATACATTTAAAAAGCAAAACACTGCTTCAGTAAGGTCTACTTTGAGAGCTCGTAGTTTAGATAAGAGAAGACTAGCTTTTGAGTACATAGCATGATATCGCATTACCAACAGTAAAGCCAATTATAAAAGTATTGATTTGCTAAACACGCTAGTACTTTCAAACCCTGTAAGTCTGCCACCTACATCACGCGTACAAAATACCAGGCTAACGTAAGCTCTCAAAGACGGAAAAGCTCTTCATAATGTACAACCAGAGCAAATAACAGGTAGCACATTGAATGTTGAAGACTTTGAAGTGGGTATGGAAATTGCATGTTTTAAAATCTACTAAAAAGTGCTGTATTATTAGAATGTAAGGTAGTTTTTCAAGTGAAAATTATACCTCCCAAGGTCCAACATCTTACCATTTTTGGGACATTATATTTGGTAACATCAAGGTTTAAAGAAAAAAAATTAATCCAACGTTCGCAAAAAAAAATAAAAAAAAAATAAAAAATACACAGCGCCCAATATTTTTGCACAGAAAGTCAGAGGAGAGAAAAAGGAACACGTGATGTGGGAGTCTCAAATTGACAAATATATGCAGATGGTGGTAAAGATCAAATCCAATGTTACACTGAAGAGGCATAATGAGTAAACTCCCCACAAAAGGATGGGGGTGGAAAAAAATAGCTTTAATCTTACCCATGACCCTCCCTAAACCTTACACATAAATGTGCTATACACTAAAAGGACCAATATACACTTTATGGGCAAATGTATTGGGACACCAGGCCATTACACCAACAGGGACTAAGTATATAAACATTAATATTTAGTTTGCCCCCCCCCCCCATTTGCAGCTATAACAGCTTCCACCATTCTAGGAAGGCTTTTCATAAGATTCTGGTGAGTTTCAGTGGGAACCTTTGACCCATTCATCCAGTAGAGCATTTGTGAGATCAGGCATTGATGTTGTATGAGAAGGCCTGGCTTGCAAACTACGTTCAAGTTCATTCCAAAGGTGTCCAGTTGGGTTGAGGTCAGGGCTCTGTGCGGGCCAGTGAAGTTCTTCCACACCAACCTCATCCAACCATGTCTTTATGGAGCTTGTTTGATACACTGGGGCAAAGTCATGCTGGAATAGAAAAGTGCCTTCCCCAAACTGTTCTCACAAGGTTGGAAGCATAACATGGTCCAGAATGTCTTGGTATGTTCCCTTCAACATACAAAGACATTTTGGACAATGCTTTGCTTCCAGAAGAGTTTAGGGAAGGCTCTTTTGTAATGAATGATTATTGGATTTTTTTATTTTTTTTTTAAAGCAATATTTCTGAACTATTTCTTCAACTATGTTTTAAACTAAAAATAAACGGAACTTTTGCAAATTATTCAGGTACTTTGGAATAATATTTTTTTAAACAGCTTGATGCCCTGGTGAAGGGCATCACATACCTAAAAAGGGATTATATGATGGCCAGCCAGCATTTGAGATTAAAATAAATAATGAACAGGTGGTAGAAACTTAAATTATGTTTTCTAAATGATTTTCAGACAACCTGCGTTCTGGAGAGCATCTGGTTGCTTATTTTTGTTTACTGAAGCATGTAAAGGCTGATCATATTTAACAGACAGATATAATTACTGAAGCATTTTTTCCAGGCAGACTTCTCATCTCTAACATTATACAATAATGAATGGAGTCATTAAGCACAATACTTCTAAAAGCTTTATTATAAACATAGGTCCTACGTTGTCTGTAGGCACAGGGCATGCCATCACACTCATTACTTAAGCCTGTGAAGGACTCAACGGGGTAAACAGACTGTGGAGGTAGCCAAATACAAGGAGTATTCTGCAACCTCTTAAGCGCTGCGGTGTTGCAAACCTGTGGATATATCAGACATTCAATGACAGCTTCAATGCTGGTTTTGGGTTATTTAGTTCTGCAATTATACTGTATTTGCTTGATTATAAGACAAGGTTTTTCCAGAGCAAATGCTCTAAAAAGTATCCCTCATCTTATATTCGAGGTGGTCTTATAATCAGATCTCAAATAGAGGTCTCATTACAAGACTAAGATCCAGATCCCCTGCAGCGCTGCAGGGGACCTGGATCCTCCTCTCTGGTATCCTCCGCTGCTGCCGGCACTTCCTCTTGGGGCTTCTATGACGGAGCACCGGAAGGTCACGTCACTCTGGTGCTCCGTCATAGATGCCCCGGCGGAACTAACGGGCAGCAGAGGTTGTCTATGTGTATTGTGCATACGTCCACTGGCTGCCCTAACTAGACACCAAGGAGTCTGAAGTACAAGGAACAAGTCTGGGGAAGCATTGGTAAGTCGCAGGCCTGGGGCATATGTGCATAATTGGGGGGCAGGTTGGCAAAAAAAAAAAAAAAAAATAAAAAAAAAAAAAACATTTTTCTCAGTCAGTTTTTATTATGAAAAATAGTTTACATGTGAATTCATATTTACTAGTAAAACATTTTTTCTGTAGGGCAGTCTTATATTCAGGCTTTTTTCTAGGGCTGCAACAACGAATCGATAAAATCGATTATGAAAATCGTTGTCAACGATTTTCATAATCGATTAGTTGAATCGATTTTTATCGATTTATAAAATTATGTTTTTCAGAGCAAACGCTCTGAAAAACTCCCGTCCTTCTATAATCCGATCTCAAATAGAGATCGGATTATAACTCTAGAATCCAGACCCCCCGCAGAGCTGCAGGAGACCTGGATCCTCTCTGCCACCCGGTGAGGGTCTGTGCAAAACGCGCAGACATCCTCCGCTTCTCCCCTTCCGCTTCTCCCCTCCACTTCCGCCGGGGCTTCTATTACTGAACCCGGCGTCACGTGACCTTCCGGTGCGGCTTCCATCATGGAAGCCCCAACGGAAGCGGAGGGGAGAAGCGGCTGTCTGCGCGCATCGCACAGACCCCTACCGGCTGCCGGAGAGGATCCAGGTCCCGCTGCAGCGCCTGCTGGGGATTTGGATTTTAGTGCGCGATGTGCACTGTGTACTGCCACCTGCCCCACCAGGGGTTAATATATCAACAGAAGAAAAACAGGACAAGTAAGCAGCACTGGGTAAGTATTATCTTTATTTTTATGCTCATTTGCCCTGTGTTTCTTCTGTTGATATATTAACCCCTGGTGGGGCAGGTAGAATTTTTGCGGGATCTATTAATTATGTGCATTTGTGGGGTTTTTTTATGTCTAGAATATTTGATTTATTGTCCATATATTTATATATATTTATATTGTATTGTGTATTTTTTTTGTCTATATTTAATAAATATAAAAAAACAATTTTAGTGATGTCAGTTTTTCTTATATCGGGGGGGCATAAGACATATCAGGGGGCACAGTGGCATAAAGGGGCTATAAGGCATATCAGGGGGGACAGTGGCATAAAGGGGCTATAAGGTGTATCAGGGGGGACAGTAGCATAAAGGGGCTATAAGGCGTATCAGGGGGCACAGTGGCATGAAGGCGCTATAAGGCATATCAGGGGGCACAGTGGCATCTCAGTGGCATATAGGGGTAAAAGGCATATCGGGCATGGTGGCATATCAAGGGTAAAGGCATATAGGGGGCTATAAGGCATATCAGGAGGGCACAGTGGCATATATATGGGGCTATAAGGCATATCAGGGGACAAAGTGGCATATCAGTGGCATATAGGGGGCTATAAGGCATATCAGGAGGGGTATAATGCATATCAGGGGACAGAGTGGCATATAGGAGGTATCCCCTTATACCTCCTATATGCCACTCTGTCCCCTGATATGCCTTATACCCCTCCTGATATGCATTTCTGGGACAGAGAGGCAAGCTGGGGGTGAGATGTGCATAACTGGGCAAAAATAGTTTACATGAATATTTACTAGTAAAGCTTTTTTTGGTATTTTTTGAGTTCTTGTTAAAATATAGCTTTAATTATTATTATTATTATTATTATTTTTTTTTTACCCGATTAATCGAAAAAATAATCGGCCAACTAATCGATTATGAAAATAATCGTTAGTTGCAGCCCTACTTTTTTCCCCCCCTAAATTAATATTCAAATTGTGGGGGGTCGTCTTATAATCAAATACATTATATTTATGATAATTTAACCTTTGGCCTGTGGAATTGCTTACTCTTAGAACTCTAAAACTACATTACTATACACAATTACTAATATTACAGATTAATACATAGCACTTGCTTTTCAACAGACAAATGGGACAAAAATGCAAAATTAAAATTCACCTTGGCAAAACAAATATAATAAAAATTATTCTATTAAATTGATTACAGTACAACACCTTTAACATTCGATATTTCATTGTCTTCATGTTATTCAAACCATATATCTTTCGAATCGACATATCTACAACTAGGTTTATTGATGAATTAACTTCCACAACAGCCATGCAGTACATTACACTACCCAGCATTTGATAAAAATGAATACACCCCTATGATGGAGCTGTAGTGCGCGATGTGATCAGTCATTCGAACAACTGATCAATGACGGCTAAGAACACCACTTACTGCTCTCTGCAAGATACATGGAACTACAAAAACAGATCCTGTGCCACATATCCACAACGTGGGAGAAAATAAATTATTTTTATTATAAAAAGGTGTATTTAACCGACTTAATCCTAGATGTGTAAATACCGATAGATTGTAAACAGAACAAACTTTACTTATGGTTAAATGCATGGACTGTAATGCTGCAGCACTAAATACATAAAAAAAAAATAAAAATATATATATATATATATATATATATATATATATTTATTGTGTGTTTTAGCATTACAAATTCCCCACATACAGCCCATTCATTAGCTGATAGATGGAATATTGGACTAATAGAGAGATACTGTCGCTGACTGATTAATGAACAGAATAAATGATGCTAAAATATTAATAAGAAGGCAGATAAGGCACCATCAGTCAGGATGCTGAACACACATTTGAACATATCATTAGCGGGTTGGACAAGCCCAGGAGATCATTAGCCACAGCTGCTATTATTTAAGACACTGACACCTAAATATGTATGTTATTTAATATATAGCTCCAGGGATAAATCATTTTGGTGCCAAAAAAATGCTGGCTTAACAACTTTTCTGTCTGGCTGGCTGTGCCAGCAAAACCTTTTGGCCCTTGGAGCCTATGGTATTGCATGGGTTAATCGGTTACCCCACCATGTGGATACATTGCATTACAGTCATTCTATCGTTCAGCTCAAATAGTCAAGTTAAAGAAACTCCGGAGTGCGGCGGGACCCGAGTCTCCAGCTGTGCCCGTGCGATGTGCTTTGCGAGTAACAACGTTTCTTTCTAGAGATACAGCGAAAACCTCGAGCTCCAGAACGCGCGTATCCTCCAGTAAAGAGCCTTCTCTGGGCACACAGCTTGCGATCCCGCCGTTCGGTGACTGAAGTTCCCAGAGCATCAAACTACTAAGAGCATGCAAAGTAAATAGAACGAGAGCACTTACACGGAAGGCAGAGCAGGAGGACGGGGACGGCGGCGAACACCGAACTACCGCCCAGCATGTTCACGGTAAGCAGTCCCGTCTTGCGGCTAGCAGGGGGATGTTCTGAGACAGGCACGGTGACAGAGAGAGACTGCACAGCGATGGAGCGGCTCTCGGATCCCAGCAGCCACTAGCCTGCCGGGGGGGGAAGAGACACTGCGAGCCAGCTGCTGACGTTCAAATGAAAGCCACTTTTTGATTGGCCACTCAAGGGAGCATTCTAATTGGCCGCCGAGCGGCCTGTTCCGATTGGCCATTCACTGTTTCGTTCCAAGAATGAGTGAGAGGGATCTGAGAAAGTTTTGGGAAGGGGCGTGTCTTTAGACGGTACATGAGTGCAGTGATAGGTGTATGGCAACTGAACGGGAAGCGGACAACAACTTTAGAGCGCTGTCAAACTTATTCGTTAGAAACGTATTTTCTGAATGTCAAGAAATGTTAAGACGGGCGCCTAGCGCGTATGCTGCAGTTGGCGGTAGGCGTATAAATAAGCACACGAAAAACTCCATGTCATTTTTTCCCTCAGGAAATGAAACCTCCATAGTTACCTCTCCAGATGTTTCCTAGGTGTTTATACCTAGCCCTTAACCCCTTCGTGACACTAGGTTTTATTGATAGGAAGTGTTTTTTGCCATTTCTAGCGTCTCTTTATACCACTCTTTTTTTTTGGATAGTCTGCCATTTAGTATGAATAAAAAACAGCAATTCTACTCAAGGTTTCTTTCACAAATAAGGTCCCTCTGACCCCAAAAAACCAAAAAAATTTAAGTTCAACAACTGAGTTCAATCCACTGAGTAAAATATTACTTCCCGATATAGCCCTGCGTGGGACTGTTTTCTTAATCCCACTCCCGCTGAATTTCTGACCATTACTGCCCGCTTTTATAGATAGTGAAGAATTTACATAAATTTTAGGACTAAGCTAAACGTTCAGAATAACAGACGTAAAACATTGCGTTCCATTAAATGGACCATAAGATAAACAAGGCTGAATATAAAAGTGAGGCCAGGACCACCTCTGAAATTAAATGTGAAGAAGCCAAAAAATAACCGCGGCAGCCTTGCCGGAGTGTGAGGAATTACAGGAACCCTCAGGTATATTGTGTGACCGCCCGCTCCCACCCACAACACACAGAAAACTGCCCGCACCCGCAAGCTTTTGGGGATCCGCGGGACACTTTACACGTACATGCACACACACAAGTTTATTAACAATGTTTATTATGTACTGTCAAAGCAATTTCTCTGTTGTAAATAACTTTGTTTTTGGTAATGTATTGAAATAAATTTGAAAAGGGTCATATACCGGTGTTCTCACATCACAGCCCATTGCGTGATGTCATGGGCTGCAGTGATATTAGGAAGTATGTGTTTTCATATGTACCTTATTTAAGTCTAATGTGTTTTTCAAATATACTTTAAAGTGCAGAATGTGTCCCTATTCTAAACAAAAATATTGAGACCAGAACCTGACATGTACAGTCTGCCCAAAATTGGCAACATGAAATATGAGGCTGGTATCCAATGGGTGGTTTTAATTGCCAGTCCGATCCTGAACTCATTGCTGTAGAGTGTAGTGTTCTGGTTCAAGGCCTGCAAGTCCCCCACTTTCATATAACAATATGTGTTGTAATAAATTCAATTATAATATTGTATTTTTAGCTTTGTGAATATGTACACTATTTTTTAATGAAGGGGTGCTGCTATAAAGCAGTGTTAATAAAATATTTCAAAACAGCTATAATCCTGTATAACATCTGACATGGCTCAGGTTATGGCAGTTATGATATTTTAGAGGGTTTTTTACCTTTTATTTTTGCAGCACACTCTTATGAAGGTTAGGTTCCAGTAGCACATGATATACAGTGAATCATTTTTTCACATAGGAACAAATGATTTGTAGTTTAGTTACTTTACTGGCAGGGAGAAGATACCAGATATAGTGGTATATAGCAGTAAATACTGAACAGTGCAGCATAATACATGAGCGCCAGCCTGCCGCTCCACAGCCGCATATAAGCTATAAGATCAGTAGTAATGTTTGAGCATTATTGATTTTTATTTCAACAGCTGTGTAATACCAATTGGCTACTATTAGTGTAAAGAATTTAAAATTGTGCTTCTGTACACAGAGTAACTAAACATGGCACAAGTCTACACATACTTGAGCAGACCCATAACAGATTGGTGGCTATGACTGTCACACCAACTTGTGTAGTGCATACACAGACTTGCTACCCGGTAGAGATGGTATGGCCAGTTCCAGCATGAGAGGGGTTAATTCGATTGTATAAGCATGTGGTGCCAAAAGGTCTTATCAGATAAACTTGTCTTTTGAAGCTGGGACTCCAACCAGGGCCCTCTGCAAGGTGTGAAATCTTATTGTGGAGGTGCCTCTATGTCTACTTGATCTCCCATATGCCTGTATCCCCTCATAGATACTGGATTCTTTGATATGCTAAGTGACCACTAGCAGTCAGGAAAACCATTTCATATTCAGGTCATATCCAACACATACCTCCATTTGTGCATATCTAGAACGGGGAAAGAGCACCCTACAAAAAGAATGCAAATGGTGGCGCAACTTAAACTGGAAGGAATTGTGAAGTCTGTGATATTCAGTCATAAGTAGCAAGTGTGACTTATCTATGGACTTCATAATTTACAAGAAATTCCTAAATGCATGAATTATTACGGTGGCGAGCACAGGAGGGACGATAAAATGAAAATGAGTTATTTTGACTGATATGTTTACACAACACAAGGGGAGGTCACTTATGGTTCCTATAGGTACACCTTCCCTCCGCTTATACCACCTCTGGGCTGGCTTGGAAACTCAAGATGAACTGGGAAAGAGTATAAAGTTAATGAGAGGAAATTGGTCAGTGTGCTTACTAGAGGCCAAGCTCTAATTTTGAGTAAGTCGCCATCTTTCCTTGCCCGAGCCCTACGGACAGAAAAACTGTTACTTTACCAGTCAAGTGAGTAGTTAGGTTTTCTGTAATTTCTCCTTTTTATTTTATCTGTTTGGTGTAAATAATATTTTATCATCTTTTTTGTATGCACTGTTACTATTTTTTGTTCATAATAAATATTCCTTTATTAAGTTCTGCCTTTGTCTGGTAAAGACTCACGTTACCTGTTGAGACCATTTTATTGGTAATTTGGAATCACCTAATTATTGTGTTAAAATATATTGTGCGGGTTTGTAGTATAATTTACATGGGGGACCAAGGCACCCTATTTAACCCCTTCGTGACAAAGGCTGATTTTACTTTTTGTACCCTTCGTGACAATGGCCGTTTTAACATTTCTGCGCTGCTCGTGTTTAGCTGTAATTTTCTTCTTTCCCGTTTACTGAACCCACACACATTAGATATTGTTTTTTTCAGGACAAGAAGGGCTTTCTTTAGATGACATTGTTTTGATTGTATCATATTATTTACTATTAAAAAAAGTATAAAATATAGTGAAAAATTTAGAAAAAAATGACTGTTTCTAACTTTTAGTTGAAAAATCTTTTACTCATCTATAAAAGGTAATAAAAAAACCTGCTAAATAGATTATACTATTTGTCCTGAGTTTAGAAATACCCAATGTTTTTATGTTTTTTTGCTTTTTTCTGCACGTTATGGAGCAATAAGTACAGGTACCGTTTTGCTATTTCAAAGCCATTTTTTCCAAATCTGGTAATTCTTCCCCCCATGTGCCGTTTCGGGTATCTTTGAAGCCGGCCAATGCAATTTACCCCATCAAGTCATATATTTTTGAAAACTAGACAGCCCAGGGTATTCCAAATGCTGGTATTTTAACCCTTTCCAAGCACTTATTCTACCATCAGCCTTTGTCAAACTTTATGGTAGTAATTTTTTTGCATTTGTTTTTACACACACATTTTACTTTAGGTATAAATAAACAGGTTCTGGTATATGTCACTATCAAAAAACACCCCAATATGTGTTTAGCAACATCTCCTGAGTACAGCGATACCTCACATGAATGATTTTGCCTGGCTGTTTGGGGGCAAAAGGGCCACATTTGGGGCATGCACATTTTTCAATGTTGCACTTTGGCGTATTGGGGGGTCCACTGCCCATGCCCTATTTGGTACATCTTTGAGCCGGGCCATTTCAGTGTGCCCAATAAAGCTATATATTTTTGAAAACTAGACACCCCAGGGTATTTCAAATGCTAGTATTTTAACTCTTTCCATGCACCATATCTACCACCAGTCTTTGTCAAACTTTGTGATAGTCATTTTTTTCCATTTGTTTTGTCACACACATTTTACTTCAGGTATGAATTAAAAAGTTCTCGTATATGTCACTATCACAAAACACCCCAATATGTGTTCAGCAACATCTCCTGAGCGCAGTGATACCCCACATGAATGATTTTGCCTGGCTGTTCGGGGGCAAAAGAGCCACATTTGGGGCATGCACATTTTTCAATGTTGAACTTTGGCATTTGGGGATCCACTGCCCGTGCCCTATTTGGTACATCTTTGAGCCGGGCCATTTCAGTATGCCCAACAAAACCATATATTTTTGAAAACTAGACACCCCAGGGTATTTTAAATGCTGGTATTTTAACTCTTTGCATGCACACATTTTACCACCAGCTTTTTTTCAAAGTTTGCAGTAGTATTTTTGTGTGTGTATTTTTCCCACACACACCTACTTTATGTATGAATTTACAGCTCCTGGTATATGCCGCTGTCACACGACACCCCAATATGTGTTCAGCAACATCTCCTGAGTACAGTGATACCCCACATGCATGGGTTTGTCATTTTTGGGGGGAACTAAAAGGCCACATTTGGTACGTGTGCATTTTTCTAATTGGAAATTAGATGTGTGGCCATCCTTCCCCCCGTGTTAATTGGGACCTTGTTGAACCCGGCCAATTCAATTTACCCCATCAAATCATACATTTTTTAAAAGTAGACACCCCATGGGCATTTAATATGCCAGTATTTTAACTCTTTCCATGCGAGAATTGTTTTAAGCTAATATGCTAATTTTAGGACTTGCTCACAAAAATATATTTTTTATATATATATATATTTTTTTTGCCTTTTTTTAAATTTTTTTAACATTTTTTTTCAACTTGAAGGTTCCCCTGATAGTGAAATCAGTGGGAAATTATTTTTACATTTTACTGTTTTTTTACTATTTTTTTTTCTAATTATTATTAATTTTATTTTATTTTTAATTTATTTTTTCTAATCACACTGTGATTAGAAAGCTGAGCTCCATTGACTTGCATGGTTGAATGCAGTACCTATATTCAACCTGCAAGTGGAGCCAGAGTTCTCTAGAGGGTCTGGAGACCGTCTAGCGAACTTTTTAGACTTTATTGTTTCTTTATTGAATTTTCCCGGACCGCCGCCATCTTGCAGATGGCGAAGATCACCAGCAGCTGCGGCTGTGACCGCTCTCCGGAGCGGTCACAGCCCATCCAAAGGTAAGTGTTTGGTGTCGCTGGATGCCTCCTTTTAAAACGGGCGTCCGCCGCCATACAAAGTATGGCGGATGTTGACGCCCCGGGGAGGGGCCAGAGATGGCCCCTTTGTGCCGATAATGGCGTTGCTGAATGCCTCGAGGTCGAGGCATTACAGCAACGCCGTTTCGGTGCAGAAAGCGAAAATAGATCGCTTTCTGCACCCGTTTAATGACGTGCCGGTCCTGGCACGTCATTTGTCGTTATCGACATGAATTTCCGTGACGTGCCCGGACCGGCAATTGTCATCAAGGGGTTAAAAATTGTCTTGGTGGTGGCAGCGTTATGATATTAGTTATATCATCATAGTTAATTGCGCGTGGTATTAAGGGTGAATGTTTTATCACTATTTCCGGTCTAGGGCAGAATTTTAACACTTTTACCACCAGAATCAAGTCACACGCACGCTTGGAGTAGGGTGCGTTTGTGAAAATGCCTAATTGAAGAATGAGCACTTCCTTAGAAAAAGAAATGCGGATCTTACTTTTGCATATGTCTGATGGTCTCCATGTACTACATTTATCATTTCAGTGGATTTTGTTGCAGCTGATTAAGATGAGATTGGTGACTGTACTGAAGGTGTAAGAAACTTGAAATCTGCATTTCCAGTGAGTATGTTTCTCAATGAAAATTTGATAACACAGGACACAAGTGCAAGTGCAAATTGGGACTAAAGAAATAAAGGAATGGCCTAACATGAAGAGAAGCTCTTCTCCCACCTCAAAGATGCCTCATTAATGATATCCAGAGAAGGATATAAATTGTAGAAGAGCCTCCGTGGGTTAAATGTATGGGCAGATTAAGGACCTTTGGATGTTGGATGCAGGTCTGGCTTGCAATCTCCATTCCAGTTCATCCCAAAGGTGTTCGATGAGGTTGAGGTCACGGCTCTGTGCATGCCAGTGAAGTTCTTCTGCACCAAACTCATCTAACCATGTTTTTATGGGCCTTGCTTTGTGTACTGTGGCAAAGCCATGCTGAAATAGAAAAGGGCCTTTTCCACAATAGCATTGATCAAAGTGTCTCTGTATGCTGAAGAGGACATACCAAAACAATGATATGCTTCCAACTTTGTGGGAACAGTTTAAAGGAGGTCATTTTCTATTCCAGCATAACTCTGCCCCAGCACACAAAGCATGGTCCATAAGACATGGTTGGATAAATTTGGTGTGGAAGAACTTCTGTGGCTACCCCCAGCAGAATATCATCTCATCATTTGCTGAGGGGATTATCTCTGGCAGCCAGGATCTGCAACCAGGGAGTTACCACCATTGTTTTAGTTTAATATCAGACCCCCCACCCCATGGTGTACTAATATGTTGTTTAAGTCAGCCCCCACACACACACACACACACACACACACACACATTTACCCGGGCTAATCCCTGGAACTCATTTCAGCCAGTAAAGCAGGTTGGGACCCCATTGTATCGTTAATCCCTTTACTGACCCTGTTGTCTCTGCGGAAGCTTCATATATAAACCTCTGGGATTTTAAGATACACATGAGTGTAAGATTGCCACATCTACAATATGAGCATTCCTCCCCTTGCCATGGAACTTAATATTTATGTCAAGAACCATGCCTCCATTACTTTAACAATCATTAACGGAATTGTGAGATTCTGCAGTGCAACCCCATTTTTATATTCCATGTACTGTAATTATATTGTCACAGGCAACAGCTGCTCAGTTATGTAAAAATGCTAATATATCAAAATGACCTTTTATACTATCAGCATGTTGACAGATCCCTATGGTGGTGTCAATCAAAACTATAAATTATATATTGCGCTGGGAGTTTGAAGAAGTATAATTCACATTACATTGTTGCCAAGAAGAAAGCAAATCCCCTATGTAAGTATTATGAGCTCTGAATTAATTATAGCATTTACTTACTGTCACGAACCGGGTACACAGGTAGAGAAGGAGCCCAGGTGCAGGGGATACTACAGACATGAACAAGAAAGGACACCCCTATACAGAAACTAGCCTAGGACTATTTGATAATTATTGGAGATTCCGTCACATCTTATGGCCATAGTGTGCTTAGCCCACCACTACGCCAAAGTACTCCAATGACGGTGGGTCCTAACGCTAATCCCTGCATGACAGTGGTACGGAACAAACCAAACATGTAATCCAAACACATAGCACTGAGACATACCTTTAGACTGCAGACACACAAACAGAACACACGGCACACCCGGCAGGAAGCCCTCGGGATGGGGCACACCCGGCAGGAAGCCCTCGGGATGGGGCACACCCGGCAGGAAGCCCTCGGGATGGGGCACACCCGGCAGGAAGCCCTCTTGCAGGGCACTCGACTTGGGAGTCCACTTAGTGGGGCGCTGGCCGCAACTCAGGAACACGGCAGGTTGCCCACTTGCAGGGCACACGGCAGGTTGCCCACTTGCAGGGCACACGGCAGGTTGCCCACTTGCAGGGTACTTAACCAGGGAGCCCAGATGCAGGGCACTCGACCTGGGAATCCACTAGTGGGGCGCTGGCCGCAACTCAGGAACAAATCAGGAAACAAAGCAGGAAACAAACAGGCAGTCCTATAACATCAATGTAAAGGCCCAGACTGAAAGGCTGGGCAGGTTTATAAAGCCTATCTTGATCAGGTGATACACTGCAACTGGACATGATAATCACTCTGAGTGGTTCAGAGTGACAAGAGCGGCCACTAGTGGTTGGAAACGGACATGACCGCGAAATAATTATGCATGGTCCAGGCTAGCAGGGTGGAATCATGACACTTACTGTGGCGCTACCTGGGCCTTTGAGCAATAAACTAAATTTACGGTAGTTTTTTTGTAAAATATTTGTGTATACGAAGTTTATTTTTAAAAATATAGAACATCTCTATTTTACAGTTTGTTTCAATGGTTTGCACATGTTCAGGCCTTAAATAAAATAAATTAGAATTAGCTAAATAGTAAATATACACCTCTTTTGTGATGATGGCATAGTTGTATGGAAATTATTAGCTTTGTGGCATCTTTTGGACAAATTTATGTAACACCTTCTTCTTTGAATATATATCTTATAACCTATTCAATGTGATGTCAAGGCATTCAACAACCCTGAAAACTGCTGCAGGACCCCTGTGTGATCGCTCCATTATAACACGTAAAAATAATTCTCCATCACCATCAGAGGAAGCATCCAGTCCCAACAAAATGTAAAAAAGTCCTAATATATAAAAAGAAAAGGTTTATTTTTATGAACAAGTCTTTTTTCACTGGTACTTACAAAAAAAAATTAAAACCTTCAAAATGTGGCCTTTTAGCCACCAAACAACCTGACAAACCAATGCATAGGTGGTATCACTGAGGAGCTGTACACATGCTGAACACATATTGGTATGTTGTTTGACAGTGACACATACCAGGAGCTGTAAAAGTCTTACCTAAAGTACTATGTGTGTGAAAACGAAACACAAAAAGACTACCACAGGGTACCAAAGGCTGGTAGTAGAATTAGTGCATTTAAAGAGTTAAAATAGCAACATTTGAAATACACTGGGGTGTCTAAGAAATGTATCGTTTGACAGGGTAAATTGAATTAGCCTGGTTCAATGATGTCCCAAATAAGACATGGGAGCAGGCTGACCAAATTTGAAAAACTGAATTGCTCATGCCCCAAATGTGGCCTTTCAGCCCCTTAACACCACAACAAACCCATGCATGAGTGGTATCAATGTACCCAGGAGATGTTGCTGAACACATATTGGGCAGAAACAATTTGTGCGGAAAAAAAACAAAACAAAAAATAGATCACTACCTCAAACTTTGGCAAAGACTGTGTTAAAATTAGTGCATGGGAAGTGTTAAAATATGAACATTTACAATACCCTAGGCTGTCTAATCTTCAAAAATATATTATTTGATGTTTGAATTGAATTGGCGTGCTTCATGAATGTCCCAAGTAAGAAATAGAGGCAGGATGACCAGGTTTTTAGAAAAAAATGGCTTTGAAAGAACACGCTACTTGTATTGTCATTTAACTTACATAAAAACATTAGGTATTTTCTAAACTAGAAATTAGGTAAATATTAGAATGTATTTTGCAGGTTTTTTCATTAGCTTTTGTAGTAAAATATTTTTTCAATATTTTAAGTTTTTATTTTTTTTATAGTAAATTAGATGATATGGTCAAATATTGTCTTTCTTTTCCTGAAAAAAAACAATATATAACTTGTGTGGGTACACTAAATAAGACAGAAGAAAATTACAGCTAAATGCCAGCACAGCAAAAATGTTAAAACAGTCAGGAAGAGTACACAAAAGAAAAAAGCCTAGTCCATAAGGGGTTAAAGCCATCTCTGGACACCATTAATGAGGCACCTTTGTGGCAGGTGGGGCTGCTGCACCCGAAGGTTTGGTCAGAACGTAGTGGCGGACTAAGCAATATATGGCTTTATAGTGTGACGGAATCCCTAATACTTGTGCCTGAAGACAATCATACTGGAAATTCCTAAAAGTGCAATTTACAATTGTTAATGTTGCTGTATTCATTACAATACTGAATATAAAATATTAACTTGATTTTTCTTGCTGTTTCACATGCTTTGCTAAATCTGATATAAATGCAGCTAAATGCTGCATTGTAAACATCATTGCTGAATGTTGGAAACCTTCACAAGTATATTTTGTAATATTATTTTAAAAGACACTAGTTCTCTAGGTTGTACTGAAAATATTTTTAAAGGCTTCAGTGTAGTTTGTACCTGATTAAACCTTCTTCTACAAAGCCCATCATAGCAGTTCCCATGCTTACAGCTCCTTATCTCCAAGTACACACCAACCTGGTCTCCTGCTCATCTGATGATCTTCTCCTGTTCTGTGCTCCTTACATGTTCTGTGCTACCTGTCATACTGATATATAATACTTCTAAAGGGCTGTTATGGGATACAATGCTTGTTATGTCCTGCTTACCCATTGTATAGCACAAGAAAAAGAATAAAAAGAACTGATTGGCTAGAAAATGCAGTTAATGTTTTATATAATTGTAAAGGCATCTTTAAAACAAAAATATACTCTAAAGCCCATTGTTAGAAAATGAATTATATAAATTGTAGCAACTGAGATTTCAAGTATTTGATAACTAACCACCTTTTTAAACATATCTGTTTAGTTAACTTCTCGGTTTGAACAAGCTTGGACCTCTTGATACCCTGAAAGTCAGCAGCTTGCTACAAAATGACTTGAAGACTTTATCTCCCTTTTTTTGCCTGAGACTTTCCTATCCCTTTAAAGTGAATGTTTTTGTTATTATACCTATGCTCTCATTCCAAGTAAATTAATGCAGTTTCAACCATCTAATAAACACTCATTGTTTTATTCCATGATATTATTAACTGTCTACTAAGATTTTTACAACCCCAAAATCAGTAAAAGAATGGTGTCATAAAAATGTTTCATTACTTCTTTCTTTTACTTTAATAATATATAACATCATAAAATATAGATTAGTGTCAGTGAGTTGGGGAACTATTGAATGTTAATAATTTCCGTTAAGATTACTACTAACTCAGTATCCAGTATCTGGAAATGCTCATGTAATGGTTGCTATCTAGTTTAAATTTAATTACAGATGTAATTTCAAAACCAGACCCTCAAATCTGTGATACTTACACACAGGACATTTAGAAAGGGAATATACATTGTAGCAACATAATGAAGGCGTAATATGACAAATTTAGTACACTAAATAAGTCCCTGTTCTTAATTCACCAAAAGTGATTTATTTATTCTGTACATATATCTGTCACGAACTGGGTCCAAACAGATGACTAAAAGACCTAGCGCGCCCAAAGATTGTGTGCAGGAGTTACGGTGCAGTAGTGGAGTTGAACAGGGCCTGGTTGCAGGGCGACCACACTCACCCAGGTGTTGAGTATCTAGGGATGTGCAGCCAAACACCAGTGCCCTGATATAGCAGCGGATGTAGTCCAGAACAAAGTCAAATCCTGCAGGCACCCTGGAACAGGCATGAGACATCACACAAGACTCATATGCAGGATGCTGCAGGCTGGGAGTATGGAAGCTAATCAGAGAAATATAGCAGACACATAACAAGCAAGGGACATGGAGACCAAGCACGAAACATAACCAGACTGTCACGCGCGCCGCGGCTCCTACCTCTGACGCCAGGGCTGCCTCGCCTGGTCCCGACTCCTCCGTCGCTGCGGTCCCCGCCGTGCGCACACGGCAGTGTCGCGGTCCCGCCTCCTCCACCTCGGACGGGAACGCGGTTATGACGCGACGAAGGTCCGCGTCGAATGTACCGCAGCGTACGCAGCGTACGCAACGTACGCAACGTACGCAACACAGCAGTTTGTAATTTAATCACCTATTTAAACCCCCTTCTTTTCTCCAGTCTTCACCCGTTCAAAGTGTTATGCTTTTTGGGTGTGCTGGTTTCTCTATATTATCTCGATTTCCTTGTGTACTGACCTTTGCCAGTTTTTGACCACGATTCTTGCTGCCTGCCTACGACCTCGGACCTGTTTACCCGTTTTGCTCCTATTCTGCCTGCCTCGACCTCGGATACGTTTGACCTCGCTGCCTGCCTTTGCAATTTTGATTACGGACTGTATACTGGACTTCTCCACAGTGCATATCTGCATAGTAGGATCCTTCCTCTCTCCCTGACCCCGTGACACAGACAAGATATACATGTTACTGAGCACAACAGTGAACAAGACAAGGAATAAACATAACCAGACAAGATATACATAACACAGGGCACAACAGGGAACAAGACAGGACACCCCGCTGCCGGGGATACAGGACTGGACACCCCGCTGCCGGGGATACAGGACAGACTGACACACATAAATACAGAAACTAGCCTAGGACTGTATGATAACTATTGGAGATTCCGTCACATCTTATGGCCATAGTATGCTTAGCCCACCACTACGCCAAAGTACTCCAATGACGGTGGGTCCTAACGCTAATCCCTGCATGACAATGGTACGGAACAAACCAAACATGTAAACCAAACACATAGCACTGAGACATACCTTTAGACTGCAGAGTGAGACAAACAGAACACACGGGTGGAGCACACCTTATAAAGGAAACAGAGCTGAAGCAGAAGCAAGGAATGGAAGATCAGAACAGAGCAAAAGGAAATCCAGGAATGGATTGAAGCAAAACGGAAATTGAAACAAGAGCGAGATATGCAGCTCCGCGGCCTGGGAAGGACGTGACAATATCTCACATAATACAGGTTTAGCAAGTGAACTTAAAGGCCCTAATATGAATTTCAAAACATCCAGACACATCAGCATAACATCATGGCATTATTGAAATAAAAATCCCCACTGCTCAATTATGAAATCTAGATAGTACCCACCATACAGGCAACAAGTAAACCGGCTAGAACACCAAGGTGATATACAGCACCACTACCATGTTTTTAACCGAGTATATGCGGGAGGGGGCACCAGAGGCATAGCTTTCCTATTGTGCTAGAAAGCCCTCATACTAACACACACTCCCTCTCACACCACTTACACATTCACATTCATGCTAAAAGACAAACACATACATATCCATGACAACACACCAACACTTACACATCCATGCTCACAAATACGCATTCATGCAAAAACACAAACACTTACACGTAAATGCTAACACATCCACATCCACACTCACAAATATACATTCATGCAAAAACACAAACACACGTAAATGCTAACACATACACATCCATGCTTACACACAAACATTTAGGCTAGCACACAAACGCTTACGCTTACAATTGTCAGGGGCTGGGTCCATAAAGACGACTGTAATGACCCAGAGCGCCCAATGATGGAATTCAGGAGTTATTGCGCAATAGCGGAGTTGGACAGGGCCTGGTGCAGGGCGACTGCACACTCCGCGGTGTTGAGCACCTAGGGTTGTGCGGCCACATACCAGCGCCCTGACATAGATAGCGGATATTGTCCAGAACAAAACAAAGTGATATCTTGCAGGCTCCCTGGAGCAGGCGTGAGACATAGCTCAAAAGAGAAATGAGCAGGATGTTGCAGGCTGGGAGTAGGGAAGCTAAGCGGAGTAAAAGCAGAAACTTAGCAAGTAAGGGGGACAGAGCGAGCAAGGAACATTCATTCATGCATACCATCTCCCTTACCCACTCACTACCTCCCTCACTTTACTGGCAGCTTTCTCTTTGGTTACTCACACATTGTGCACGAAGCTTCCCTTTCACCACGGGGTCAAGTAGTCTCGGATTTCATAACGCCGCTGTGTTCCTGACTCCCTGTGTCGGTCCAAAATTGTTCTCAAAGGACAGGCCCCTCCTTGTCCCCCAACTTGCCAAGTGAGATGTGGCCCACTTGGAATCCCAATCACCAAATAGGGCAGTCGGCCCCTGAGGAGGCAGCACAAAGGCTGTTCTGCTCCCTTAAACCTGCTGTCCTATTGCCAAAATATGCAAATGAATGTAGAAATGTCATGGTACTTGTTCTCCATTGCATCTCATCACTGAACTAGGTAAAATATTGTTGCAGTTATTAAAGCTGAAGAACCTAGTGGCTTAACTGCTATACTGTGAAATATTGTATTCTATGTATGTATCAGTTCATTTACATATTCTAATTTCTTTCATTCAGAGATTCATGTTGAAAATGCTGGTCCCCAAGTGCATCTTTTATCTTCTTCACACTGAATTATCACTGGGATGTGCTAAAGTGTCCTTAACCCTTTTCTTACAACGCCCTTTTAGTGCCATAATTACTCTACCTTTTTTGCCATGAGTTTTTCTCCGTGCTGGCGCTGTAGCTGACCTAAATCTAGCTGATGCAGCGCTGATACTGTCCTGGCAAGGACAGTAAGTGATTATAACAGCCCACCCCAAGCATCAGACAGAACCAATGTTGAGGTGAAAACAAAGAACACTTTATTGTGAAAACACATAGCCTTATATTCAAACTCTATCAATTAAGGAGATAATCCCATCAACACAAAAAACACTCTGCCCAGACAGCCTGACGCTACAATCAGGCAACCAAGCACATCAATGCCCCTGTAACCCTACATCATTGTTTTCAGGGTGACCCCAAGGGATGCCTGGGGCATCTGAGACATTTAGGGGTTAAAAAGTCCAGCAGGCAGTCCTGCTGATCCAACCCAACAAACAGTTCCAGAGAATAAGGGCTAAGACCTTGTCAAGTGCAGGGAAATAAAGATCCAATGGGTCAGGGTGACACAAGGTTGACATTATACTCAAAACAGGTAAACTGATGATGGGGTTAAAAGTCCTTTGCAGACCCAGTTCCATGACACTTAGATGCACCTAATTTTCTGGCTCAAAACTATATCCTGGCAATCATTTCATCACTCATTGACTCCTGGTAAGTGGATCAACTGGATCACTGTCTGTAAGTAGACTGCTGGTCATCCCGAGAAAACAGCTTTTAACTTGTAAGTACAGGAGACACTAAAAAAAATAAACTGCTTTTTTTAGTGTTTACTGGCCATTTTAGTAAGTTACTTTACTGTCATTTGGTAGTGGCCAGTGGTAGTGGTAGTGGTAGTTTGCTGAATTTACGAAAGTCATCAGGAATATCTTGCAAATAAAAATGACAGATGCTGTCTCAGTAAACATTTATGTTAATCAGGAACTAAATAGACGGCAATGCACAATAACAGTCCCTATTACAGTTCTGGCTTGTGCTTTATAATTACATACAAGCAATAATCCCTTGCATAGTCAAATTAAATTGATCCCAGATAGTTAATCTTTGATTTCATTAGGACTTGATCAAAATTCACATCATGCAACCTTTTCAAAGCTGTGGGTTTATAAATACTTATATGTTTAATTTGTGCTTCAGTGCATGTTCCAATTTGAAGGAGACTGAGAAATGTCAGCATGATTGGGAAGGTTTTAACAAGTGTCCCGGTATCATGCAGTCATACAAAATATTTTAATACTTGTACAGTGTGCAGCTGCACATATGCAGCCAGTGGCCTTGCCACTGGAGCAGCAATATCAGAAAGTATATATTTCCCCAGTGTGCCAAATGGCAAGTTTGGGCCTGATGCTAAGTTAAAATTCAGTTAAAGTCAGTTAATTAAGTCTCACCTCATAAGCAGGAATCATGTAAAGGGATGTACGTTTAGGATGTCATTGGCATTTTGCCAATGGGTAAACATTTTTACATATTTTTCACTTGTTATTTCAAGCCATGGGACATATATCCCGTGGAACATATATCCAATGCACAGGACAGACTGTAGGAGTATCATAGTAAAGCCTACCTAGGGTGTCAATACTTACCCCCAATCTAGCATTTCCCTCTTCTCCAGCAGTCACTTACTTTTCCTTTTTCAGTTCTCTTAACCATTTTTTCCATACTCTATTCATCTTAACTCTTTTGACGTCTTGTCTTCTTGACTTCTTTACCATGTACCCAGCTCTCTCATATCTGGTATCCATAACTGGCCCATAACTCCGCAACCCACCATGGATGTGAATAATCTACCAATTCTAACATGTTACTTTATATAGGTGTGTGAAGATTCCCCTATCAATTTTATCTGGTAGCAAAGCACTCTCATATTATCAGACCTGAACTGTCTATTGGGCCAACTAGGTAAATAACTAGTACTGTGGTTTCCCTAGCCATTGTCTTACACCAAAACGAACTAGAATCACTGAAAATTACCCAAACAATTCATTTTTTTATTTTTTTTTTGTGTTATAGTTGGGACCGAAGGGCTAGGAAACAAAAAAATGCCATTTTAAGCCTTTGTGTTGGCAAGGATTTATCATTCTCTTATTTCAAGTTCATAGGCTGAAGATACCTCGTGGCTTGTTATGTGAAGTCTGTTATGGGTCAATATTTGAAAGCTCAAATAATAGTATATATCTACAGTATGCCTTTAAATGAATACACCTAGTATATTGGCTTTCATTCTGAACCATATGGTCACTGGTATAGTGTGCTTTAAAGAACATATAGAGATCTTAGTTGTAGCGTTTTTTGGCCTTACTTTATCTCAATAGATGCATTACCTTGGTAGCTATAATATAGCAAATGTTCCTGGATATATGTTGCTACAATAGATTACAGAGCTTTAAAAAATACTATAGAAAGTCATCAAAAAAAAAAGAATGAAAAATACAATAGGCTGATTATCTGCTTTCCTTTGTCAAATCATATTGCTCTTAGAAAAAAAACATTTTCCATACAATATGTATGTCCTTTTATGTTAGTTGTTCGTACATGCACAAGTTCAGAGGTTTCCAGGGAACAGAATTAAATCTGTAGCATTGTTTCTGTGAAACACATTATGATAATGGAAAGGCTTACCTGAAAGGACACAGTTAGACCCTTTCCTTGTAAATGAAATGTTTTAAAATGACTAATACAAAGTATAGTAAAATGTGAAGCAAAATGAAGGTAAATAAATGCAAGAATAACAGAAAAGCACTGGAAGGGAATGATTTACGCATATGTTAAACTAATGAAAGGTCTGACCTCGAAACACTGTCTTTCAGCAGCCTTCCATTTGATTAGCTAAGCATGGATGGATGAGTAAGTAATTGCCCTGAGGAGGCATATTATGGTTACATTCTAGCTATTTTGACCTTAATGACATTTAAAATATTTCCTCACATTGAATCAATGCAGCTTTGAGATACTAACAGTGTCAATCTGCATAGTTGATTTTTTAGATACTTAAAGCAAACAAAGAGACTAAAGCCCGATTATTATAATATATTAATTATTACCAACATAATTTAGAATTCTCCACAGAAGAACTTAAAATGCAAACACATAAGTTGCTTTGGTAGTTAATAATGTGATACTTCTGAGGTCCCAAAAGCTTACGTGACTCTTTACTTTCTTCTATGGTTTTCATAAAGCACACATTAGTCCATATGTCCCAATTAATTAAGTAGTGCAACAAAGTAGAATTGTATTTGTCCGTTATTATTATATTTTATTTAAAGATAACAATATCATTAAAATTGATAATAAGGAAATTGAATTGAAAATGAACACATGTAACACATATTTTATAAAAGAAGAGGTCTCTGTTGGCTCACAAGCTTGCACTGTATAAGCAGGTTCAGGTTGAATGAAACAGAAGGTAAGGGACTGTTTCCGCAAGGATGAATTAATTGTAGCGAAGATCACATGGAGAAGGCAGCGGCTTGGAGATCTCATAAATGGGGGACAGATGGATAGACTGTATGGTAGTGACTAGCTGTCACCTTCTACCCAGGCTGCGGAGTTGCATATCTCACTCTTGCTTCAGTTTCTCTGTTTTGCGTTAATCCATTCTTGGATTTCCTTATGCTCTGTTCTGATCTGCCATTCCTTGTTTCTAGTTTTGCTCTTTGCTTCAGCTCTGTTTCCTTCATAGGTGTGCCCCACCCATTATGTTTGTCTCTGTCTGCAGTCTAAAGGTATGTCTCATTGCTATGTGTTTGAATTTCATGTTTGGTTTGTTTCGTACCTCTGTAATCAGGGATTAGGCGTAAGGACCCACCGTCATTGGAGTACTTTGGCGTAGTGGTGGGCTAAGCATACTATGGCCGTAAAATGTGACGGAATCTCCAATAGTTATCATATAGTCCTAGGCTAGTGCCTGTATTTATGTGTGTCAGTCTTGTATGTAACCTGTGGGGTGTCCTGTCTTGTATCCAGAGGGCGATGACTTTGGCGGCCCGGGATTGATAATGGAAAGCCTACAAGAGGACTGAGAATTTGGGAGCCCATCGAAATATCGGTGCAAGGAGATCCGGGAGTTCAGGGAAGGGATTCTCGCAGATGTGCCCTGTTACCTTTCCGACTTGTGGGCTGATTTCGATTATTTGGTTTACCAAGAATGGTTCCTGAAGCAGGCCTACCGAGAAGTCTTTGACCGTGCTCAGCAGTGTGCCCCAGTGGATCCTGTGAGTATTGTGCCCCTCACCCCAGACACTTTGCCCTATTCCCCGCAATATGGCCCAGAAACTGACCAAGACCCCCCTGCATGTCCCAGCCAGATCCCCCAGCTGAACTGCTGGCTTCGAGGCAGAGCGCTGCGGGCCTCTGCTCACCCCTTCCACTTGTTCCCAAGCCTGACCGCAGTAACCAAGGAGGGTCCGGTCAGGCAGCCCCAGAGTTGGAGGTGCCCCTGGATTTTACAAATGGAGCTGAAGCGCTGCCCTCGGGGCAGAGTGCCGCTGGCCTCTGCCCGCTCCCCTCTGTGATCCCAGCTCCATTGGCTTTACCCCCCCAATGTTGCCCAGAGGCAGTGATTTCTATGGATCCTGTATCCCCAGCAGAAGTGTTGGCAATGGGAGAGAGGCAGATCGACATCTCTCCCCAGCAGATGGAGTATACAGTAGGGGAGTGCATGTGGCTTTCCTCCCCTCGCCGAGGATCATACAAACATTTGTACCATGCAGGTGGATTGGACTACTGGGTTTTAAGAAGGGTTATGTTTGTTAAGAAGAGGAGTTAGCAATATAGCCACACCAAAACAATTTTTGTACCCAGGGCTTATAACAAAACACAAGTTTTGTTATAAGGCAGTGAGCCGAGTCAAGGTGTTGGGACATCTCACCAATTCTGGTATGAATCAACACCTATGCACACAACACAGTGCAGCTTTTCTTCAGGGGTAATTTGGCGACTTTGATGACAACAGTAAACCCACAACAGCCACCAGAAGCAGCAGCTGCCAGAGCTAAAGGTGTGGTGAGGCATCTGGTTCCCAGAGAGAGATAGGGACAACATGTTGGTGGCATGTAAAAGCAGCAGTAAATTACACGGCGGCTTGGTCAGCTTATTGCTGTCAGGGGTTCAAATCCAACAGACAAGCTACTTTAGGTCAAATTGCTTAAAAAGGCAATACCGGTTCTGATACAAAGGTTTTCATTTACAGCATGTGGATGGCCGGGTGCGTTGCTTACCTGGAGAACACATGGCACCAGGATGCATCCATGGAGGTCCCACCTCGTAATTTACAGGACTTAAAGGATCTGCTGCTAACGTCTTGGTGCCAGATACCCCAGCACACCTTAAGAGGTCTTAGTGGAGGCCATGTGTCATGGAGCTGAAAAGTCCGACCGACTACCTCCGCTGACTTGTGCTCCCTTAGCCTGGGACAACACCGGTTTTCCAGTCACTAGCCGAGACTCAGTGTAGGGTATAACCAAAACGAACACTGATTTATTTTAGACACACATGGCTGGATATATCCAGCAAAACACACATTAACATAAAACACAATATTGGGATACAAACCGCCCCAAGACAACATGGGCAGTAAAGGGATTAACAATACAATAGGGTCCCAACCTCCACTATCTATCACTGGCCAAAATCAGTTCCAGGATAAATGTCTGTAGTGATGGGAGACTGATTTATACAACATTAAACTAAAACAATGGCGGTCACTCCCTGAATGCAGATCCTGGCTGTCTGCCAGAGATAATCCCCTCAGCAAGTGATGAGATGATATACTGCTAGGGGTAGCCACAGAAGTCTTTACAAAGTCAGGGCCCATGGTCAATAGGGAGGAGGCTGGCTGTCAGGCCTATCCAGTGGCCCCAGGGATGGAGGGTTCCGTCACACCATGCCTCGAGGGGTCAGAGTGGTTTTGGTGGCAAAAGGGAGACTACACAATATTAGGCAGGTGGTCATAACGTTACGGGTGATCAGTGTATATTAGGCTTCATATATCAGAGTAAATGGGATTTTTAAAGCAAAAATAAATCCACATACATATAGTTAAATGATTCATTTTCTGAAAGACATCCGTAAACCTAACAGCAAGAAGATGAGGCAGCTGGTGGTTACCTTGCTTTATTTATACAGAAGGTACATTTCATGCTGATCCAGATACTGTCAGTAATACTTTGTTTTAGATCTGTTCCCTTAACCAACTAATTTAAACTGTTTATTCAGAATATGTCTGTTGAAGGATAGGATTCATAGAGGCTGTATCTCTGCAGCTTTATAAAGTGGCAGAAGACAGAGCTGGGAATATTTCATCCTGATTATGTATAAAGTTCCATCTTTTTTGACTGCTTGGATTTTTATCTCTAGTGTAAATTAAATTTGCTTCTTCAAGGATGCCCCAGAGGGCATCCCCTGGCTTTGTTTTTCACTGTGGAGTGCTGCATGATATGTCTAAATGCAAATCTATGTTGGAGGCTAGAAGAAAGAAAAATAAGACTTTTACAAATTCTGAGCAGGTTCCACAAATCATACATTTTTCAGAATGTATTATTATGTTTTTTTAATATTCGTTTAGTGTGGTTCACTATTTTTATTTCATAGTTTACCTTGTTTTATGCTTTTTTACTACACATGCCTTTAAGCATAGCCTTAAGTGCCATATTTGTCAGATCGATGCAGCTGTCTGGGTAAGACAAAAGTTTTATGATAATCAAGTAGCATTTGGATTATTGTCCCACAAATAAAAAGGTGTAAAACCCTATTCACTAAGACAATGATACTCACAAAAGTTAGCTAGCTTTCGGTGAAAAACTCTTCTGGCTTTGGGCTTTACGTATCCATAATTTGTAATAAGCAAATAAGAAGTAAAATTTTCTTACATTGTAGACCATTATCCAGATTTGAAAAATAAGAAAACAATCCTTTGTATTTGCCTCCAAAATAGCAACTTTACTTCTCACTGGACTGTCAAGCTATAACCATACCTGGGAACTTCTGGGCTCCGGCTACCCGGAGCCTTCCCTTGTGGGACGCGGCCAGGACTGCACACTGATGTCGGCGGGTGGTCCCCCCATTTAAAGGAATCGCCCCCATTTAAAGGAAAAATGGACGGGGAGTGTGGCGTGTCAAGACCCCGCTCCCGTGACCCGGAGGATTCAGGTCTTGACCCGGAGAACCAGAGGAGCAGCGCTCACCCGGCAGTCTCCGGGTCAAACCTGGAGAGTTCCCAGGTATGCCTATAACTAATCATGTCCATATTAACAGTTATACTCCTCTATATTATTCTTTACATAGAATTTGACAGTAGATACCATATCTAGAAAACCATACAATCCACTTGTTTTGCCCATTATTTCTGCTATAAAAACTCAAACATTACCAGGCCTTCCTTTCATCTTGGTTTCAGACTTAACATAATAAGCCTTGACCATTTAGGTGTTTTAAAGGTCACAATGATCTCTTCTGTCCTTACCCAGACGAGTGCTAATCCCTCCATTTCAATTTAACAAACAAGCTGGTCTTCTCTTTTTATACTTTTTTAATCCTCCTCTGCACTTTTTCAAGCGCCATAATGCCCTTTTTAAGAAAAGATTACCAGACTTGCACTGCATATTTAAGGTAAGGTCTTACAAAATTATGTTTTTCTTAGTCAATATACATTTATATACATGACAGCATGTTATTAGCCCATGCATTGGTTGACTCACATTGAAGATTGATGCTAAGTTTATAATCTACAATTATTACAACCTTTTTATTTAATGATTTCATAACACAACATAAATGAATGTATAATTTGCACATCTTTTCCCCTCAAAACTACATAACTTTGCATTTGTCACTTGGCCGTTCCTGCTGACATCTCAGGTAAAAACCCTCATTCAAAGAGGAAATGCGCAGGGAGTGGGGAGTGTTAAGACCCCGCAACCCGGAGGATTCGGGTGTTGACCCCGAGAACCCGAGAACTGAAACACCCTGATCTATATTTTTGCTCACCTCTGACATGTTCTATCCTTCATAAAACCATGTTGACTCTTACTAATGATATTAAGTAAGATAATTTCCCACTGTAAGTTTCTGATCCCTTTTTCAATATTAATACAACTTCTGTCTTTTTGGCACCATGACTAGAGACAATCTTCATGATCTAAAGTGATCTATTTTGTGGTTAGGTTCCCTACATACTCATTGATCTATACTATCTGGCACTAGGTCTTTCTGTATATTTGAACTTTATGGAGCAGTTTAATCAGCCAATCATAAGTTTGTAATAAGCTTTTTGTAGCATTGATTTGCAAACCTGTAGGCATCTATTCTTTATCTCAAGATTGTAAGCTTGCGAGCAGGGCTCTCCCCACCTAATGTATCTGTTTGTCTTAGTCTGTCAGTTCTCATTTTGTCATACCCCTTGAATTTATGTATTCTATTAAGCGCTGCGTAAATTGTTGGCGCTATATAAATAAAAGATAATAATAATAATAGTATTGATACACACAGAGACAAAAAGAAGACTTCTTCACTAACCAACTTATCAATTTCAAATTTTAATGGGTCATCATTGTAGTCACAGCCAACATTACATTTGCATACTGGAGTAAGAAAAAAACTATTTTAAGGTTACATTGCTTTACATAACATTATAGTGGCCACACTTGATATATGCTGTTATGCTACGTTATGCAGAGTTATGGTTTGCCTAAACACAAGATGTTTCACTGAGTAACCTAGGCCTGTGATCCTTAACTCATTCTGGCTTCTTATATTTTATAATTAACATTTTTTGCAAAAACACATTTTCAACGTAGCTAAGGGTCTGTCAGCATAATGGAGTTGTGTCAATCATAACATCAAAAAGTTTAAGTTGAAATTAAAAATGATCTGTTACCTGTGTGCAAGCTGAATTTGAAATATTATCAACTGTTGAATTATTCTTTTCACGTTAAGGTTATCCTAAATGTGATTCTTTATAGTGTATCTGATACAGCAGTTTTACAAAAGAGATAAGTACCTTAATGTAAAATTAAAGCATGCATAGTATCGAAAGTCTTGGTATTTAAAAATAGGTGAGAAGGGTTCTGTAAGTAAGAGCATAGGGCAAGTATATTGTCTGAAGCAACCCTCGAAAGAAAATCAATTGCCATGTAACATTTATTTGTTCCTTGTTGAAGGCTTCTACATTATACCAAATAACCTCTATTTGTCACTTTATTGTCATGGAAACAATAACTTTTGATTAAATTTAAGTTAAGAGAGATTAATGGTTCTAAGTGTGGACACATTCATTCCAGTTTGGCAATAAATATTGTCATATATGTCAACACACTGAATGTTCATCACCAAGAGGCACTTGTCATGCAGCTGATCAAGTCTGTAAATCAATGTTCTAGAACTCACTTGCATTTACATTTCCCTTTTGTCTCAATGAAATGTTCTTGTATAAGCCTATTTTTGGTTAAGAGCCACAAAAGTGTGCATTAGGTAGTACTTTTTAGGGTAAATCAAAATTTCTTTATTTTGTAATTTTTGCAGTAAACAGGGGGGGATACAGAAGGAAAAAAAAGGGGAATGCGGGGTAAAACAGAAAAAAAATGATCGCAATAAGAGACCTACAGTAACATATCTCAATACCAGAGGCAGGATGCAGTATGATAGCTCACATTGTGCGTAGAGAGAGTCACACATCAAGAGGCATTGTGACATAGTTGACAGTACATTGTAAAATGGGCAGATCACATAACAACAGCGCACTTGTGCACGAAAGAGCCATATGACAAGAGGCAAAGAGGTACATACGATAACCCCTATTATAAGGGTTTGCAAGTTAGTACAAAGGGCACTGTGTTTTTTCCTACGTGGTAGCTAGAGGAGCATTCGTTTCAGCAGCCCCAAAACTGAAGGGGAATCACTGAGGCGGGAGAGGGAGGGGGGAAACACAGGGAGGAGGGAAGGGAGGGGGAAAGAAGGAGAGTAAGAGAGAGAAAAGAGAAACACAAAGAAGGAAAGGGAGAGGGAAAAAAAAACCAAAAAAAACAAACAACACCACCTGGCCACCACAACCGAACGCAAAGAGAACACATCTCTTTGAAACTAATCCAATAGAGGGCGAATAAGGGGGCCTGCAACAAACTCCAGCCAGTGAAACCAAGTCTTCCGGTATCTCTCCTCCGCACCCGTGGCAAGCAGGTGCAACTCCTCCAGGACCCTCGTTTGTTCAACTTGGAGGACCCACTCCTTAAAGGAAGGCGGGGCAGGATCACCCCAGTGCAGCGGGATGAGCGCCTTGGCTGCTGTGAGAAGATGGCGCGTAATAGACCTGCGGAACCAACGTTCCGAGAGGGGGGTATGAAGGAGAAGACAAAATTCCGGCGTGAACGGGACCACGCGGTCCGTGAGGCGTTGCAACTGGGTATGAACAGATTTCCAGAAAGGAACTATACGAGGACACTGCCACCACAAATGCAGGAGAGAGCCCGGGGAGGCGTCGCATCTCCAGCACCTGTTCGGCATGTCGGGACGGTATATAGAAGTCAAGGCAGGGAGTCGGTACCATAGGGCCAGCAGCTTGTATGACATTTCCTGGTCGCTGGTACTCCTGGAGCAGCAATGAGTGAAGACGCATATCTTTTCCCATTGTTCTGTCGTAAAAGCGACCCGCAGCTCGGATTCCCACCGTCCCATAAACACAGGGGGCACCGGGTTAAGTGCCTCAAGGAGCAGACCATATAGCCGTGAGATGCCATGGGGTGGGAGCTCAGCAGCAACACATAGTTCCTCAAACACTGTGAGTGCTCGCGACATGTCATGTCTCCAAGTTGCGTAGTTGAGCATAGTGGAGCGCGTCTAAAAAAGAGGGAGGCGTGCAAAGGGAAAACTGATCCAGAGGCTTAAGGCCCTCGCTGGAAAGGAAAGTGCGGATCTCCGACCTCCCGCTCCCAGACGAGGCCGAGAAGACAGCCCCGCCCATCCCAGGGGGGAAATCAGGACAGGGGTCAGCGGCGAGGGTACCGAGGATAGGCGCGTCTTCCTAAGAACCTGAAACCAGACATCAAGAGTGGCCCGTATGAAGGGATGAGGCAAAGCCGCTCCCCGAGCAGTAGGGGGCAGAATCCATGGCAAAGAGCGCATAGGAAGGCCCAGTAAGGCGGTTTCAACAGCCACCCATTGTTTGTGCGCCGGGCTGTGGGACCATTCCAGCACACGTAGCAGATGGCACGCCCTGTAATAAGTGCGAGGGCAGGGCCAGACGGCCCTTAAATTTGGGGAGAATTAGCGTGGCAAGGCGTACCCTAGGGGCCCAAGAACCCCAGACAAAGCGCAGAAATGCTGTGCGCAGAGAAGAGAAGAAAGAGGGGGGACAGCGATAGGGAGGGTCTGAAACAGATACAGAAAACGAGGCATGACGTTCATTTTGAGCACATTGATACGACCCAACCAAGAGATCGTCAACGACTTCCAGGACCTCAGATCAGACCGGAGGGTAGTCAGTAAGGGTGAGAAGTTATAGTGGAATAGTTGGGAGAAGTCAGGCGATAACCAGGTCCCGAGATATTTGAGCTTAGAGCTACACCAGGTAAAAGGGAACGAGGTCCTCAGGGGACAGACCACCTCATGAGGAAGGTTTATGTTCAATATTTCGGACTTGGAGGCATTGATTTTGAAGTTTGTAAGAGCACCATATAAAGAGAACTCACGAAGGATATTGGGGAGAGAGATCTGGGGGCGGGACACAACAAACAGTAGGTCATCCGCGAGGTAGTACTTTTTAATAGCGTGACCACACAAATTGTTTCTTAGTGGTTTACCTCTTCTCAAATACAAGTAGATTGTTGGCACTATATAAATAAAAGCTAATAATAATAATAAAAAGATACACACATTTGAAAACATAAGTCTTCCACAATATCAGGTTTAGATTTTTTTTTCTTACAGTATATTTTTGCTCTATATGCACATACAAGCTGACTTCTTATTCATTTTCTGTCACACTTAGTTAAATCAAAGTATACAATAATATCAAGGGAATAAATGGGTTGAAAATCTTCCCTAGGCTTCTAGTGCCACATGAGACCTTGAATAAAGAACAATACAATTTAATAATGATAATAAAAGAGCTATGAAAAAAAGCTGTGCATATGAATCTAAAGTATGGAATGCAAATACATTGCATTAATTAATAAAGAACCAGCAGCTAATTCAATTGTAAAATAAGCTTGCTGTGCCAAAATGTATTTTGGAACCTCATCCAAGAGAGCTAATCACTTAAACAAAAACTTTCCTGACTGCCAACCAAAAGTGGAAATGTAGCAATTTAAATAAAATGACAAAGTAACAAAAACAAAGAACCAAGATTTGGGAGAGTTAAGAACCTACTTGGTATCCATTGTTACCAATCACTACCTCCCAGGAGGTATGTGATGCTAAGTTTTAAGGCCTACGTCTGGCCAATGCTGACATGAAACATTGGACCAGCGCATGAGATGTCAAATTAATGTCCGGAAAGGAGCTAAGGCAGCAGCATACATTTTCATAGTAGCTGGACACAGACCCTTGGAAAATCCTTAATGAAGAAGATCCAGAGCTTGAAAGATAAAGCAGGAAACAGTTCCTGAGGGCACACAGTTCTGAAAAAACTTACCAGATAGCAGCATATCTCTTCCTTGTAACAGCTCTCTGCTGTGGGACCGAATTCTGAGACATACAGCAAAGAGGGCTGCATGAGCGGTCTGCACAAGTGAAAACTATATCTTTACTGGTGATTCCTTCACACATTACCTCCAAATAGAGACATTACACAACTGTATTATTCACCCCTCCAAAGAAGCGAAAAGGCAAAACGTGTTAGGGCAACTTTTTAATTCAGGAAATCTTATTGATAATAACAAAAAAACAATTTTACTGTGTATTACATTTATCATATTTATTGTATCATATGTGTTACAAATACAATTGTAATTTTATAACTCTTGGCTGTGATACCTACTGCACCATTAGCTGGGAACAACTGGTATTCAGCTGCCTTTTCCCTTGCCCACCCCCCACTTTTTTCTTTATTTCCTCCATCCAGCTATACCCACTCCTGGTGCAGGCCCACAAACGTTACCTCATCACCCTCTGATGTAGGACTGGGACTAGCACATTGTTCATTAATCAATCCTAAATAATTTCCCCAAAAATGTGAAGGTTAGAAGCCACAAATCTCCTAGGAGGACATAAAGAAAATTCCATGAAATTGCCGTGTTAAACAATGTCTAATACCTAACAATTTTTGGTGATGGACCCCCCAGACTGGATCAAAATGAAGATGTCTTCTCCCACAGGAGGTCTGGCATCAGGACCTAGAGGGTGCTGGTAGAAGTCCTTTTAGTTTAGGGTTGGAGAACTGCCCTCTACATGCAATCTGTCAGATCTATGTGCCTCTTGATGGAGTAAGAGAGCTTGATTTAAACCTAGAATGTTTACACTGTGGCAACCAGAACTTATTACCTGACATATGATTCAGTAAATCTACCAGCTCTACAAATCCTTGTTGAGGGAGGGAATACCACAGTTGATTCTTTAAAGCAGAACCAGGCAACCAAGACTTTAGCCGGATGGCTCTGTGAGCCACAAGAGTTAAGGAAGAAGTTCTGGTCCCCATATGAATGAACTCAATAGCTGAATCTCAAAGAAAGCCCACAGCAGTATAGATATCTGCAAGAGTACAGTTGATCTCCTCATTAGGGATAGATCAAGCTCCAATGCAGTTTAACTACTTAGCTAAATATTTTTGACTCCATTATTTAGATATCCCTCCATTCTGATATAAATTTAACTTCCTTGAGCTTTTTTATACTAAGCTGTACCTCTTACCCACGTGATCTAAGACCCCAATGGGCATAGTGTCTTTGGATTATATCTTAGTCATAGTTAATTAACTTCTTACTCCTACCTTCAGCCGTCACCTTTGAATGTATGCGTTCTGTATGAGTGCAGTATTTAAGGAAATTAGTCTGGATCCATTTGAAAGTGGGCCTGTTTATTAAATTTAAGGTTTAATTATTTGCTTATTTCATAAGTAGGTATTGTAATTTTTGATATATGATACTGAAGTTATAAGCATAAAACTGATATTTGGATACATAATGGACCAGAATGTTGGATATGTTTTTTCTACTTTGTATGTTATTGGTATGTGTTTTATATATTTAAAATCTCAATAAATTATTCTTAAAAAAAAAAAAAAAAAAAAAAAAAAGCTCCACTTGCTGTAGCGGTAGAGAACAACATACAGATGCTTTTCTGGCTGTTCTTCCAGTCCACCTGTCCATGGGATCACTGAAGTGGAGGCGTTTTCTATTGGAATAGTGGGAACCCTTGTGGCTTAGGCCACAGCAGCATAAAACCCTAGGGTCCTATGAAAGGGTGCTCATCTCTTCTCCAAAGGGAATAATATATTTATTCCTTCTAGAGGTGGAAAGTCTCTTTTCAGAATTACTCAATTGGTCCAAGATCATTGGGCATCTCCAAAGTTATCATGATAGCTGAAAAAAGCTTCTCTATCTCCTCTGCTGGTCACAAGAGAAAAAAAGTCTTCTCTGAGTTCAGCTTCCTCAGTTAACAAGAAGACTACATAAGACTGACCTTCAAGCTCAGAGGCAGTAGAGACAGGATTGAGTTTATGGACAAAATGCCTTGTAGCGGATGGTATGACTGTGGATGGAGAAACAGAAATCTGGTTCCTAAATGGCTCAAAAGTATTCTGGAGTTCAGACTGGAACCATTTCAAAAATCCACTGCCAGCATATTCTATGGTTCTGGAAAAGGAAGAACAGATCATGGACTTTTAATCACGCAAGGCCTTCTTGCACAGACAACATAGCAAGTGCTTAGACTTTGAGGAGGCTTTCTCAGGAGTCTCCTCCTGGATTACCTCAATTTGCTTGTGAACGATAGTAAAAGAACTTCACTACTGCCAATCAGTTCTTCTATTGAGACTATTGAGTTATCTTAGATTCACCATAATAGTGTAATGGTCAGCATATCAGAGGAGACTGTGTCACCATAAGAGAAAGCCTGTCGGTCTCAGAATAATTCTTTGCACCCAAATGGTTCAGCCTCGGATTGAGACTTTTGCCCAGGGCAGCTGCCCCTTTTGCCCCAATTAAGACGGACCTGTGTGGGAAAGAGGTCTTCACCAATGTCGGAGGAGCAGACTGCATGGTACTGGCTGGAGGCCTACACCGGCAGCAGGTCAATTGGAAAGTGACATGACCCTCTCTCAAATGGGCGACCCCTGCTAGACTTCTCTGGCCAACAGGTGTGGGATCTACGCACCAAACAGAAGGCCTGGACACAAGCTGTTGCAACTCAGGAAGGTTCTTCCACGCCAAATCCACTCCGGTGGATCAGGTACTGGAGTCTTCCTTGCTGCCGATGGGAGTCAAGGATGGACTGTACCACATATTCATCTCCTCCCTCCACCTTATTGGGAGTAGAAGCTAAACAGGAGCAGTTAAGTAGTTGCAGACCAGGGGTTTCAATAGGCACACATGGACCACAGTTGGAATACATAGAGCTCTGGGAGTAATAGCTCAAATGCCACTGGGTTAAGTGGCCAATGAAGTACAGTGCCAGCATCATGAAGGGAACCTTGGCCTCAGGTACCTAGTAGATAACCCCACCCAATTAACAGGCAGGCAGGTAGGTTTCAGGGAGCGCTTCTTGACGGCTTGAACTCAACCCTTAGGTAGTGCGCAGTGCTGTCAGTTGATCCTCTATAGCTGGAATGGAGGAAGCAGGAAGAACTCCAGGAAACAACTGAGGATGGAGACCATACAGACACCTGCACTGTGTTATTGCAATCAAATTACTTGAACAGGAGGAAGTCTTGGTGCTCATTAATGAACAGCTCCAGATGCTGGTTGGCTCTCTCTGCTGCGCAATTGGACTGTGATGATATGTCGCTGAAAAGGCAAGGGAGATTCCCATCTCCTTGGTGAATTGGCACACCAACTGTGTTTCCCTGTCAGAGACTCAGTTGGTAGCTCATGTAGACGGACTACCTGTCTGGTAAATATCTGGGCCAAGGCAGAATGGTTACGCAGCTTTTGGAGGGGTACTACCAAAAGGATCACTGTATTTCTCGAGCAGGGCAGGTCAACGCTAAAGTCCATTGCTTGGTGGGTTCATGGGCATGTCGGCACATGAATGAATGATTGCATAAAGGCACATCCCTCCTGGGATGCACTTCCTATAGTAGTTTGTGAAACCCAATAAATCTTTGTAAGCGTTTGGAGTCCTGAAGCTTGGCCTGATCCCTTTCAAATCCCTCGGAGGTTATGACGAAATTCTCTGGACCTCGAAAACACATTTCTCCAGTTTTGCGTAGAGGTCATGGGTTCAGAGGCTAGCAAGGACACTACAGATGTGCTTACAGTGGGTTGGTAGATCCAGCTAGTGATCCCTAGAGATAGGACCAATATGATCACAGACTGTCAATCATACACATACACTACTGTTCAAAAGTTTGGGGTAATTTAAGAAATGTCCTTGTTTTGAAAGAAAAGCAAATTGTGTCCTTTAAAATAACATCAAATGGATCAGAAATATAGTGTAAAGGTTAGCATTGCAAATGACTATTGTAGCTGGAAACTGCTAATTTTTAATGTAATATCTGCATAGGTGTACAGAGGCCCTTTATTAGCAACCATCACTGCTGTGTTCCATGTGTGATAAACGCTAATCCAAGTTTATCTTTTAAAAAGGCGATTGGTAATTAGAAAACCCTTTTTTCAATTACATTAGCACAGCTCAAAACTTGTTGTTTTCTATGAAAAACTGACCCCAAACTTTTGAACAGTAGTCTTAGACTTTTTGTTTTAGGATGTAAGTCTTTTTTTGTTTTTGTATGTACCATTAGAAATGCTGTGTAAAATGTTGCTCTTATAAATAAAATGAACAAGAGTTGAATGCAGGCTACTGATTTTATTCCCAGCAGCTCTTACTTATCAAGTAACTCAGCAGTGTCACTGCAGTTATAAACTATTTTGATTCATACCTTGAATTGTATTACAAATACAGAGCTATAAAATAAATTCTAGAGCTTTGTGACAGTGCTCACCTAAGGGCAAAGCCTCCGGAAGCCACTTGTACAGTCCTTGTCAAAACAATTTCTGTGAAAAGCTGCTATAAGCCTTGGGTCATTACTGCAGTTTTTGGTACCTGCTAGGATAGCATTATTGTGGGTTAAAAAAAAAGGATTATTTGTTGTATGATTATATATGTGGGGTATATGCAGGTAAGCCTGAGTGACATGACCTTCTAGGGGAGCAAAGTTTGCGGACGCCAACAAAGTCTTACAGAAGGAATCGTGGCCAGTGAGATCTGAATGCAAGTGGTCCTTGCAGACGTGCACAGTGGGATCTGAGTGGCTAATTAAACATGAGTGCTCTTAAGGTCTGTGCCCTGCTTTTTCCTGTTCATGTGACCTACAGTGAAGGAAAAAAATATTTGATCCCCTGCTGATTTTGTACATTTGCCCACTGGCAAAGACATGATCAGTCTATAATTTTAATGGTAGGTGTATTTAAACAGTGAGAGACAGAATAACAACAAAAAATCCAGAATAATGCATTTCAAATAAGTTATAAATTGATTTGCATTTTACTCAGTGAAATAAGTATTGTCTGGCTCCCAGGAGTCTTTTATACAGGTAACGAGCTGAGATTAGGAGCACTCTCATAATCTCATTTTATTACCTGTATAAAAGATACCTGTCCACAGAAGTAATCAATCAGAACCCAAACTCCCCACCATGGTCAAGACTAAAGAGCTGTCCAAGGATGTCAGGGACAAAATTGTAGACCTACACAAGGCTGGAATGGGCTACAAGACCATCGCCAAGCAGCTTGGTGAGAAGGTGACAACAGTGGAAGAAACACAAAATAACTGTCAATCTCCTTCGGACTGGGGCTCCATGCAAGATCTCAGCTCTTGGAGTTTCAATGATCATGAGAACGGTGAGGAATCAGCCCAGAACTATATGGAAGGATCTTGTCAATGATCTCAAGGCAGCTGGGACCATAGTCACCAAGAAAACAATTGGTAACACACTACGCTGTGAATGATTGAAATCCTGCAGCGCCCGTAAGGTCCCCCTGCTCAAGAAAGCACAGGTACAGGCCTGTCTGACGTTTGCTAATGAACATCTGAATGATTCAGAGAACTGGGTGAAAGTGTTGTGGTCAGATGAGACCAAAATCGAGCTATTTGGCATCAACTCAACTTGCCGTGTTTGGAGGAGGAGGGATGCAGCCAGGGCATTGAAAATGGGTCAGGCACACATCAGGAAGCAGATTCTTACCTCCAGGTAATTGAGGTCGTCGAAGGCAAGTGCATAGGATGTGACCAGCTTCCCACAGTACAGACATAGATTGTTGGTACCTGTGTGCTCTTTCTGCATTAATCAGGGGCCCACGGCTGAGACCAATCTACATTGGTTCTTCAGCAGAAGTAGCAGGAGTCGGAGTACCAGAGGGCATCAATCTTCTCGTAATCTCCAATAAAGCCGTATAACTAGGTAGATCAGATCTTCGAGAGAAGGGGATATGCCTACCTGAGCCAGTTCATACTTCATTGCTTCTAACAACCAGACGGAACTGATCCATGAGAGCAGGTTCATTCTATGTACTTTCAAATGCCAGTGTACGGGATTCTGCAACGTAGTCTTCTGCGACGTAGTCTTCTGCGGGTCTTTTACCTTGTTTCAGAGCACGTAAGGCGACTTGAACAGGGGAAGCCCGGCGTGGGTGATCGAATAAAACATCCATGGCGTGATTAAATGTGTGCCAGGTATCTAAAGTAGAGTTGTTGGTGTGTAGAAGGTGGTGTGCCCAAGTCTATGGTTCTCCTGAGAAAAATGAAATAATAGTTTGTACTTTAGCAAAATCAGAAGAATATATTCTTGGTTGTAACAAAAACAGGACTTGGCAGGAAGTAATAAATGCTCTGTATTTTGTTCGGTCTCCTGTAGGACATTCAGGAAGTGGTATCTTAGGCTCCGGAGTGGCTGCCCCATCAGGAGGTTGGGATGACATAGGTGGTACATGAGGTGCCATTGGAGGGTTAGCAGCAGCGGCAGATTGCAGATCATGTAACTGATGCTGTAGATGGGTCTGGCCTGTTTGCAAATCTTGGACTGATTTGGTGAGTGCTGAGATCTGTCTGGTAAGGGCGGTGATTGCTTTGGTGATCCCTGAGGGTTCCATGTATGGCTCAGTGTTTCTGTAATAATGGTACTCACGTTTAGCTGCAGGAACCCAGATGCAGAGGGAGTCACACTTGCTGGGGTAGTACACATGGGTGACCAGCTATAGGCAGGATAACAGACTTGGACCAGGACACCAGACGGAGGGAAATCCAAAGGCCATGCCAAAATAATGAGGATGCTGGAAGACAGGAAAATCAGGGTGCCAGAAGGTGGGTAAACCAAAAACAAGCCAAAAAATCAGGGTAGCCGGAGGTCAGTAAGTTCACAAACCACGGAGCCAAATCAGGGAACCAGAGGTTGGGATATCCAGAAGTAGAAGCCAAGAGTCAGAACCAGGAAATCAGGAATACAGTAGAGGATAACAGAGGACAAATCACTCCAGGAAGGTTCAGTAACACTGAGCACCATTTTGGAAGTGCTCAGAGTTTATATAGGGCTGGGCGGAGGTGTGTCAGTAATGTCAGTGGGAGGAGAAAAGTCCCAGATTGCTAGGGCAATGTCAAAGAGTATTTTTATTCTTGGTGCTGCGTGCACATTTGATCCTATGTATCCTGGCTCCCAAGCCTGGAGAGAGGTAAGCAGAGGTTTCTCCGTTAAGCAGGAATGTGGACGTGACACATACATACCCAGACACAAATACAGCTCACTTATCCTGCAAAGCCTCAGCCTGTCTTGGATGCAGATGGCCCTTGTTTTGTTTACCTCTCCTCCTCCTGGAAATTAGGGAGATAAAGAGGGAAGTGCATGAGCTGGGATATACCTCTTTACCTGGAGCATGCCTCCCCCTTGGATCCATCAATGAGAACTATTGAGCCAAGGGCCCTGGGTGCACCATTCAGTATATGGACAAAAGTATTGGGACACCTGACTATTACACCAACAGGGACCTTTATGACATTGCATTCTAAATACATAGACATTAATATGTAGCCCCCCTTTGCAGCTATAACAGCTTCCACTCTTCTGGGAAGGCTTTCCACAAGATTTTGGAGTGAATCTGTGGGATTTTTGCCCATTCATCCAGTAAAGCATTTGTGAGGTCAGACACTAATGTTGGATGAGAAGGTTCTTCCGCACTAAACTCTCCAACCATGTCTTTATTTACCTTGCTTGTACACTGGGGCACAGTCATGCTGGAATAGAAAATGGTCTTCCCCATACTGTTCTCACAAAGTTAAAAGCATGGCTTTGCACAAAATTTCTTGGTACGCCCAACCCCTGAAGAGCGTCCCCATACCATTGTCCGTCCTCCACGAGTTGGCATAATGCAATGAAGCAGGTAACATTCTCCTGGCATCTGCCAAACCCAGACTCACCCATCAGACTGCCAAACAGAAAAATGTGCACTCAGTAACCCTGCTTTATGATTTTACATTGTCTTCCACTTCGTGAGTTGCTGCTGTTCCTAAATGCTTCTACTTTCCAGTCGCACAGCACTGGCTAGGCTAGCCCTACCTGTTCAAGAAGAGACATGGGAAGTTTGCTACCCTGGAAGTTCCTAGGTATGCGAATGAGTGAAATTTCACTAAACGTCTCATGATGTTCTAACATCCATGCTGTGTGAAAATGGTATTGCCTGCTAGTTTTGCCTTTGTTTATTTACTGCTCACCTTTAAGTACAATCCATGCGGCACATTTTCCCCTTGAGACTAGTCTTTTTGCTGTTAGCCATAGCTGGAATTAGATTTGGTCTGGTGGCCACATGTAAAAAAACAAAGTTTGAATCATATTCCAAAATTAAAACTTTTTAATGTGACTAAACTTGTTACCCGGAACTGACAGGAACTTAGCTATGTTTTTTTCCTGGTGAAATGAATACGCTTTTCCTTTTCATTCTTTCATTATTCGGAGGCTTTCATGATTTCAAAATGTGACTGTTGAAATACTTTATTTTTTCCATTTCAGGGAAAATCAAAATGGGTCAGGCACACTGTGAAAACACTGATATCAAGAATCCAAGCAAGAGGTTACCTTAGCAACTAATCCCATGTGGCATTACTTGCATTTCACCTTTGATTCCATTAATTTGTCATATGCTGCTGCAGGGGGATTTTGATTTTAAGAATGAAACCGCTAAATTATCTACCAAACAGTGAACACAAAAGGACTTAGTGTTAGAGATATGCCTATTTTATCATGCATACATATTCCAGCCAAAAGTTTTCCAATTCAAACCTTTTATTGCGTGCTCGGCAGTTACACTGATTGATAAACAAGAAGCAAAAAGGTAGCTTTAATGAATGGATTAATTAATTAATAAGTTAAGGCAAAAGCTGTAACAATTGCCATGTAACCCTTTCAGTGCTGGGGCTTAGGACACATTTCCACTGTGGCAGCCTGGTCAGTCTTATACCTATAAACTGCTAATACCTGGGGGAAACTACACATATATTTCATAGGACAGGCTAGATGAATTTAATTTAGGGCAAACCCTGCATTTCATCACATGATAAAATGGTGCAAATAAATAACAAACAACAAAAAAAGTACCCCCTCCCATTATTGCGCCATAAACAAGTAGTAAAAGTAATAAAAACTAAATAATTTTCGTAAAATTTCCTACGTACCTTAGTAAATTAGTAAAACGTGTTGTTGTACATACATTGTACAGATTGTACAGTACACAACATATACCAGGATAGGAATACATAATTCTAAAGAAACAAAATACTGGTACCAAATACATAATGTCCACAACTATGCCAATCTTACCCACCATAACTTTTGTTATTGGTATTTCTCGTGTTTCCCCAAACCTCAAGCCAGTATCACAACCTCATGCTGACAAGTCCCATTAAGGACGAAACAGCTGCCCATGAGTGGTGATCTGGCTACTGCACCTCTTACCCGAGTTTCGTCTAAAGGCTGTCTTGTACAGCTGGTAATTACGTTCAATAAAGTGAATATGGAGGCAAAAAGTGAACCTTATTTGCATGCACCTACCCAGAATCCCTTGTGGTTGTGGCAGCACCATGAGATTTCTGAGAGAAAAACAAGCCTTCTGGTGTAATGGTATGGTGAGGCAGATGGCAGAGTGGGCCAGGCCAAACAGGAACCAGAAAGTCAGAGAACCAACCAGGTCAGACAGGTAATCAGGATAAGAGACGAGGTCAACAAGCCGAATCAAAACCAGACGAGCAGGAATCAGGAGCCGAATCAGGAATGAGGTCAACAAGCCAAGTCAAACCGGAGCAGTCAGTCACAATCTAATGCGCAAGCAAATAGCAAAAATACACCAACCAAGGGTGATCCAGAAGAGGAAGTCCGGGTTTAAATAGGGAGAGGAGGAGACGTGTCCTGCATGAAGAGGTCACCCGAGGTTATAAAGGCATGTTACAAATGTAACGTGCAATATTAAGTTTTGACCACACGGTGGTACCTGTTTGCCGTGTGGTCGGCCATGCGGTGAAGACGCTGACCGGGTAGCGGTGGTACTCGCTGCCCGGGAAGCCGCCTGAGTAGGAAGCGTCGCAGGAGCAGCCATGGAGCGGGACAGGAGAGGCAAGTAAGTCCTTACATCTGGCTTGTCTGGTGTCTGTAGATGAGTGTTTAATAATGCTTCTTCTACCCCCTTAATCTTTTAGTACCTGGTGCACTTGCTTTTGAAGGCTTCAACCCCATCACACTTGTCATCATTTGGGTTGAGGGTGATGGAAGATATAGTTTTTTTTTTTTAAATTAAAAAAGCATAACAAATAAATGTAGAAAAAATTATTTTTAGTTTAACATTTTTTTCAACATTTTTTTAACGAGAGTCAGCATGGTAGCAGCGATCAGGCTTTTTTTTTACTAGCTGGCAGCATACATTAAACATGTAGCTCGCTGACAGAACAAAATGAACGAACGAAATATTATTATTCAGAAAAAGTCTCCAACTTAACCAAACTATGCAAGTTTTTTGGCGTGTGTAGAGGTTGGTATTTTTTGTAATTGAATTCATTGAATATAGTTCAACAAGTATAATATAATTTCTGACTCTTCCATAATTTTAAATATTGGGTCAGCTTCAGTGTTAATTATAAAAGTCAATAATATTTTTTTGGTTATTTTATGTTAAGTAATATAGATGTAATAAAATATAAACCTAACAAGAAAATATGCACAATGTCCAGTTCTGCCCATGCAAAAATTCACCAAACAGGATTGCATGGAAAATGGGGGGGGAAATGGCCCAATTAAGTTAGAAATTCTGCATGTAATAACACACTCCAAGTAACAATTGTTCATAATACAGGAATGATTAACATCACTGTCAGTTTGCCTCATTTGTTCTAAGTTCTCTTCACGTCTCTTATCAATTGCCCCCCGATGGACCTATTGGACCAACAATAGGCAAAACGTGCAACTTTTTAGTACATTTTTGAACTTTAGTAACTGTCCTCTTTCATATAAACAATCGTTAGAAAATGTCATCTTTTCTTCTGCACACATTCATGAGTAATAAATGCACTGATCGAACTGATCACTCATCAAGCTCTTGCACTGGAATTTGTGATTGGAGTTCACCGAGGGAATAGACTGACTCGTAATGTTCCAGCGCTGCCATTTTTCAGTTCTCGCTGTGTTACTTACTCAAATAATAAGTGTAATGTATTACTTCTCATGCTCAAATATTTTAATCAGTCTGCTCAGTGGGTGACACACTACATTATTTTGAGAGTATTATTGGATATGAATATGTGTGTCCCGGAATGAGTACAACTATGTAAAATTAGATTATGATGAAACATTGCATCGGTTGTACAGGGCATAATGGTAGAAAACCTTTCAAAAGTCATATAGGCTTTTTAGAATCCGGTGTTCACAAAACGGATGTAACACACCATGAAAAAGGTGTTAACGATCAGTTTCACAAATTCCTTGAATTGTACCTGTGTTCATGAGAGATTAAGGTTTGGAAAGAATATATGTACAGAGAGTATGCTTTCATCTATATATCCTGCAGAAACGAACAGCATTTTCACAGATGCAATACCAAAAACTATTGAATTGCTTATATGTATAAATATACCTGCCTAAAAAACTTCTAGATTTGTATTGGCACTTCTATAAACCTTTGAAACAACTGTATTGGCCAACATTTATTAGACACTGGGCATTCAGTTGGTGTCCCAATGCTGACCATATTTTACGGATGGACATCGATACAAAATCTCACTTGGGTGACCAGGTATCCCTGTTTGCATGGGACAATCACCTGATATAGATTTCTGTCCCCAGTTACTATTTCTCTTTCAAATATATTTTATTAAAGTTTGCAATATACAACAATAATAAAATAATGGGAAAAACAAGACTAAACAGGGGAGGGGGAGGGAAAGGGTACTATAGTCTCCATCCATCAAACATAAGCATTAATACTGTCGGGTTTAGTAGTCCGAGCCAATATGCAAGGCTGGAGACGTGGATGAATCAAAAGCGAGGTACCAATAGGGATGAGACGTAAACGAAGTCAGGATAAGCAGAGGTCAGTTCAGGCAGCGAAGGTTCAGACACGATAAGGAAAGCGAAGGGTCAATATCCAATGAAACAATGATAAGGGAGCACTGACGTATATACGTAGAGAGCACAGTATATCTGAGCAATGAATGAACTAAACGGCACAGATTTATAGGAAGGAGGAAGGGATACTCCCTGTGATGTCCAGATCAACCTGATTCTATACACCTGGGAATATTGTGACTGTGCCTTTAAGAAAAGGAGTTGTATGCGCGCGCGCCACTAGAGGGCGTGCGAGAGACGGAACGTGTTCTCCGTTTCTGTTGGGACGGCCCTGCAGTCGTGTTCCGGCCGTCCTGAAGATCACCAGGCCGGGAAGAAGACCGCGGCATCGTCAACGGCGGGGAGTGAGCAGTTCTGCCACGTCGGACCCCTCTTCGTGCGTCGCCATATCGGCGGTGTGGGTCAGAAGGAGGACGCGGCGTGGGACCAAGGTGAGTACTGCGGCGGGGACCTCACAGTGCCCCCATCCTAGGATGCCGCCTCCGGAGGCATGTGGTACCCGGTTTGTCCGGATGACGGAGATGAAAACGATGGATCAGTTTTAGAGCATGGACATCGGTGGCGGATTCCCACGTTCTTTCTTCTGGTCCGTATCCCTTCCATTGTATGAGATATTGTAAGGATTTTCGTCTGATACGTGAGTCCAGAATCTCCTGCACCTCATATTCGGGTTCCCCTGTTATGATGACCGGAGCAGGAGGCGTGGAGCCCCTAGAAGGATAGGGATCGGGAACAGCCGGTTTCAATAGCGATACGTGGAAGGAAGGATGTATCTTGTACCGATCAGGAAGATCTAGTCGGACCACCACTGGAGAGACGAGTTTCTTTATTGTGAAAGGACCGATGTACTTGGGACCCAATTTTCTGGATGGACAAGACAGTTTCAGATGCTTAGTGGATAACCACACCTGTTGGCCTATCTTGTACTCGGGTGGTGTTTGTCGTTTCCGATCGGCATATTGTTTATACGACAGTTGGCTTTCACGTAGTGTTTCGTGTGCCCGTTGCAGGTGGCGAGACAGTTGACGTAATCGCTCTGTTACGTCAGGAACAGAAGTGAGCGGTGGAAGGCCAGGGAGGCTTTTGGGATGGTATCCATAGTTGAGAAAACTGCCTGGGGAGGCACGCGTGTAGTCATGTCGTCTGGTATTGTAGGCAAACTCTGCCGTGGTGAGCAGTTCTTTCCAATCGGATTGGAGGTACGTACAGTAGCAACGAAGGTATGTCTCCACGGTCTGGTTTGTTCGCTCTGTTTGACCGTTCGACTGGGGATGGAAAGCAGTGGAAAGGTCTACAGAGATGTTCAACGAGTGACAGAATGCTTTCCAGAAACGGGAGGTGAATTGCGTGCCTCGATCGGAGAGTATGGATTCGCGTATGCCATGGAGTCGGAATACGGAGTCAAGGAAGAGGGTGGCTGTTCTTTTGGCAGTAGGGAGCCCTTTGGTTGGGATGAAGTGGGCCATTTTTGTCAACCAATCGACCACAACCATGATTGTGTTGTATCCTTGTGAGTCTGGGAGGTCTACGATGAAATCGACCGTGAGATGGCTCCACGGTTGGGATGGAATAGGTAAGTGTTATAACAGTTCCGCCATTCTGGAGGTAGCAGTCTTGGAACAGTTACAGATGGCACAGGAAGTGACATATTTCCTGACATCGTGGGAAAGAGAGGGCCACCAGAAATGGCGTTGAATGTTATAGAGGGTTTTTCTTTGTCCGCCGTGCCCTGCTGTGAGGGCATCGTGACAATGTTGCAGCACAAGAGGACGTATGGGTTCAGGAACATAGATTTTCCTGTGTGACAGGGGATATCCTTCTGGTGAGGTCGGGAGATCAAGGGAGGAAGCAGCTTTTTGGATATCCTGCAAGAAGTGGGTCGTGACACCCATGAAGTGATGTGTTTGCAGTATTGTCTCCTCTTGTTTGGGTTTTGCCTCTTCTGGGGCATGCATCCTGGAGAGGGCATCTGCTTTTTGATTCTTTGAACCAGGACGATACGTGACATGAAACGTGAAGCGGGAGAAAAACAGAGCCCAACGTGCTTGACGGGGATTGAGACGTTTGGCGGTTCTGAGGTACTCTAGATTCTTGTGGTCTGTATACACCGTGACGGGGTGGTTGGCACCTTCAAGAAGATGCCTCCATTCTTCGAAGGCTCTTTTGATGGCTAGTAGCTCCTTATCACCTACGTCGTAGTTGGATTCGGCATCGGTTAATCTTCGTGAATAAAAGGCCACGGGATGTAGGAGTCCTGTGTCGCAGTCTCTTTGTGATAGCACGGCCCCGGTTGCTATGTTGGATGCATCCACTTCGAGGAAGAAGGGTCTTTTGGGATCTGGCAAATGGAGTATGGGAGCCAAGGTGAAACGATGTTTAAGGGTGTTGAACGCCTTTTGGGCAGCTGATGACCAACACCATGTGACGTCCTTTTTTGTGAGATAAGTCAAGGGTTGGATCGTCTGTGAGAAGTTCCGGATGAATTTCCGGTAGAAATTGGCAAACCCCACAAAGCGCTGTACTTGCTTTTTATTTTGTGGTATCGGCCATGAAAGGATTGCCTCTACCTTGCGGGGATCCATTTCAACCTTGCCAGGTCTGATTATAAAACCCAAAAACTCCACACAATCCGTTTCAAAGATGCACTTTTCGATCTTTGCGTATAAGTTATGTTTTTGTAACCTTTTCAAGACCTCTGTCATATGGAGACGGTGGGTATGTAGGTCCGGGGAGAAGATGAGGATGTCGTCCAAATACACCACTACGTACTGATCGAGGAGATCTCTGAAGATGTCGTTAAGGAAATGCTGGAAGGAAGCAGGGGCATTACATAGTCCATAAGGCATGACCAAATATTCATAGTGCCCATATCGGGATCGGAACGCAGTCTTCCACTCATCGTCTTGGCGCATTCTAAGCAGATTATAGGCACCTCTGAGGTCTAGCTTGGTGTAGACGGTTGCTGTTTGGAGGCGTTCCAGGAGTTCAGGAATGAGTGGCAGGGGATATTTATTTTTTATGGTAATATGATTCATCTCTCTGTAATCCACACATGGACGTATGCTGCCATCCTTCTTCCCCACGAAAAAGATGCCGGCTCCTGCTGGGGACGTAGAGGATCTGATGAACCCTTTCTTTAGATTTTCTTGAATGTATTCCTTCAAGATGTGTAATTCCTTTTCTGCCAATGGGTATATTTTGCCATATGGTATGGGTGCTCCAGGCAGGAGATCTATAGGACAATCGTATGGTCTATGAGGTGGCAGGGTCTCTACCCCTTTTTTGTCGAACACATCTTTATATTGTTCATATGCTTTGGGTAGCATGATCTCTTGTCCTGTTTTCATATTCATTTCCAATATGGAATATATGAAACCATTCGGTGATTGTCCTCTATGATAGTTACAGACGGATGAGGAGAAGGTTAAGGTGCCTGTTGACCAGGTAATGGTAGGGTCATGGAGGCGCAACCAGGGTATCCCAAGGATAACAGGGAATAGCGGTGAGGGAACCAGATCAAATGAGAGCAGTTCGGTGTGCTCCCTATGGAGACTTGGATAGGTGCGGTTTGTTTAGTGAGGGGACCCGTTTCCAAAAATGACCCATCTACGACTTGTATGCGCAAAGGATTTATTTTATCATGCACAGGGATGGACAAGGCATTGGCTATGTGGACGTCGAGGAAACATCCGCTGGACCCGGAGTCGATCATAGCTTGACATTCATAGGTGTTCTTATTCCACTGCAAGGAAAGAGGAACAGATAAGGGAGGTGATATGGCGGTCAGAGTGGATGGCATGATAGCAAGGTCATCTGGCTTACCCCTGTTTCTTGCCTTTCTAGGGGAGGATTCAACTGTGTGTCGACAGTTACCGCAGTAGAGACAAAGATTCTCTTGCCTTCTGCGCTGTAATTCTGCTGGCGGCAGCTTGCCTTGAACCAGACCGATTTGCATTGGTTCTTCAGTCTGGACTAGAGAACGAGAAGCAGAAGGAGAGTAAGTAGCCGAGGAATATCTCGGTGGTGCAGCAGGTGTTGCGGCTTTTTCTTGGCGTCGTTCCCTAAGACGTCGGTCTAGCTGGATCGCTTGTTGGATTCCAATGCAGTCCAATGATTGCGGAATTCCAAAATGAGCAAAGTCATCTTTCAAGGGTTCAGACAACCCTAAACGAAACTGGTTGATCAATCCATGTTCATTCCAGCGTGTGTCAACAGCATACAGTTTGAAGTCGGTGATATAGTCTTCTACGGGTCGACGACCCTGGCGTAAAGCCCTGATAGCAGACTGAGCGGTTTCTTGTCAATGCGGGTCATCATACATGGAGGACATGACTGTAACAAAGGAATGCCAGGTCGAGACACATGGATCATTACTGCGTAGGAGGTCGTGGGCCCATTCTTGTGGAGGCCCAGATAGGAGGGCAATCACAGTGCGAACTTTTACAGCATCGGAATGATATGTGCGAGGTTTCAGTTCAAACAGGACTTCACATGCCATGATAAAAGTCCGGTATTTGGTTCTTTCACCCGTGAAACGTTCTGGCAGAGGCACCTGTGGTTCTGGGTTGGTTGTCAGTTCCTCGAGTGGGTTTACAACCCGCACAACCGGGGGTGGTTGTGGGAATCCAGGTGTAGGGGCTGCAGCTTGGGCCTGCAGATCATGGACGGCTTGGGTGAGGGTGGATACCTGTCGTGTCAGGTTATCCAGTACGTCAGCCAGCTCAGCGAGCTCCATGGTATGGCTCAGATATTCTGTCGGGTTTAGTAGTCAGAGCCCAATATGCAAGGCTGGAGACGTGGATGAATCAAAAGCGAGGTACCGATAGGGATGAGACGTAAACGAAGTCAGGATAAGCAGAGGTCAGTTCAGGCAGCGAAGGTTCAGACACGATAAGGAAAGCGAAGGGTCAATATCCAATGAAACAATGATAAGGAGCACTGACGTATATACGTAGAGAGCACAGTATATCTGAGCAATGAATGAACTAAACGGCACAGATTTATAGGAAGGAGGAAGGGATACTCCCTCTGATGTCCAGATCAACCTGATTCTATACACCTGGGAATATTGTGACTGTGCCTTTAAGAAAAGGAGTTGTATGCGCGTGCGCCACTAGAGGGCGTGCGAGAGACGGAATGTGTTCTCCGTTTCTGTTGGGACGGCCCTGCAGTCGTGTTCCGGCCGTCCTGAAGATCACCAGGCTGGGAAGAAGACCGCGGCATCATCAACGGCGGGGAGTGAGCAGTTCTGCCACGTCGGACCCCTCTTCGTGCGTCGCCATATCGACGGTGTGGGTCAGAAGGAGGACGCGGCGTGGGACCAAGGTGAGTACCGCGGCGGGGACCTGACAAATACATATTAATGATAATACAATACAGTCATTAAATGTAATAACACAATATGTCTTAGGCACAGGGGCGTACCTAGAGTATTTGGCACCTGGGGCAGATCCTGTATGTGGGACCCCCCCCCACACACACACACACTTTAAAACTGCATAGCTTCTTTCGTTATATACTGGCGCAGACACTAAAGTTGGTACAGCATTACTGTTATTATATACTGAGGCAGACATTGACGGTGGTACAGCATAACACCTATCACTATATACTGAGGCAGACATTGACGGTTGTACAGCATAACACCTACCACTATATACTGAGGCAGACAATGACGGTGGTACAGCATAACACCTATCACTATATACTGAGGCAGACATTGACGGTGGTACAGCATAACACCTATCACTATATACTAAGCCAAACATTGATGTGGTGTAGGCCTACAACTTCATTGTCTGGCTTAGTAGTAGGGATGCACCAAAACGAATTCTGGACTGAAACTGAAAATGCAGCATTTACCTGGCCGAAACCGAATATGACCCCCCCACCATAAAAAAAACCTCACACTTTTATTTAAAGTAAGTAACACACCAAAATAGGACAAAAAAATTAAATAACAATATTAATATATATATATACATATATATACCGTATTTGCTCGATTATAAGACGAGGTTTTTTCCAGAGAAAATGCTCTGGAAAAATACCCCTCGTCTTATAATCGAGGTCGTCTTCTAATCAGACCTCATTCTGCTGGGGCCGTGCTGCTTACTGTGCTTTGGTCGCGAGCAGCGTCTGTGCCATTAGCAGCAGGAGAACAGGAAGCTAGCACAGTCCTCACATAATTCTGCCTCCCCCTCCTTCCTCTGGGGGCGGGGCCAGAGAAGTTGCTCGCACAGCCGGGCCCCTGCAAAAGTCTGCGAGTGGGAGATCTGCAGTTCAGGTAAGGGGGTGGGGGAGGGTTTTTGTGATGAATGTGTGTGATTAATGGAATGAATGAGTATTGAAATGTTTGTGAATGAGTGTGTGTGTGATAGCATGGATGTGTAAGGGGGGTGGTGGTGGTAGCATGGCATAGGGAGGCTGTAATCACACTACTATCATCCCCAGGTTCCAGCATGTACTGGCTGCCTTGGCTTGATAGGAGTGTGATTGCTGTTAGCAGTTATATATATATACCTCCAGAAATGCATTTTAACCCCCTATATGCCCCTCAGCCCCATGATATGCCTTTTAACCCCCTATATGCCACTCTGGCATATAGGGGTTAAAAGGCATATCATGGGGCACAGTGGCATATAGGAAGGTATAAGACATTTCTGGAGGCAGAGTGGCATATAGAGGGTTAAAAGGCACATCATGGGGCAGAGTGGCAAATAGGGGGGTATAAGGCATTTCTGGGGGCAGAGTGGCAAGCCGGGGGGCAGATGTGCATAACTGGGGGGGGCAGGTTGGCAAATAAAAGGATATAAAAAATATATTTTTCTCAATCATAGCTTTTATTAAATATGAAAATTTGTTTACATTAATTAATATTTACTAGTAAAAATTTTTTCCTATAGGGTAGTCTTATATTCAGGCTTTTTGTTTTTTTCCTAAATTAATATTTTGATTTTGGGGGGTTTTCTTATAATTAGGGTCATCTTATAATCGAGCAAATACGGTGTATATATATATATATATATATATATATATATATATATATATATATATATATATATATATATATATATGATTGTTAACAGCAATCACGCTCCTATCATGCCCAGGCATACAAGATTCCTGCATGTACTAGCTGACTTGGCATGATAGGAGTATGATTGCTAACATTAATGCATTCTCACAAACTCATTAATTTTATCCCTCATTCAGACGATTCATCCATTCTCTCACTCATTCTCACAATGCATCCACATATTCATTTATTCTCTCACTCATTCAAACTGTTTATTTATTCCAATATACTTTTTACCCCCCTCCCTTCTCACTTCTCATTTCGTTTCCTGCCCATTCGGTTCAGCTGATAATTCGGGGGGCATTTGTAGTTCAGGAACGAAATTCGTTGCCAGGTGCCCACATTCACACATAACCCAGCGGGAACTCTCGCTAAAATGGAGACACTTGCGCTGACGTCCTCTCCCTGATCCTGCAGTTAGGTAAGAGGACATTAACGAAAACGCAGTCTTTTTGCCCTAACTTGAACTGAAGGCATTATGGCGGCGCGCCTGTTGACGTTCCCCTCCCCAAATTGGTGGCGAAAAGTGCCATCATCAGATAACAATATTTTAGGTTAAAAGTTTTTAAAAATAAATTATTTTCACAGCTTTTGTCTTACTTAATTTATTAAGGTTATCTATAGCTTTTGCTTAGTGCTACAGGCAGAGGCGTATCTACTGAAAATAGCGCCTATGGCAAGCACTGAAATTGCGCCCCTGTCCAAATAAAAACCCATTTACTAGCCCCTGCTGCATATATATATATATATATATTATATATATATATATATATATATATATATATATATTAGTCCCTGCTGCCGATAGCGGGTATAGATCAACACGCAAACCCAGATCAATTGAAATTCACTTGTGATCTCAGCACTGAAGGTATATATCAAATAAACAGAATCAGACATACAAGTCCTGTATTTGCAGGTATACAATAATAATATATGAAACGTAGCATCGCAGGTATAGATCAACTGAATAAGACATATTAACCCTGTATTTGCAGGTACACATAAATAATGTATGGAAACATAGCATAGCAGATATGGATCTACAGCATAACACAAAAACCCAGCTTTGCAGGTAAAGATCAATTGGAATTCACATAAAAACACGGCATTAAAGGTATATTTAAAACCCCCTAAATTACAGGCATAGATCACAGGTTGCACACCGCAAAGCCAGCCCTGGCGTCCACACTGCCGACATAGAACCTGGCCAGCACCCAGATTACACACATAAGATTTGCCATCTTTGTCCCCAAATAGCCCACCACAAGTCAACTTTGTCCCCAAACAGTCCGGCCAGTGCCATCTTTGTCCCATATACACCCTGCCTGTGCCATCTCGGTCCCCAAGGCTCAAACCTCCTGCTAGTGCCATCTTTGCCCTTCCACAATTATACATCTATGATACACAAACACTTTTACAGTCACTCACTAATTCACACTTTAATTCAGAGAACTCATCCACACATTAACTCATGCTCTCCCTCATTCAGACAATTCATCCACACATTAACTCATGCTCTCCCTCATTCAGACAATACATTCACATATTAACTCATGCTCGCCCTCATTCAGACAACTCATCCACACATTAACTCATGCTCTCTCTCATTCACTCAATGCATCCACACATTAATGCACACTCTTTACTTATATCTACCCCCCTCCCTCATCACTTTTTAACCCACCCCCTCCCTCACCACTTTTTAGCCCCCTCCCTTACCACTTTTTAACCCCCCTCCCTTACCACTTTTTAACCCCCCTCCCTCCCTTACCACTTTTTAACCCCCCTCCCTCCCTCACCACTTTTTAACCCCCCTCCCTCCCTCACCACTTTTTAACCCCCCTCCCTCACCACTTTTTAACCCCCCTCCCTCACCACTTTTTAACCCCCTCCCTCCCTCACCCACCACTTTTTAACCCCCCTCCCTCACTCCCCACTTTTTAACCCCCCTCCCTCACTCCCCACTTTTTAACCCCCCCTCCCTCCCTCCCTCACCACTTTTTAACCCCCCCTCCCTCCCTCCCTCACCACTTTTTAACCCCCCCTCCCTCCCTCCCTCACCACTTTTTAACCCCCCTCCCTCACTCACCACTTTTTTAACCCCCCCCCTCCCTCACTCACTCACTCCTTTTTAACCCCCCTCCCTCCCTCCCTCACTCACCACTTTTTAACCCCCCTCCCTCACTCACCACTTTTTAACCCCCCTCCCTCCCTCACTCACCACTTTTTAACCCCCTCCCTCCCTCACCCACCACTTTTTAACCCCCTCCCTCCCTCACCCACCACTTTTTAACCCCCCTCCCTCACTCCCCACTTTTTAACCCCCCCCTCCCTCCCTCCCTCACCACTTTTTAACCCCCCCTCCCTCACCACTTTTTAACCCCCCCTCCCTCACTCACCACTTTTTAACCCCCCCCTCCCTCCCTCACTCACCACTTTTTAACCCCCCTCCCCCCCTCCCTCACCACTTTTTAACCCCCCCCCTCCCTCCCTCCCTCCCCCCCCCACTTTTTAACCCCCCTCCCTCCCCCACTCCCCACTTTTTAACCCCCCCTCCCTCCCCACTTTTTAACCCCCCTCCCTCCCTCCCTCACTCACCACTTTTTAACCCCCCTCCCTCCCCCCCCACTTTTTAACCCCCCTCCCTCCCCCACTCCCCACTTTTTAACCCCCCTCCCTCCCTCCCTCACTCACCACTTTTTAACCCCCCTCCCTCCCTCCCCCCCCACTTTTTAACCCCCCTCCCTCCCCCACTCCCCACTTTTTAACCCCCCTCCCTCCCCCACTCCCCACTTTTTAACCCCCCTCCCTCCCCACTTTTTAACCCCCCTCCCTCCCCACTTTTTAACCCCCCTCCCTCCCTCCCTCACCACTTTTTAACCCCCCTCCCTCCCCCACTCCCCACTTTTTAACCCCCCTCCCTCCCCACTTTTTAACCCCCCTCCCTCCCTCCCCCCCCACTTTTTAACCCCCCTCCCTCCCCCACTCCCCACTTTTTAACCCCCCTCCCTCCCTCCCTCACTCACCACTTTTTAACCCCCCTCCCTCCCTCCCCCCCACTTTTTAACCCACCTCCCTCCCCCACTCCCCACTTTTTAACCCCCCTCCCTCCCCCACTCCCCACTTTTTAACCCCCCTCCCCCCCCTCCCTTACCACTTTTTAACCCCCCTCCCTCCCTTACCACTTTTTAACCCCCCTCCCTCCCTCACCACTTTTTAACCCCCCTCCCTCCCTCACCACTTTTTAACCCCCCTCCCTCACCACTCTTTAACCCCCCTCCCTCACCACTTTTTAACCCCCTCCCTCCCTCACCCACCACTTTTTAACCCCCCTCCCTCACTCCCCACTTTTTAACCCCCCTCCCTCACTCCCCACTTTTTAACCCCCCCTCCCTCCCTCACCACTTTTTAACCCCCCCTCCCTCCCTCCCTCACCACTTTTTAACCCCCCCCCCTCCCTCACTCACTCACTCCTTTTTAACCCCCCTCCCTCCCTCACCACTTTTTAACCCCCCCTCCCTCACTCACCACTTTTTAACCCCCCTCCCTCCCTCACTCACCACTTTTTAACCCCCTCCCTCCCTCACCCACCACTTTTTAACCCCCTCCCTCCCTCACCCACCACTTTTTAACCCCCTCCCTCCCTCACCCACCACTTTTTAACCCCCCTCCCTCACTCCCCACTTTTTAACCCCCCCTCCCTCCCTCCCTCACCACTTTTTAACCCCCCCTCCCTCCCTCCCTCACCACTTTTTAACCCCCCCTCCCTCCCCACTTTTTAACCCCCCCTCCCTCACCACTTTTTAACCCCCCCTCCCTCACTCACCACTTTTTAACCCCCCCCCCCTCCCCCCCCACTTTTTAACCCCACTCCCCACTTTTTAACCCCCCTCCCTCCCCACTTTTTAACCCCCCTCCCTCACTCACCACTTTTTAACCCCCCTCCCTCCCCCCCACTTTTTAACCCCCCTCCCTCCCCCACTCCCCACTTTTTAACCCCCCTCCCTCCCTCCCTCACTCACCACTTTTTAACCCCCCTCCCTCCCCCACTCCCCACTTTTTAACCCCCCTCCCTCCCCCACTCCCCACTTTTTAACCCCCCTCCCTCCCCCACTCCCCACTTTTTAACCCCCCTCCCTCCCCCACTCCCCACTTTTTAACCCCCCTCCCTCCCCACTTTTTAACCCCCCTCCCTCCCCACTTTTTAACCCCCCTCCCTCCCTCCCTCACCACTTTTTAACCCTCCCCCCCCACTTTTTAACCCCCCTCCCTCCCCCACTCCCCACTTTTTAACCCCCCTCCCTCCCTCCCTCCCTCACCACTTTTTAACCCCCCCCCACTTTTTAACCCCCCTCCCTCCCCCACTCCCCACTTTTTAACCCCCCTCCCTCCCCCACTCCCCACTTTTTAACCCCCCTCCCTCCCCCACTCCCCACTTTTTAACCCCCCTCCCTCCCTCACTCACCACTTTTTAACCCCCCTCCCTCCCTCACTCACCACTTTTTAACCCCCCTCCCTCCCTCACTCACCACTTTTTAACCCCCCTCCCTCCCTCACTCACCACTTTTTAACCCCCCTCCCTCCCTCACTCACCACTTTTTAACCCCCCTCCCTCACTCACCACTTTTTAACCCCCCTCCCTCCCTCACTCACCACTTTTTAACCCCCCTCCCTCACTCACCACTTTTTAACCCCCCTCCCTTATCACTTTTTAACCCCCCCCCCCTCTCACCTTGAAGTCCAGCGACGGGAGCACGATGTTGCTGTCTTCCTGCACCGCTCGCTGGTGCCCGCTGCTTCACTGCTGAGCGCCGTAATATGACGTCATATTTCGGCGCCCAGCAGTGGGCACCAGCGAGCGGCTTTTAAACACTGATGCGGAGGAGATAGAGGGGCGCCTAGCAACCGCTCGGCGCCCCTCTATCTCCTCCGCATCAGTGTTTAAAAGCCGCTCGCTGGTGCCGGCATTTCATGCAGAGCGCCGCAATATGCCGGCATATTGCGGCGCTCTGCATGAAATGCCGGCACCGGGATGGGGGTAGAGGGCTCGTGGAGGAGAATGAGGGGCGCCGAGCGGTTGCTAGGCGCCCCTCTCTCTCCTCCGCATCAAAAAAAAAAATTTAAAAGCCGCTCACCGGCGCCCCCCTTGGGATGGCGCCCATGGCACGTGCCATGGCTGCCATACCCTATATACGCCTCTGGCTACAGGCATGAGCCCCTACACTGCCAGGCACTCAATAAAAGGTAAGAATTGGGAAACTGCTAGTTACTGAAACATGTCTGGAATATGTACGCATGATAATAGAGGCATATCTCTAACACTTAAGTTCTGTTGTGTTCACTACAGCCGTGAGATCTCCGCTCTTCTGTTGCTAAGCGGGTCCCATACTGGCGGGCTTCTTCCTGCTCATGGCTTCAGTGCCATCAGAAGAAATCTGCAGGGGAACCTTTACCTGGTAGTGGTTCTCTGCTGACACCTAATGATGATTGAGTAGTACTGCAGGCAGGGCGTGCACATGTAGCTAAACCTCAAAGGCCCTTCTACCAATTAACCAGCCTACCCAACATAAGTTGCGCCTTTTCTAGCTGCTCAGGTTGGTGTGCCTTATTAGTATCTGCAACACACTGGCTTCCTGAATTGTGTTCCCATTTTATGTTCCGTTTTCCCTTTGCCGTTCTCCTGAACTCTGCTTGATTTTCGACCTTGCACTCTGTCCTATTCCTTCAGCTTCAGTCTGCTTTGTGATTTTGGCTACTGTACCTGATCTTGTCTGAATCCTTGTCCACTGTCTTTCTCGCCCTGCCGCATCTGGACTCAGTTATTGGTGTTTCCAACCTTGACCTGCCTGGTGACCACTACTCCATACTGCTGGACTTCTTCCTTCTGTGCTGCTTCGGCCACTGATCCCGACTTGCCTATTCCACAGTACTGCTGTGTATCCTGGCTTTGTTGATTCTACCTATCCACCGGACCCTGTTCTTCTCACTGTGAGAGATTGGCCCTTTGCACCCCTCCACTGTGGGTAACCAGTATCTTGGCCTGTCTTCAAGTGGTTCTCTATGCCCCTTTCTTAAGGACAAGGACATAACAATATATCTGAGCTACAATGGAACCAGGAGATATGGCCAGGAGATATGGCACTATTGACTGGTGAACCACAAGCTTAGGCCCATCACCATCTACAAACAGAGAGTCCCATTTTACGTTCCTGGACATCTTTTAGACAAGCCATGGACAGCTTATATGAACACCTCAGCCCACGCTAGTATCAGACAGCTTTGACAAGGCAGGAGACCAGTGGAAGACTATATCACTGAATTTAGATGTCTAACTGTAGACTAACTGAAATGAACCTGCTTTTCTTGACCAGTTTAGCTTGGGTATGGCAGTAAAAAAAAACGAGTCTTCTAAGCCTCCAAGAACTGTCCTCCTCACACAAGGTTGTCTTAGAGAAGAATCGTGGATCTTCCAGTGACATCCTCGCCCTAATTCCCCAATCAAGGCAAAGGACGTCACAGGAAGCTCCACCATTTTAGGGGAAGTTTTCATAGGGTTATCGTTTGGCAAAATTATGGAGCCCCAGCAACGCCTTCTACCTTGATCTTCCAATTTGGGTTGAGGACATCACCGGAAGTTATGGCAAGAGATTTGGCAGAAGTTTTCCCCATTTCCACCACTACAGACATTTACCCCCATTTCCACCACTACAGACATTTACCCCGGCCAAATCTTGGAACTGATTTCGGCCAGTAATAGAGTGGAGGTTGGGACCCCATTGTATTGTTACTATATTTACTGACCCTACTGTCTTGGTTTGTATCGTAATATCTTGATTTATGTTAATGTGCGCAGTGAGTAGTGTTCATTTTGTTTATACCCTACACTGAGTCTCGGCTAGAGACTGGGAAACTGAGGAAAGAGAGTGTTGTCCCAAGCTAAGGGAGCACAAGTCAGCGGAGGTAGTCGGTTGGACTATCCAGCTCCGTGACATTGGTGGCAGCAGTGGGATTGCTTCATAGTCTGAGGGACACTTCCTTTCTACCAGGATTGACTGACAGGACGGCAGACTTTGGTCGCCTTGATGAGGACATGGATGTGGCATCAGAATTCCCGGGGCTGCTGCGGGTCATCCTCTCCTGCTACACCACTGCTCTGCCTACAGAACAATACCAGGAACTGAGGCAACAGATTTGAGGGTCACTATGGCAGGTGGCCAATATCTTCCAAGCTCCGAAAAAAGCATTAGAGACCAGCAGGAACTATTGATGTAATTTCTGGGACAGCAAACCCAGGAGCAATGGGTATCCGAATTGGACAAGCTGGTCCAACAGGAGGTAGAGATAGAAAATCGATACCAGGTTCTGCAGTGGCATGCAGAGTAAGCATTTTGGGGAAATGCAAAAGAATGTTTTCTAGAGGGCTATGACTTCGGTGGCCCGGGATTATTATGGCATAGCCTTCAGTAGGCTCCGGACTTCGGCAGTACAGCGGAGTAGCGGATTGAGAACATTCGGGATGTCAAGACAATTTTGTCTTCTTCATCATAGAAAAGTGTAAGTGGAAATAGTATATTTTATTATTGTATATGACGGCTTTTGAGACTGCAACTTATAACCCGAAATAATGGCGATTATTTAAAAAGTATTTTTCCTGTAATTTTATTTAATTTTTATTTAGATTTACATTATTTGCATCTATTAAAAATATCACTAATAATCTGTAATAGTTATTAAAGTACAGATATATCTGTGTACTACCATTGTAACAGACTAATACAGATATCTTTTTTTGTTACCACCCTAATTATTTCCTTTTGGTTTTATTGGTGGTTGCTGAGTGGATTGGAAATAAACTGGTTTGATATTAATACATGCTGTTTATTTAAGGTGATATCAATCTGAAATGTTTATGCAATGTGCAGTTTTATCTGTTGCATTCTTGTATGAGATGGATCCATAAACCAGCTCACATGATGTGGTATTTCTAGTTTAACAGTAGTACAGAGATGATTTAACAATCTCAGACAAACATTTTAATAATGTTGTTAATTTTAAATGCACCATTAAAAATGTAGGTGATTTTAATTAACAGTATTGTGGGTATTTCATCATAATGGGATAAACGCACTGGAAAACCAATAATCAGTTATACCTGTGCCCCCTCCCATCACTACACAAGTGCTGCTAAATATTGTGTGCTTTGTCCTAATTTTCACAATATCCAGCTGTCTTGAGTTTTATGTTTCAGTTTAGTTTCCTTAAATTATTACTTGGTATTTATCATTGTTTTTTAGACACCTTCTGAATAGAACAGTTGCTCCCTTTGTTTCCCCATTAAACAAAATAGATCATTAGCGACACTGAGAGATATGCAACAGTGCATATAGCAGTTTATTATAGGCATTAGTTTGAAAAGAATTCCTCATTAAATGTGTTTCACAATTGCTTCTAACATTGCTTGTTAAAAAACCTATAGGGAACCTTGCGACTTCTTTGTTTGCAGCAGTTTTAGTAGAGCGAATGTGTGTCTGTTGAAGGATTAGGGTCCCTGTTATTGATGTGTATTCCTTCTTTGTACCAAAATCCCTCTGTTACTCTTTCCTGCCCCAATGTCCTGTGTTTTAGAGCCCTAAAAGTAACAATAAAGACTATAGAAACAGCATAATATGACAACTTAAAAAAATAGCTGATTAGGCATATCAGGGGGAACATAAGACATATCTGGGGGTAAAAGGTATATCAGGGGGCTCAGTTGCATATCACTGGCATATAAGGAGTATAAGGCATATTGAGGACACAGTAGAATGGCATATAAGAGGTATAAGGCAAATATGGGGCAGAGTGGCAAGCTGGGGGTCAGATGTGCATAACTGGGGGCAGTTTGGTAAATAAATGAAAATATAAGCAAGGCTTTTTTCTCAGTTTTTATTAAATATGAAAAATAGTTAACATATGAATTCATATTTACTAATAACTTTGTATTAAAACCTAGTTTGAGAAACACTGTGTTTGGGTTCTTGTAGCTTTTATTATTATGTCAGTAAAATAAGAAGGTGAATAGAGAGAGAGAGAGGCCATTGCAATAAAGAGATGAAAGTGTAAATTGTACGTTTTTCATTACATTATTTTAAATTTATTCGATTAATCGAACAAATAATCGACCAACTAATCGATTATTAAAATAATCGTTAGTTGCAGCACTAGAAATATCCACACCTTTAACTACAACTCATAGCTGAAAACGATGCCTCAATGGGCCAGAACCACAACTATGGATCCTGATGTTTGGGGTTAAAGGCATCCTTGGCATCAGAGTGGGCCACGTCAGGGTGAGGTCTGTTCAGAACGACCATTAGCAACACTGCAACACAGCAGTACATGCAATAGTCTATGACATACATTGATATAAATTGTATGCCTCGTTAATTGTAGTTGTACATTCTAATACTGTTTGTTAAAGGGGAGCTCTCACATGATTTGGGGGTATAGCTGTGTAGTTATTAAGGTGCCTAGTTAGGTGGAGTAGTATGTTAAAAACAATTGACCTGAGGTTTTAATGTTCCCTCCAGGTGCGCAGGGAGCTGTTTTCAATTAGTATCTTTTACACATAGAACACAGACCAAGAGGGGTGGTGACATTTATACAGAGGCGTATATAGGGTATGGCAGCCATGGCACGTGCCATGGGCGCCATCCCAAGGGGGGCGCCGGTGAGCGGCTTTTAAATTTTTTTTTTTGATGCGGAGGAGAGAGAGGGGCGCCTAGCAACCGCTCGGCGCCCCTCATTCTCCTCCACGAGCCCTCTACCCCCATCCCGGTGCCGGCATTTCATGCAGAGCGCCGCAATATGCCGGCATATTGCGGCGCTCTGCATGAAATGCCGGCACCAGCGAGCGGCTTTTAAACACTGATGCGGAGGAGATAGAGGGGCGCCGAGCGGTTGCTAGGCGCCCCTCTATCTCCTCCGCATCAGTGTTTAAAAGCCGCTCGCTGGTGCCCGCTGCTTCACTGCTGGGCGCCGAAATATGACGTCATATTACGGCGCTCAGCAGTGAAGCAGCGGGCACCAGCGAGCGGTGCAGGAAGACAGCAACATCGTGCTCCCGTCGCTGGACTTCAAGGTGAGAGGGGGGGGGTTAAAAAGTGATAAGGGAGGGGGGTTAAAAAGTGATAAGGGAGGGGGGTTAAAAAGTGGTGGGTGAGGGAGGGAGGGAGGGGGGTTAAAAAGTGGTGGGTGAGTGAGGGAGGGGGTTTAAAAAGTGGTGGGTGAGTGAGGGAGGGGGGTTAAAAAGTGGTGAGTGAGGGAGGGAGGGGGGTTAAAAAGTGGGGAGTGAGGGAGGGAGGGGGGTTAAAAAGTGGGGAGTGAGGGAGGGAGGGGGTTAAAAAGTGATAAGGGAGGGGGGTTAAAAAGTGATAAGGGAGGGGGGTTAAAAAGTGGTGAGGGAGGGAGGGAGGGGGGTTAAAAAGTGGTAAGGGAGGGGGGGTTAAAAAGTGGTAAGGGAGGGGGGTTAAAAAGTGGTAAGGGAGGGAGGGAGGGGGGTTAAAAAGTGGTAAGGGAGGGAGGGAGGGAGGGGGGTAAAAAGTGGTAAGGGAGGGAGGGGGTTAAAAAGTGGTGAGGGAGGGGGTGGGTTAAAAAGTGATGAGGGAGGGAGGGGGTTAAAAAGTGATGAGGGAGGGGGGTAGATATAAGTAAAGAGTGTGCATTAATGTGTGGATGCATTGAGTGAATGAGAGAGAGCATGAGTTAATGTGTGGATGAGTTGTCTGAATGAGGGCGAGCATGAGTTAATATGTGGATGAATTGTCTGAATGAGGGAGAGCATGAGTTAATGTGTGGATGAGTTCTCTGAATTAAAGTGTGAATTAGTGAGTGACTGTAAAAGTGTTTGTGTATCATAGATGTATAATTGTGGAAGGGCAAAGATGGCACTAGCAGGAGGTTTGAGCCTTGGGGACCGAGATGGCACAGGCAGGGTGTATATGGGACAAAGATGGCACTGGCCGGACTGTTTGGGGACAAAGTTGACTTGTGGTGGGCTATTTGGGGACAAAGATGGCAAATCTTATGTGTGTAATCTGGGTGCTGGCCAGGTTCTATGTCGGCAGTGTGGACGCCAGGGCTGGCTTTGCGGTGTGCAACCTGTGATCTATGCCTGTAATTTAGGGGGTTTTAAATATACCTTTAATGCCGTGTTTTTATGTGAATTCCAATTGATCTTTACCTGCAAAGCTGGGTTTTTGTGTTATGCTGTAGATCCATATCTGCTATGCTATGTTTCCATACATTATTTATGTGTACCTGCAAATACAGGGTTAATATGTCTTATTCAGTTGATCTATACCTGCGATGCTACGTTTCATATATTATTATTGTATACCTGCAAATACAGGACTTGTATGTCTGATTCTGTTTATTTGATATATACCTTCAGTGCTGAGATCACAAGTGAATTTCAATTGATCTGGGTTTGCGTGTTGATCTATACCCGCTATCGGCAGCAGGGACTAATATATATATATATATATATATATATATATATATATATATATATATATATATATATATAGGCAGCAGGGGCTAGTAAATGGGTTTTTATTTGGACAGGGGCGCAATTTCAGTGCTTGCCATAGGCGCTATTTTCAGTAGATACGCCTCTGCATTTATACACATGTATGTATAAAAAAACAAAACCGAAAATGAGGCCAGACGTGAAATGGACGGAAACAAAGCAAAAAGCTTTGAATGTCCGTTCAAAATTCACAGGCTCTTTCACTCCCTGTCTTGTCCACATTCCCTCTCTCTTACGCTCTCTGAACGTCTCCCTGCCTTCTCTGCTGACCACTTCCACGCCTCACAGCTCTGATTCTGTGTCTGGCTTCTTCTTGTTCTTTTTATTTTTGTCTGCATCTCTGTGGTCATTACCTCCTGGCAAATGCTTCCAGCGACATTTTCTCAGTGAGGTGGATTGAGGGAGAGGACGTCACTGGAAGCTTCACCATTTTGTGGGAAGTTCACCAGGAGGTTATGTCCACGGATATGGGGACAAACAACGAAGAAAGAATAGAGTGTTATCTCTGCATCCCCCGAACCTGTTAACTCTTGCCTTTCCAAGCAGGCATGTGCTTTAAAACACAGGTACATACTTAAAAAAGGTGACAAGATGTCCTTAAGGAATTAGGATGTGCCTGTATGTGCTCTATTGACAGTCTGGTTTCTCTACGCAGCAACCAGCAATGGCTCCCAAAGCTACTCCACTTATATAAAATCTCCTGGGGGCTCTAGCCCCCGAACTTTTGGATGCCTATCAACGCCTCTGATTACATATCCAAGGAGAAGAAAGAAGGTGGTGTACAAAATATGTTAATAACCACATTTGTAATAAAACAATCTATTAAAGTGAATAGGAACATGTAGAAGCAATGTCTCAAACATGTTGTTATTCTATAAAATAGTCACCCTCTGCTACACTCAGGCATTGTCCACACACGGGATAAACACTAGTGTCTCTACAAGGTACATGATCCCTCACAGAACGCCACTGCAAAAACAGCATAGCATCTCAGCGTCCTTGTTGCCTCGGAGACGAGTACATCACCGCCGAATTCTATGCTCCTATTGGCTGAAATGGAGCGATCTATCGAGAAGAGTCCAGAATGCGGAAGCGGAAATCGCACGTGGAGCCGGCGTCTGATGCGAAGCTGTAGTTTCTGGAATCTTCTTCCACAGGAGGTATATGAATCGGAGCCGCCGCCTTCCTCACATTGACTCGCCCACCGAGTGAGAAGCGCCCAACAACAGAATCATTCGAACCATTCAGTACCGGTGCCTGCGCGGACAGTGAAAGGAAGGAGGTTTCTTACGCCTGTTCTTAACATCGCGTTAGATTTATCCGAGATCGTCTAATTGCCTTCGCTCGTTATCACAATGTCTGTGGTCGGTTTCGACCTGGGCTTCCAGAACTGTCATGTTGCCATCGCCAGAGCCGGGGGTATCGAGACGGTGGCTAATGAATTCAGCGACCGCTGCACCCCGTAAGTAAATGTACCGGAGGGCTATTCAACGGCAGATGTCTGTAATGCTTTGTTCATTGGCGCGTTGTGCTCCTCTATGGTCCCAACCTGAAAATGGTTGTTAAAGGGCATCCTCCTGCTGGCCGTGGGGTATATTCCCTCAGGTCTCCTTTGGAACAGCAGCTTGCGTACCGTTTACATTTAATAAAACTATCTGTCATGTAATGATTCGTGGTTATTTTGTGTCATTATCTCGGTAATTCATTTGGCCCCAGTGGATAAAGCGCTTCGTCTCTCCTCGAAAATAGAATCAATGGGAATAATTTGGGGCCCTTAATTCATCTCGTCACAGTGAGTCTGTCGCCCCGCTTTATGAAGATTTAGCGCCCTTACTTTTAATCCGTTAATGTATACAGAGCTGCACGTTATTCCTACTCTGTGTCATTATAGTATCCATAATGGCACAGAGTAAGAATAACGTGCAGCTCTGTATATGTTAACGGATTAAAAGTAAGGGCCCTAAATCTTCATAAAGAGAAGGGCTCCATCCCCTCTTAGGTCTCCTCTGTCTCATTTACACCCTTTAACGCCGAGGCGAATATCTGCGCCGCCGGCAGCCTGTCCGTGTCGTCACGGGACCGTTTGGTTCCGGCTGTGACGTCGCATAGAATAATCTAGAATGTTCCGCACGGTAGCACCGATGGAGTGATGTCATGGTCTGCCGGGATCTGTTACCGAAGCATCGTTCATTCTGCATTCGGATGTTGATGTATTATGCAAATATGCACAAGTAGTACAGGCACGTTTCATCACAGTCCTTTATTCCATGCGAAATACAATTAATAACGTCATATTTACAATGACGTGAGGGGGTTAATCCTTCTGTATCAGTCCTGGCCTGAATAAAATTACTGATTTAGACAATTGTATATGTGTATGTGTATATATATATATATAATGAACATGCTGTATAGCTTATTAGAAATGACTGCTATTTTTCATATGGGTTTATTGCCTCATAGCCTCGGTGTTGACCAGCCAAAAAATACAAATCTAGAAAACTTTATTAGCAGTAGCATATCCTAGTTGACAAATATCTATGACTGTGATTAATATCATGTGCTAAAAACAGCGGATTAAATTACATTTGCCAAAATGTCTAAATAACCCACACCTTCCATATAACTACATGTTACTACAGAGATGCGTTCTAAAGACTTTGTGTTAAAATACTGGCAATCCTACATAATTTTGCAATGAAAATTGTGGTTTTGGCGGCAGTGTTCCTGTTAATTAGGGCATAGACTAATTGAAATATTGCGCTCATGAATGGCTCAGCGGATTCAGATATCCATAGTGATACCCGTCATGTTGCGTATGCTGGCTACGCTTGATACAGATTTTGTCTTATTCCAGTCGTTTGCGTTATTTAACGAAACAAGTGAGATTAATTATTGTCTTTCGTTTATTAAGCGCCAACAAATTCCACAGCATTGTACAATTTAAGTGGTGACAGTTAACACATACACAACAAATTTACATTAAAACATACAGACGCATCAGGCGTTGGGAACCCTGCCCGTATGCTTATAGCACTTTTATACAAGGTTCTTGGAATTTAGTTCATTTGATTAATGTAAGGAAGGATTGCGCCTTTATGGCGGATCCATTTACATACAAAATAACATCAAGGCGCTTAACGTTTATTTAAAGGGTTAATTATAGGTTTTGAGCCTAGCGGCATTTCTCTGGACCCTCTCTTCCTAGTGCAGGGGTGTCCAACTTGCGGCCCTCCAGCTGCTGCAGGACTACATCTCCCATAATGCTATGCACCTGGCAGAGGAGTATGGGAGATGTAGTCCTGCAGCAGCTGGAGGGCCGCAGGTTGGACACCCCTGTCCTAGTGAATTCATATATACTCTACCCCGATCAAGATGTAGGCTATTGAATTTATACGACCGAGCGTATTTTACCCCCTTTTATTACACTAAACTCTAGAGCACTAAGTGCATGTGTTGGTAAAATAGTAATAAATATTTGTTTTGAAATAGGGCTGTGGTATCCTTTGGCACAAAAAACAGAACAATCGGCGTTGCAGCTAAAAATCAGGTACGTAGCAATCTTCTAAGATCATTTTTTTCCTTTCTATGTGGAAAGTGTGGTAATCATAATATAAGTTGTAATTAATGCAATTTTTCTTATTAAAACACCAATTTTATTAATTAATTTATTTCCTGTGCTGGACAGAGAGAGACCGGCATCTAAATTATCTGCGCAAGTTACATGACCATTTGTCATCGCTTCTTAATGTAGAATTCTGTTTTTATACAGATGATTACCAACGCCAACAACACAGTATCCAGCTTCAAGAAACTTCATAGCCGTGCATTTAGTGATCCGTTTGTCCAGCTGGAGAATAATAATTTGCCTTATGAACTCGTCCAAACGAACAACGGTGTAGTAGGCGTAAAGGTATGTTTGTGTCAGACATCTGCCCTGTGTAACCAGTGCTTGTATCTAATTTATTTGGTTTATTTCTCCAAATGCTTTATTTAAAGCCCTCACGATATAAACAAAGATCTAACTGACCCTTTTATGCTTTACCATGCATGTTCCTTCCGTATGTGAGCCTGGATTTTAGGAAATGTTTTTAATCCTGAACGGTTTATGTTGTAGGTGATGTATATGGAGGAGGAGCACGTGTTTAGTGTGGAGCAGATCACAGCCATGCTGCTGACAAAGCTAAAAGAGACCGCTGAGTATAACCTGAAGAAGCCGGTGACGGATTGCGTCATATCGGTAAGTTTTTAGTCTATGGTGGGTTTTTACTCAACAGATGGAACAATACGTTCCAAACAGATTCTATTTCCCTTCCATTGTGTGCTTTCTATGCTAAAGGTGCTTTGTGTTGCAGGTTCCTTCATTCTTCACTGATGCAGAAAGGAGATCTGTACTGGATGCTGCTCAGATTGTTGGTCTTAACTGCTTAAAGTTAATGAATGATATGACTGCAGGTATGTCCGTGCGAGCATATCTTAGAATTTTGGTTTCTCTGTATTGAAATGTACCATTATGGATTCACTGTACCTGTGATATATAACATACAGTATGTGCTATGGGGGGGGGCCTTCTTACCCTATGGGCGGTTATGTGTCTTCCTCGGCCTCGGAGTTTGAGAGTTCTGCACAGTACATTAGATGTTCCTAGCACTGCGCTCTTCTGGGCTGTGTGTTCTGATGTTGGAGCCGCTCTCCCAGTCTAGAAATCTCAGCCCAAGTGCTGCTATGACCACTGGGACCCTTTGGCCTTCACTCTCGCTCTTTACTTTGATCTGGAAATATATATAATATACAGTTTACAGTGCTATGTAGTAATGACTGCCGTCTCTTTCAGTTGCCCTGAACTATGGAATTTATAAACAGGATCTCCCAGCTCCTGAAGATAAGCCCAAGGTTGTGGTTTTTGCTGACATGGGTCACTCATCTTTCCAGATATCCGCCTGTGCATTTAACAAAGGCAAACTGAAGGTCTGTGTATGAACTGCATCTTTTGCAACTCCCACTGAGACTTTTCCTCACTTTCATTTTATTTAATATGTATATTTTATGTTTGCCTTAAGTTTACGTATTAATAAAGCTGTCTCTTGATTTAGGTTCTTGGCACTGCTTTTGACCCATACCTAGGAGGAAGGAGTTTTGATAAAAAGCTAGTGGAACACTTCTGCGGAGAATTCAAAACCAAATACAAACTGGATGTGAAATCAAAAGTAAGGGCTCTCCTGCGTCTTTATCAGGAGTGTGAAAAGCTGAAGAAGCTGATGAGCAGCAACAGCACAGACCTTCCTCTTAACATTGAATGCTTCATGAATGATCTAGACGTGTCGGGACGCATGAACAGGTGTGTAAATGTGATTATTCGTGGACAAAAAAATGTTTCTCATACACGTGGAAATGACGTGGGTTCCGGAACACTAAAACGATTCTGAAGCAGCGCATTAATGTTTTAATTTGCTAATTTCCTTAATCTAATCAACAACCAACAACCTGTTAAAAATGGGGACCCCCCCAAAACCTAATATCAATGAAAACTAGCATGCGTTTCTCAGGACTGGTTGTTCTAAAATAAAACCTCAGTTTCGCAGGGTTCATCTTATAATAGAATCAAGTTGTTGACTTGCACTAAACCTGTTCGCTGTGTTGAATCTTGCAGGTCAGAATTTGAAAGCTTGTGTTCAGACCTCTTGCAAAGGATAGATGCTCCTCTACAGTCCCTGATGGCACAGATTCAGCTCAGAGTTGAAGATGTCAGTGCAGTGGAGGTCATCGGAGGAGCTACACGAATCCCAGCCGTCAAGGAGAGGATTGCAAAGTTCTTTGGGAAAGAAGTCAGCACAACTTTAAATGCCGATGAAGCCGTTGCTAGAGGGTGTGCTTTGCAGGTAATGTTTTTGCCCTGGGGAAGGGAATTCTTTCATAAAGCAGATCTGCATTGCACCTGCGGAGGAACACAAACTCGGCAGTACTTTATGCGGTGCATTTGGTTCTGCAGCTACACTTCATAGAGATTAATCAAAGTTTATATGGCAAAGGCTTAAAGGATTTGAACCTTACAGATTCTTAACAATCAGTTTGCATAGACTATTACTTTGAGTGTGTGTCATATATAACATTTTATACACTTGGACAGTAAGGAATTCATTACTCCAACGTACTGCATGTAGAGGTGCAATCGGTGTATGTGCTCGGGACTTGTCTTCATCTTATCCAGGCTGTTTTAGTCCTTTTGAGGTGTTCTCTGTACCATATGTTGGCCTTTTGCTGCCAGCATTCTGCAATGCTTGGGAAGCTGAATGAAAAGCAAATGACCTTGTCTGGCTTGCCCACTGTATGTTCCGAGACCCTCGGAATCTTTCCACAACAAGGGCTATTGTATGTTTACCTCGGACTCTTGTGGACCGGAACAAGTGTGGCAAACCAGGAGGCATCTGCTGTAAACTGGATGATCAACAATGTCCTGGTGTAATTTCTGCATTTATTTTTTTATTTTTTTTTCCTTCTCCTAACATGTAATATTTTTGCATTCTGCTAGAAATGTGGCGTTTTATTTTAGGCCTTTACCTACATGTACATGCAACCCTACCAACAAAGAATGCATGTTAAAGTTAATATGTATTCTATAATTGATTACATTTTTCGGAGAATGCTCTCCACAGTCGGGCTAGCGTTACATGTGTTCTGGGAGGTGGGTAAGAGGGTAAATGCACAGGGGATTCTTCTTTTCTACCACTTGAAAATGCATGGATCTATAATTTTACATTTTTGGGGGGAGGCTTTTTATTAATACCCTTTATTTTTATTTTTTGCAGTGTGCAATTTTGTCCCCAGCCTTCAAAGTCAGGGAGTTTTCAGTTACTGATGTGGTTCCGTACTCAATCTCCCTGAAATGGCGCACAGATGCTGATGAAGCTGAGGGGTATGTTTGTCTACTGTGCTTGGTGACATGAATATTTTGGTAATTATTTGTTTTTTAATTTCTGTGTGATCATGTCATGACTCCACCCCCCCCCATCTTTTTCTCTCCAGAATACATGAGGTCTTCAGCAAAAACCATGCAGCTCCTTTTTCTAAAGTTTTAACCTTCTACAGAAAGAATCCATTCCACCTTGAAGCATTTTATTCTGAACCATCTGCAATCCCTTACCCTGAAGCCAAAATAGGTATGATTTTTTTCTTTTCCTTCCCATTCAAATATGTATAAACATGTGGTTTTCAGAGGAAGCCAGTAAAGTGTCTTCCAAATTCTATAAACTTGGCACACTAATGTATGTATACATGTGTATATTAAGTTTTGTTTAATTATTTTGTGTACCCAGGTCATTTTGTTGTGCAGAACATTTCTGCAGCTAAAGATGGCGAGAAATCCAAAGTGAAAGTGAAGGTTCGTTTTAATACTCATGGCATTTTCAGTGTGTCTACTGCCTCTATGGTGGAGCGGATAGAGGCGGACGGGACTGAGGATCAGTCTGAGGCTGATATGGATGTGAAGAGCACTGTAGAAAATGCTGAAGCCGATGTAAGTACTCCATCCCCAAGCCTATTACTGTTCTCACAGTCCTGCATGTAGAAAGGGTAAATTGTGAATATCACAATCATCCTTAGATCCTTGCCCAAGACACTAACATACTGTTTTGGGTTTTTTTTGTTAGTTCCACTAGCTCTGCATTTTAAAACCGTACCCCGGGAATAAGAGTGTGCAGGCATTCATAGGCAATGCAGTTAGATACTTGGCTGTATATTTTTGTAAGACGGTTTGCTTCCGATGATTGTCCAAGTATAATCAACTTAAACTGCATATTTCTTTTTCTTCCCTGAAAATCACTTTTCATTTGCTCCTTGTGCGTGCCTAAGAGTGTGGGAAAACTGCATTTATGACTTTAATAGTGTAAACAGCAATCAAAATTCAGCAGTAAAGGTCAAGCAATATGTCTGTTTTCATTGTAGTTTTTTGATTGATGTGTTAAATTCCAGTTAACTTTAAACTGTCCGTGGGCTAGCAAATCGATTTTGTGCCAATTGTAATATTTAACTTGTGCCCTCTTTCCTCACTGCTAACCCTTTTTGACATCTTTTTGTGCCTGGGTTTTCCTTTCCAGAAGGCTTTCCAGCAAGATAACAGTGATGCTGGAACACAGCCCCAGGTACAAACTGATGGGTCCCACTCTCCTCCTCCACCCGAGCCTGCCAGTGGGGAAAACAAAATGCCTGACACTGAAAAAGTGAGTGAAGTTTAGTTATCATTTTATTGAATGCAGTAGATTGCTTACAAGACAAGATCCACTTCCTTATTGTGCCTCGGGGGAGGAAATGGAGATGCTTCCAAACCTTTGCCAAAGATTGATTCACTAAATGCCTTTTACTAGTAAGGAGTGTCGGTCTTAAATGTTTCTCTCTAGCAATGGATCCATTGGATTTTGGGCTTATCGAGTTTATTATTTTTTGGTTTTTTTTTATCATAAAAAGATGTCTTCATCTGGAACTTGTATTGACCTCTGGCTTTATCCTTGCTAGATGATTTTTCATTAACCATATTCTGTACAAGAATCAGTCAGGTTAATAGGTTAGCATTTACATAAAGGCAATAGACATAGAATTCAGGGAGGCATACATTTTTAAGTGAGGCTATGGGAAAAATGTACAGATAAAGTGATGAATGGAAGAATAGATCAAGTGTATTATTGATGGAAATGATAGACATATTTTTGATGTGTCTCAAGAGCTGCTTAAACTCAGTCTGTCAGTCCAAATCGAAAACTACAGAACACCCCAAATATGTCAAACTCGGAGCACGATTGAAACGTATTAGCAATTGTGTAATTCATATAATGCTCTCATTGGACAGAATCTCCTCTTTTCTGTGGCTCAGTTATTTTATTACTATTTCAGGGACCTGAAAAGAAAATGGATCAACCGCCAGAGGCCAAGAAACCCAAAATAAAGGTCAAGAATATTGAGCTGCCTATTGAGGCAAACCTGGTATGGCAACTCGGGAAGGACCTGCTCAATATGTACATTGAGAATGAGGTGGGTTTTTGTTTTTAGGTCTGTAATAGTGTCAAAGGCTGGTGAAAGGGAGCTGCTCTGTTAAACCTAGACATTGACCCAAATGTTAAAATAATAGCTCTAATGACCACGATCAGCAGTGTATTTTTACTATTCTGAGTAATAACATTCCCAACAGTGAGGCAGTTTATCTTGATCTGCACAATGCATCTTTTTCTACAGGGTAAAATGATTCTCCAAGACAAGCTGGAGAAAGAACGTAATGATGCCAAGAATGCAGTGGAAGAATATGTGTATGAGTTCAGGGACAAGCTTTCTGGACGGTATGGGAAGTTTGTTAGTGAAAAGGTAGGTGGCTTTGCCATTGCACATAATTTTGTTTTAACTGTGGTTCATCATTGTAGATCTTGAAATGATTTGTTCTCCAAAGTGGGTTTATAATCAGCTTTCTGTCTTTCAGGATCTAACTATATTCCTGGATCTATTAACCCATACTGAGGACTGGCTGTATGAGGATGGAGAAGATCAGCCCAAACGGGTGTATGTTGAAAAATTGGATGAGTTAAAGGTAAAGGCTGTTCTATGATTTCTGGGAGAAACGCCCCTCTAAACCCATTGTTTTTACCTTCATTGGGACATTTGAGTTTATCCTTCAACTGCCACAATTTACCATTAGTATTGGAAACTTAAAGATTCCGTAATTACCAAGGGCACCAAAGGAACTTTGGGATCCCTTGGGAAAACCTCTCTGGCTAATCAAAGGTGTCTATATCCACACAGCGTTTTATTAATATGCTAATTGTGAGGTTAAAGCTCCTAATACAGTTTATATTTACTCTGCAGAACTATGTATGACATATATATATACAGTAGTAAATAAATGGGCGGCTGTAACTGGTTGTTTTTGCCAGGACATTCTTATACTTGTATGGGTTTGAAGTCAAACTTGCAGTAAGGACAAATTAGTGACCCTAATGAGTGATGCAAAAAAATATAAAATTGCCCTTTCTGTTTACAGAAACTTGGTAATCCAATTCAGGCAAGATACAAGGAAGCAGAGGAGCGACCAAGACTTTTTGATGAGCTGGGACAAAGACTGCAACATTATGCAAAAATACTAGAGGAATACAGAAACCAGGTACAGAAATTGGTTAGATGTCTAGATATGGGGGAAGGTGGGAGTTTGTGGGTTTCACCGACTAGATTGTAACCTCACGAGAGCAGTGCCCTCTTCTCCCTTTCTACCAGTTTTTGTATGTGATTTAAAAGTATTCTGACTCTGTAAAAGCGCCACGGAATCTGCTGGTGCTTTCTAAATGTAATGTAGATATGTATAAATTGCAAACTGATTTATCAGGTAACATGTCCAACAGTTGGAAACTACTACAGAAAATAAATTGGGATCTCCCCATAAATTACCGCAGGGTGTGCTTTGCATTGAATGCTCCATTTCCGAGCACGTCCCCTTTCATTGAATTGCGGGCACTGTTTAACCATTTCTTTAACGTTCCTTTTAAAGAGCGAGACGTATCAGCATATCAGCAGCATTGATATGGAAAAGGTAGAGAAGAGCGTCAGGGAAACGATGCAGTGGATGAATAACGCAATGAATGCTCAAGATAAACAACCACTGGATCAGGAACCCGTTATCTATGCACATGAAATCAAAGCCAAGCGTGCTGTAAGTATACATTTGTACTTAAATTCATGGCAGATATTGAGAAACGGCCCCCAAGCAGACCTGTTAATGCTCGCGTTTTTTATTTCATTTTTTTTTCTCACCTTTTAGGCACTGGACAGTAGCTGTCATGGAATTGTTTCACAGCCGAAACCAAAGCCCGAGTCGCCACAGAAAGATAAACCAGTTAATGGCATGAACCAGAACAATGGAGAGAACGTAAAAACCGAAAAGAACAAGGAGAATCCTGACCCTCCCCAGCAGAACGGGGAATGCAATCCAAATGACAATAATACCGTTGAAATGGACTTTGATTAAAGAGGGCAACTAACAAGGCAACTAGAAAGGTTTTCTCTTCCGTTGCCTGCCTCTAGTTGGGAAATCTGTAAATGCAAATTTATTCCGGAGTCTTTTGTTTCAGTATCTGTTAGATGTGACCAAACACTGTCTGAGGACTATTTATTATGACCTGTTTAGTTGTTTCTAATTGGTTTTCCATTCACTGTATTATATGGCACACCAGTCTATTTTAAAAAATACCTTGGAAAAAAACAAATTCCTGTGGAATTGTGAACTTTCATATCACGCTTCTGTGCTGAGTTAAACTTTCAAGGCACAGGCGGCATTTAGAATTCTGCTTTTTAGGGGTCTGAGCTTCAATTACCAGAGGGACAGCATCTTCTAAAATGTATTATTTTTGTGCATGCCACAATGTTAATATCTAGAAGTTGTCACAAATGGACCATCAAAGTGATACATTTTGGTTATTTATTTTTGAAAGGTTTTTTTCGTAGAAAATGAAGCTGTATTTTAGTTAAGTGGCTTTGATGGCAGAAGATTCCATGTTTTGTTTAGATCTACTTGTTTCCTCTAAAGAAAGCTGAAGGATGTGCTGCGAATGTTGTGAATTGTGGAACCTCCAGTGAACTTTAATTAATTAAAAGTTCTGGAAAAAATGTCCAGTTGTGTTTGGTTTTTATTTTATGGTGGATTTATGATGGAACAATCTTAATTCTGTAATAAAATGGTAACATTTCAAGAAGCGGGTACATAATTTCTATAATTGAAAATTGAGTGCCGGGAAATAAAGCTGAAGTAGCAATGTCTGATGCATAGTATGTGATATATTCACTTAAGTCATTTGATGACATGAGGTGGAACACTCATAATCTGATCTGATTCATTATGAAGGCCAATGCATGCAGGTTTCTATGAGGAAAGTAAAATGAAGTAGTAAGGGCTCCTGAGAGCACCTTTTGGGGTGGCCGAGCACATGAAAAGAAAATGCGGAAACAAATATTTGGCTGATTTACATTGCACCAAAATGCTCTGCAGGCTGTACTGTGGATAATCGGGACACAACAGGCAGCTGATTGGAAACTCGATACATGAGCATAAAATTGTTGCATGTGGCCCTACGTATCCAGCAGTCTGCTTAGGTGGGCCCTGAACAAGCAATCTAGAAGGAGGAAGGGGCTGTTACACAGGCGCTGGAAGTCAGCCATGTATTTGGTTAACTTGTATCAGCAGCTCAAGATGAAACTGCTGTACATCTCCAATTAGAGTTGTTTTATGTATGGTTAAGGATTGGATGGGTTATGCCTTTTTACTGGTAGATCTGGTAAGTAAACACATTTTTCTTTAGTTGCTAATATATCTAAAACATTATCTGTTAACCTCTACTTACGATACAAGGCCATTCTGGAAGCCTTGCTGAGCAAATCTATTCTCCATAGTTGGTGCAGCTAGCACGACCACAAGGAACCTCTTGAGTATTTTACTGCGCCCCTTGGAATGGAATGCAGAAAGCGGTCGGTATATACGGTGAGGGGGTGCTGTCTGTATTTTAACCACTCTTTCCGTAAGCGAGCTACTACTGAAAGATCAGACAAGGGTTACAAAGAATGTTACTGGTGGCGATTACCTTCCTATGTTATAACAAAACAAGAAAAAAAACCCTAGATTAAATTTCAATAAGATTTAAAGGTGCCTATTTACCATCATTTTTATTTTTTCCCTCCTCTCTTTATGTAAACCTTTGGCATGTAGATAGAAACACCAAGAAGCCAAAAGCACTCCTAGATGTTCAGTCTTATGACTTCATGATTATGCTGTAATTATGTGATTAATCTTAATGTTCTAATTCAGAAGCGGCAAATGTGTATGCCAAAGACTGGGGATTCTTAATGAAAGAAGAATCTTCACAATATCCAAGTACGATCGCCAGAAATCATGATTGTCGCTATGTGTCACTAATGGTTGGGAAACAAAATAGTTTTTTTCAACTTTATAGCAAGTCTATTTGCATCGCCCCCCCCATTAGGATATCGCAACGGAACCTGTGCAGAAGCAATCATAATATTTATTAAATATAAGAAACCTTTCCATGAACAGCAGAGGTTCATTAATGTGAACCATTTTATATTGTTTACTATAAAATAAAGCATTGTGTATAAAACCGGTATTGTGTTAAAATGGACTTCCAGGATCATTATCAGTATTTTCATAAATGCAACGGAAGAACAACTCTTATGTGCATGAGAAAATTTTTAATAAATAATACAGGAAACATTGTGAGAATAAACAATACACGCTAAATAAACGATAAAAAAAGCAGCACTTTTAAAATTCTCCGTTCTCATCCTTTTTACATGATTTTCAGAGTTTGAAATATTTATAACTTAAAATGTTGGAAATAATGCTATTTTCTGAAGGTCAAATGTCTTCCACAAGCAGTATTTTCGTAAACGGGTGCATTATTCATGAGTGGACGTAGCTGTGGAACGGGTCGGTGCCTGCAGCAGACATGTCTGGCTTTTCAAACTTGAGAGAGCTACTTTCAAGGTCAAAGTACTTGAGACTATGGAAGGCATTTTGTCCACCATGATCCATGGGATTATTTGAATTCTTATTTTTCTCGTGACGCAACCTAAAAAGTCAAATTACACATAATGTTTTCGGAAAGCAGGCAGAGATATTTTTAATGTATGTTGAACATCAGTTTTGATGACAGGAAAATATCTCCAAAAGTAACATGACAGTGTAGAAAATCAGTCAAGATCCTGATTCATAATGGAATCAGGGCTCCTAATTGTATAAAAATATATATATATTTTATTTTGCTGGGGTTTTCTATTAATACATGTTGTTTCTCTGGGCAAACAAAGTATAAGTGAAAAGGCGGAACATACTCTGGACATGGTAGTCCCGCCAAGCTGGTGTGATGAACGTAGTAGTAGTAGGTTGAAAAAAGACTTCAGTCCATCGAGTTCAACCGTTCAGACATACCTACTTCTAAAGTTCTACAGTTGATCCAAAAGAAGGCAAAAAGACCCTACTAGAGCAATTACCAATTATGCCACAACAGGGAAAAAAATCCTTCTTGATTCCATAGTGGCAATCAGATTACTCCCTGGAACAACGTGCTAACCCAACTGTCCTTTTAACAGTTGTAGCCCTTTATGTTATGCTTAACCAGAAAAGCATCCAGAGTTACTCTCCTGTATTCCTGATTGAAAGGGAACCTACATGGTGTGTAACGACACCAAAACATTTCCTGGTTTACCTCTAGATTAGTAAAAGGTTGATACGTTAGTAAAGTTGATAGTCATAGCCAGAGACTGGTTGGGTTACTCCCGTAGTGGCTTACCTTTTTCCCATGATATGTGAAACATCCCACTTTTTTATTTCTTCTTTGATATCCTTTTCTGTAACAGTGATTGGTAAGTAAATTGCAGCGTAGTTTACTTCACTCTGTAAGATAAGTATTATTGTAAAATAATTAGGTTGGATAGTATATCAATAGGTTGATTTAAAAATAATGTGTACACAATAACGTTTACACAAGTTAGTGATACCTTTTAGCGGCCTAAAAATGTTATAATGTAAGATAGAGTCACAATAAATAGTCATAAGAAACCGGAGATAATGTACACATTCATTTATGGTATATTTCAAATGCAGAGGACTATTGATGTGTTTCAGGAAAATAGGAATATGATTGCTGCATGCATGCTGGATTAGCTCTATGTAGTCAATGAAACATTGAAATCATTTAACATCTATCAAATCCTGGTTTCCAACCTTAGCATCTGAAGTACCATCTTTTCCCCCACATGATATGGCTTCTGGACTATGTACATCTTCTTCTAGAATACGATGAGTAGGCATGCTTTCTGGATCAATGAGGATCTCATATGGCACCATAGGGTGTTTCCAGGATGCAGGGGTTAAAACCTCCCATGGATCTACTTGACCAAATGTCCCTGGAAACACAGAAGTATATAACATATTAGACTTGTATGAATTTATATTTAACTCATTTTGTTAAATTTGCTAGTGTGAATAAAAACGAGGAGAGACCCCCAACAATTGGAGCAAAGGGGGAGAGGATGTCTCCGTGGTGTGCGTGGAGGCTCCGTCTTGTTGCAGAAATACTTTGAAGAAGAGAGAGAAGAATGCAGATGGAGACGTGAAGGCAGAGCAGCGATACATCAGAGAAGCAGAAGCATAATCAGAGGCTGAGCAGTGGAGAAGGTGAAGCAGAAGAGAAGATGGAGAAATAGGGATGTGGAGGCAGGGAAACATGTCACAGAAAGTAGGGAGAGAGTGAGTGAGTAACTAAAAACAGTACATTTTGTTTCAACCGAAATGGAAGGAAACAAAATTCATTGTCCAAAAACAAATGGACCAACAACAAAGCAAAAAAAATGTCCGCATAGTTTTTAGGCCATGTGCACACGTCTATATACATCAATCTCCTATGTAATTTCTGAAATAGTGGGAGACACAACAGACTTACCAATAAATTGTCCTGCCAAACTCCAGAGTCGCACCGAGCAGTCCAGGGATGACGACAAGATGACATTATCTACATCTATTACCTCCAGACTGCAAAGAATGAAAATATTGTTAGGGAGTAAATGCCAAAGAAAAGGAAAACATAAGAACAAGTGTCTGTGCACTTAGCCTGGGAAAATGGGTACCCAGCACCATTCTTGAGGGTTTTGAAGGCTACGACAGGCCTCCTTGTAAGAGTGTTCCAAATACACATCAATAGGTGTTTGGGTGCCCACACCAATGGCTACATATAACCAAATCCAGGAACTGTTACTGTTATCTAACTCGGGTCATTGACTGGCTCACACAGTAGGACTATTTCATTCTATTTAATTTATTAGTATTTAATCTAAATTTGAGGAACTAGATGGAATCTTCCGTTTTCCTGTTGTTATAAACTATGGTTCCTGGAGGTTTATTGGAGCTGTAGTTAATGACAACAGTATGAGTCACGTCTGCCTACACCTTCATTAAAGGCAGCTCTTCGTACACAGAGTTTGTAGGGCAGAGGAGAAAAAAAAAAGCAGAGGTGGAGAATTATGGCATTTTATATTTCTACTGAATCAAGATGTTTTTAAGCAATAATTAACAGATAAAAATGTTTCCCACTGTTTAGAGACAGGAGACAGGAACACACACATTACTTACTGTGTAATCATGTCCACGTGAGCACGCCAACAATTCACAGCTATGCAAATACAAAGAAATACACTTTAAATGAAGTTTCTTATTTTACTTAGCAACCAACCATTAAGAAAAAACACAGTAAATGTGAAGAGTTTACAATGCTATTGACGCAACATCGCAATAATAGTATAATCACATTCAATATGTTCAAGAGCTTCCACCCAGGTCCCAGAACCCACTCTGCTATCAACATCCTGAAGACTATTACATCAAAACATATTTGAGTCTCAGAAAGGTGCTGCTCTGTTTGAGTGCTGGGGGTTCTCATGGTTTTATATGGCGGGTAGAGGTTCACTCTAGCCTAGACCTTGAAGGGAAAGGTCTGGGAAGGCGGAAACCCCTCAGCTACCAAACCGAGGCCTATTCCCTGTTGGGTGATCAAATTCCATGCTACAATGGTGCTTAATGGTCCTCTTGACCTCACCTGTTGTCTCTGTCGTGTTATGTCCTGTCTACCCATTGTACAGCACTATGGAATTTGATGGCGCTATATAAATAAATAAATAATAATAATAATTAATGGGCAAGTTCCAGGGGGGATCTCAGATCTCCCCAACAATTTCACTTTGTCTTCAGATGCTGTGCATCCTTAATAACAGGAAATTACACCATATCCCAGTGCTCACCAATAAGGGCAGTGGCCATGCTGTCTTGGTTCAGATCTAGAGCAGCGTTGAAGATAATTACATTGCTAATGGAAGGGGGGGGGCTGTTTACTGCTTAAGGGGGATAACAACATTAAACTGTTTATTAGGGGAAACACATTTTATCTGGTAAAGATTAAAAGAGGACAATAAAACAAGCAGATAATTATTTAAATTATGGCAAAACAGTGATGTCTACCTTTCCTATGTTATGTTATTGGGAACGGAGGCAAAGCACCAACATGTTACATATTATTCAGCAGTCCGCTTAACCTTTATTATATGCAGCTGTCTGATCCCAGAGGCACACACACAAATTCTCTCACACCCATCAACTCCATTCTGTCACTGAAATTTTAAAATAAAAATCTCCAAAACACACTGATTCACCAACAAAAAGCACATGAAATAGGTATGAGTGCTAGATGATGTAACCGCAACACTATCCCTTTACAAACTAGAATAATGCTAAAATAATGCATTTTGGGTCAGCTTTGATGGTTCTCATATTGTTTTCTGAACTAACACCAAGAACACATTTAGATGAAGCCAACACATTTTTTTTTAAAAATACAGAAAAACTATTTGAGGGCAGGACATTAGTGGGAAGTGGAATGGTGCATAGTTTCAATGACAAATGTACCAACTTGCCTTCTGGTGCACCCAGTGGTATATTTTGGCCTAGTCCAAGGGTGGAAGGCCTGTGGTTAGTGGCAGCCTGCAGTAGGGATCACCCTCGCTGCTGAATGGCCACGGAGGAACCCCCACCACATGTTGGGGTTCGGTGGACTGTCCTGGGTCAGGCCCAGGACAGCACCATTCATAATTGTATTACTGGGTGCACCTCTGTGGCTAGACTACTCTATGCCTTATACAAGCTAAATAAAGAGAGTAACCGGTTACTGCTGCTGAGTTGCTTTAAGTAACAATAATTTGCTTTCCATTCGAATGTGGAACGTAACGTACATTTAGCTGGTTCTTTCTCACTTCCGTGTATTGCATAATCGTTGATGTCATAGACGTACACAAAGCCAGCGTAGTCTGCGGCAAACATGAGCGTGTTGTCTTCATTAACAGCGATGCAGCAGACTTGTGATTCCACTTGTGACTAAAAGAAATTATCTTACATTAATTATTTAATTCCATCAATACTTGATCCGAAAAACTTTTCGCATTAAGGAGGCCGCAGCATATTTCTATATATTTTCTACCTATCCTACAATACCTGAACCTGGTCATAGACAGCGGACCCAGAGGTGCTGCCTACCAAGAGGTGGAAAGCAGACACTTTAGTTTATTACTTATGTGGTTACCATCTGATTCCAGCAGGTTATATTCAGTATATAATCAGTAAAAACAAAACACACTCAACACATTTACTCATATCTGAACTTACTGGTTTAAAGCTGGCCAAAAGCTTTCCCCCGTGTAACAAGTTCCAAAAATTGACAGTACCTGGAAAATACATAAGTCTCCTGATTAGGTTCAAGTTAACAAAAATATGTTATTATAATCAGACTGCGAAACTCCCACTGCCTTCCCATTATACCTTGAGCTCCATTGGAAACAAGTGAAGCTGCAGCTTGAAGTTTAGATCGGCTTCTGAGAAACACAATCTGGCTAACACTTTTGTCTGTAGCTGTTCCAAGAAATGTGCATGGAGATTAGTAATTTTGAATCATCAGCAGGTTATTTTGCATATGGGATAGCTTAGATAGAATAATCACAGTTTATTCTAAAGAAGAAGGACAACTACCAGCATAGAATACTCAATAGTGACAAAGCTTTGTTCTTCTTTTTGAAAGCTAAGTAACAAAAGACAAAACAAAGTGAAAGGTACCGTTCTTTCCAGAAGAAACTGGTGGCCTTTTTTTAAGGGAATTATAATAATTTTAATTTTAAGATAAATTTTGTTGTTCAGTAACTTTTGGGTTTATTCAAATGGTGGGTTAAGTTGCGTGACTAGACTCAGCTTTGGTTGCACTTCATTGCATGGTAATATTCTTAAAAATGACATATACATTAATATATGAATTGTTTGGAAGTGCATGCCAGTAAAGTATCAGGTGAAAGCATGCAAGTTGAAGGACAACTCTTCCTCTGACATATATACAGGTTGAGTATATCTTCTCACCTGTGTGTCCACTCAATTGTAAAGACTTCTCCCCGCAGAACAAGAGTGATTCCTGCTCATTGTTTAAGCTCACCTGGAGCACTTTAGGTCCAGAAAAGGGGAAGCCTGACCAATGGAGCTGACAGCAAGGAGTCAGGGAGAAGCCAAAAAACGAGGGGAAAGGATCTCCTGACTACAGGTCTTTCCTGCCCCCTCCCCTAAAGTCATGAGTATCCCTTATCTGAATTTCCTTTATCTGGAAAAAAAGATCGGATTTCGGATAAAGGATTTTCGGATCATTTTAGATAAAGGATTTTCGGATCATTTCGGATAAAGGATTTTTGGATAAGGGATACTGAACCTATCAATACACATACCGTATTGGCTCGAATATAGGCTTTAAAGTGGGGGTGCGGCCTATATTCGGGGTCTAGCGCCCGACGCCCGGGACATGCAGTCCCGGGCGCCGGGCAGGCAGCGGGGTTAGGATACAGATCCCCCGCAGCGGTGCAGGGGACCTGCATCCTACTCTCTGATACGCTCAGACTGCCTCCCCTGCCAGCACTTTCCACGGGAGGTTGTCTAAGCACATCGTGTGGACGGTCACCGGCTGCGGAGGTTGTTTACCCACATTGCCGCAGCCGGTGACCGTCCACACGATGCGTTTTACCTCTGCCCCCAAGACTTACCAGAGCAGACTCCCGGGTGTCTTGCGGGACCGGCGGGGGACATCTACGCAATACGCGTATACAACTTCCGGTGCCGGCACTCAGCGGATGTACCGTATTGGCTCGGATATAGGCCGCCCCCGTATATAGGCCGCACCCTAAAAGTTTGGTGCTTTTTCTTTAAAAAAGCACCAAACTTTTAGGGTGCGGCCTATATACGGGGGCGGCCTACATCCGAGCCAATAAGGTATATGTTGTGTGTGCGTCAGAATGTTGGGTGTGTACATGAGATGTTTGATGTGTATGTTTGTGTTATCTGGTTGATAATACCATGAGCGATCATCATATCAGTGAGTTTGAGTTACCATCAGCATGGCTGAGGGTGCTCAGTTTGTGTCATTTCTGCAAAGCTTGGTCAGTATGAACAAGCATGTTTTTAAGCAATAAGGGGAGCAAGATGGTGTTGTCGGGGGATATTTATTAATATATTTAGTGTTTGTTTCAAGTGTTTTTTTTTTCTCCTTTGTCTTTATTTTATCTGTTCTTGATTGAAATTGATGCATTGAGCTATTTTAATTCCCGTACTGTGATCGCATGCAAAAAAACTAGATACTCCAAAAATGGATTATTAATTATTTTCTTAAAATGCACAAACAGGAACATGAAAGGAAATTCTTAAGGTTTATCGTTGAGCAAAGATTATTCTTAATCTAGATGTAATGGCAACAAAAACAACAGTCAACAGCATGGCTCCAAAAAAAACAGACCTAAATGTTTTCATGCTGAATTATTTTACATGCTGTTCCTATGGCAACACTGTTTTGGAACACAATCATTTCATGTAAAAGGTTTCCAGCACGGCAAACACAAAATCTCTTTGTTCATATGTTTTCAGAGAGTGGATTTCTATTGGTAATGTGCACAGGAGTGTTATACATATTTATGTTCACATTATTGTGCGGTACTAGGATAAATATATACATTTACGGTATTACTGGCGGGGGCAGACTGGCCCAGAACGGTGGATGTGTGGTTTTTGGCCACTGTCTTAAAGTGATTCATATTACAGATTTAACACAACAGTGAAAAGTTGTGAAAAATGCCTTATAGGATGTGCTCCCCCCAAAAAACCCATCTGGAACAAACATCTGGTCTTAAACGGACTGTATGAACCGAGCATGTCTGTAAGCAGACTTTACACAATTATTGGATCCTTCCTATGCTCTATATATGGGGTTCTATGCAAAGCTCTTCAGGAAATACATATTGGACAGGACTGGATAGTGTGCATTTGTTGACGGACAAATATGCATTGGGTCATTATATTCTTGGCCAATTGCTGGTCTATTTCTCACCGGGGTTGAAATCTGAAAGTTGATTTTGCTTATTGTGAAATAAAAAGAAGATAGTTGTGTGATATTGCGTCTTATAGATTACCAGGTTGGTGTTGATGAGTTACATCCTGACATTGTGTCAAGTATTAATGTATATTGTTTTTATCATGATGCTGCCATTTTTAGGACTAAGGTGTGTGAAATGCAGTACTAATCCTACACTATTTCAAATAGAAAAATAGCAGATACACTAACCTCCTCCAGAGGACTTAACATGAGCAGGGGTATTAATACGGCAGTGTATGTGACCTGAAACCATGTTCCATATAATTATTTCGCCATCGTAACTGGAGCTGGCGAGGAGATTAGGTGGATTTTGGGCAATGCACAGAATATCTTCAGCGTGACCTCGGATCTGTAGAAGACAAGGAATGCATGGGTGAGATCATATACACTATATGGACAAAATTATTGGGACACCTGACCATTACACCAACAGGTCCTTTTATGACATTGCATTCTAAATACATAGACATTAATATGTGGTTGGACCCCCCTTTGTAGCTATAACAGCTTCCACTCTTCTGGGAAGGCTTTCCACAAGAGTTTGGAGTATTTCTGTGGGAATTATTGCCCATTCATCCAGTAGAGAATTTGTGAGGTTAGACACTTATGATGGATGAGAAGGCCTAGCTCGCAATCTCCAAGTCAAGTTCCTCCACACCAAATTCATCCAACCATGTCTTTATGGACCTTGCTTTGTGCAATGAGGCACAGTCGTGTTAAATTAGAAAAGGGCCTTCCCCAAACTGCTCCCACAAAGTTGGCATGACTGTGTCCGAGTGTACAGACAGACTTACCATCCAATCATACAGAACAATATAATGTAAAGAAACAGAATTTGCATTCAATTCTAGTTATCATTAAATAACCTTCACGCTAAAACTAACACTGTGAATGTTCTTGTTAATGCATATTTCAATTATTGAATTAGCAGTTAAATCTGACACACACCTAATGTTATTGATAAACAATTATTTTAGGGGTCATAAGGACCTTGAGACCCAAAAAAGGAGTGCAAGATTCAAGCCAAAGCCAAATTTAATACACAGTAAAAGCACTAAGTAGTAGATCATGTATAATTTTGAAGATTGCTCTGGCAATTAATTATAATGGAGCAACATAGCACGCTCTCATACGGCATATTCTCAACACTACGAGTTTGCAGATGAGCCAGATATGGTTGGAGAAAGTAAAGAAATTGCACTACAACTATTAAACAATAAGCCGTCCTTACTAAATCATCCTGCCAGCAAGGCTGTGGTTCCTGCAAGTGACGCAAGTCATCTTCAGAATCCTGTGAAGAAGAAACAATACATATTTGTAGACATTTATTATTTGTCATCGTCATATCAATCATTTCTCCATGCATTTATATGCAGGCCATTGTGTACCCAAAAGTGTATAATTTGCACTGATTTACTGTTGAAAAAACACATAGCAAAAAATGCTGACGTTATTTTTGGATGACACGTGTTCAAATCCCATTGGATATAAAGATTCTCATTTTGAAGAGTTGTTGTCATTTAATCCATGTTGTTGGAGATTTGGGAGATATGTAATGTAAGGGAATTAAATTTATCAAAGACAGCCAAGAGATGTAGGTAGCCCTCGTTATATTAGACTTTATGCTCAAACGGCACCAGAACCTGAGGAACCTGATGCATTTGAAGACAAGTTCTTTGTAGCTGTGTCTTATAAATATTTATCGCCATTACCAATATGAACTCTTGTATCTGATGATATATACTCACAAAATACATGTTTATTCTTCTGTCCCATCCAACTGAAATAATGTATCTGAAATACAAAATAGCCATAAAGCAGATACTAAAGTTGATGTAATGGAACACAACACTTTCAGCTTGGATTGCATCCAATCGCGATTATAAAACCTATGCCGGTTTCCACAAATTCACACAGTAAGCTTCTGTGATATAGTGGGTTTTTGTAATGTTTGTTAATTGTTCTGAAGCTCTTTATCTTAAATTTAAGGGGCTTTTTTACCTTAAAAGAAAGCCAGTGGGGACAATAGCATGTCAGCCAACCTGTCCTAATGGACCTCCAGCAAACTTAATAAAAAGGGAGAAATAACTTAATTGGGAGAAATAATCATGCAGATATCATGTTATACAGCGAAGGTGGGCTCTACAGCATTTACATTATATGGATTTATTTAGTGTATAGAACTGGAAACTGTGCTTTATTCAGGAAAAGTAACAGATACAGTTAAAATGGTTTCAGAAAGGTAGGATTTCAAGGTTAAATTCCCGTAGGCAGGCAAGGTAAAATGAGAGGATCTGAAATATAGCTCAACTAATCCCCGCGTTTGGCTATTATATTTTTATTCCTTGTGCTCTACAAATTTCTGTCTGAGCTCCACTTTCAATGAATTTTTACTCTTACATAGGAGTGCCTAGGGGCTAATGAAAATCAGCATGTCTTCTAAGTGCAGAAATAAGTCAAGATGAGGATGCATTTTCTATTTTCTATATCATCCGCTCCAGCTGACATTAATTGAGTCAATGTTAAACATCAGTATATCTGTCACATCCATCATGTCTGTGGCTGATTTATTTAAATTGTCATCACCAAATGCACACTGACTACATTTCCACAGGAGTCTTGTGAATAAACCGGAAAAACACTTACTTGTGTCTGTTAATTTCCACATATATGCAGTCACAGATCTCCTCTGATTTATTCCCTAAAAAGTAAAATAGTTTATTGTTAGGGTATTGCTGTTCGGTTGAAACATAAAAACACAGAACTGGTGGTAGCTACAAACTATTAGAACCAATCTTTTTTTTTTTTTAGTTATAGATTAATCTGACTTTACCAGGGGATAAGTTCTTACCAATTTCTGCTTGTTGGAAAATATGGAACCCGCTCCCATGACTTCTATCTGACATGCTTTGAGAGCAAGTAACAATGGGACAGCCATTACCTCTTTTTAGCGTGTGCAGACATTGTCCATTATTGTAATTCCAGATTTTCAAACAACCATCTCTTCCTCCAGTTATTAACCTATAATGTGAATAGAACATCGATTTCAGCATTCCTACACACACCTATACACATATACAGACATTGACACATACAGTACATGTCTAGCTATAAACTTTACTTTTATTCTGCTTATCTTACAGTCTAGCTGGTTTTTAATTGTACTGCATTAAAAATAACTGTTTTAGCATTTTTACAACATTTTAGTTAACATGTAAGCGTAAAAATAAAAGCCTAGCTCCCAATTGGAGCCCTCTCCGGTTACACTTTGCTGGCCCATGCTCTCTGCCAGACCCAGCTAAGCCAGGCTACGGAAAAACCCCCTCCCAGATAAAACACAGGGGTCCAGACAGGTAATATAAACCTGCGCCTTACATTGCCCTGAGAGTGTGAGGATCCATACATATGACCCGCACGTGATACATATGATCCATAAATATGACCCGCACATGATACATATGATCCATACATATGACCTGCACATGTTACATATAACCCATACATATGACCCGCACATGATACATATGACTCATACAGATGACCCCACATGATACATATGACCCATACAGATGACCCGCATATGATACATATGACCCATACAGATGACCCGCACATGATACATATGATCCATACATATGACCTGCACATGTTACATATAACCCATACATATGACCCACACATGATACATATGACAATGCACACGATACAATACAACACCTACCTGGGGATGTACAGTGTCACATTACATATCAATATATATATATATTTATTTTTTTTGAAGAGCAATTTGTCTAAATGCAAGGTTTTCGCAGGAAACGGTCTCTGAAAAACACCTAACTTCTATTCCAAGGTTATAGATCCTATATTTTCAATGTTCTTTTTTTATGTTTTGCATTTCTAGGCTGCCTACATAAACAAGTGACATCTTTGATATTTACATACCTTCTCCCGCTGGGGTCAAAGTCAATGCACGTTATGCCTGCTTCACCATGTGCATTGTTAAACTCAAACACTTGTCTGCCTGTTTCGAAATCCCACACTTTTACCATCTACAGATAAATAAAGAACATGCTTTTTCAGAAGAATTGCAAATATTTTTTTCATACACACAAAAGGAAGCTTAAACCGAGATAGTAGTGTACTTTACAACTCGTGATGAAAAAAAATCAAACATGAAACTGGTGATGAAGGTCACAACAACGCATAACATGCGTTTAATCTGTTAAAATTAACTGATGTGAACTTGTGGTGTAATAAACTTTTTAAAAGTGGTTGAACTGGTTACAAAATACAATACAATACAATAATAGATCTGCGTCTACCTCTCTTGGAACTCAATGTACTTGGGGTGTGCAGCTGAAGCTCTCCCTGAGGCAACTAGGACATGAGTTAGACGATTTCCTAAAAAATTAATTGCAATAAATCAAGAATAGAGGCATCTGGGCACGCTGGTAAATCTTATGTTGTTAACTGCTTCAGCAGTTTAGAAGTATTTGCCCTTAATGGAGATCTAACACTTCCTACTCTTTATCTGCCGTGTCTCTACATAATGCTATGTTGGCCGGCACACATCTTTGTTTAAGGGGAACTCTTTTCTGAATTTGTACTCATTCTAAAACGGCTCTTCTAAGGCATTTGCCACTGTGCTGGTGTGAAACGGTCTCTTTTGTGCAGTCACATTAAACTGTCTCACAGGTGCTATTATCACATTTACAAGGTAGCGTCTTCATACAGACTTACAGATCCTTCTGAGCAGGTTATCACTTGTCTAAAGGCTTTGTTATATTTACAGCATAGAACTGGCTCTTTGTGAGAGATGTCTAGATGAGGCTGAGTCGCTGACCTTTAAAAGAATGAAAAGGAAAAATCTATTACAATTAGGAAGTTTTTTCATCAAATCTTGCTCATAACATTACTTTTTTCACTATTATACAATGCTGCAGAATATGATAGCTCTATGCAAATCAATAAATAAATACTTTATTATTTTATTTTCCTGTTTCTTACATGCCTGGTGATCTAATGTTTCCAACTAATGTTCAGAACGCGACATGAATAATTACAAGAATTAGTTACAATGACCCTACTTGCAGTGTAGGGAGGCTGTGCCAAGGGCTATGTCCATTCGCCCATTCTTGATGGCCATCACTTTATGTAAGTGAAAAGATTACTTTGATCTAAAATAAGATCCTTTAAAATATGGACTTTAAAAGATCCAATGCTTTTAAAAAGCAAAACCAGAAAGCAAATTGCTTAGTAGATTATTTTGCACATAATGATTATAAAAATATACATCTTTTAGTCTACATATAAATTAACCATATAAATTAACATAAAAAATACTGCCTAATGTAGTTGAGCATATCAAACATTTAGAAAGAAATAAATTTACCATCCAGCAGCTTCAATACTGTGTACATTAGTATATGCTTCTTAAAAGCCTGGGTGAAAAGATAGATGTATCTTACTTGAGCTTTAGTTGAAGGAGGTTGATTGAATCTGTTGTAACACAAAGTGCTTTGATGCTCGGTATATACACGCAAGCAGTTAGTTCTCCTGAAATCCCACTGGATTTGGAGCTGGCAGTGAACACACAGGTCTGATTCTGTATATCCCAGATCTAAAAAAACATGGAAGATGTAAGAGTACACGTTAAAATGAAACGTGTTTGCAGTTTAACAGCCTGAAAGCTACCTGTTAGGTATGATGGATGCAGAGCCTTCTGAAAAGCCAGCAGATAGTAAAAAATTAAACTGTGAAACAAACTTCATTGAATGCAGTGCCTAGGACTATCTGGTTGGTAAATAATACCTGTATCAAAAAAATTTTTACAAAATAATCCCTTTAAGCCAGTTTTATTCCTAATGACGTTAATGGTGCCATGTTTTGTGATTATGTTAAATCCTTCATGGCGGCATGGAACATAATGCAGATGGGGACTGGTTTCTGGTGATGGGGACTGCACCACCACTGGAGCAGCCCGGTGTGAATTTATAGCGCTGTCCCTGGTCACGTGATCACTGAAATTACCTAATCTTTTGGTAAAAGGTGGTTGATTTAAGAGACAACAAAATATACCACTTCATACATTAAATGTTATACTGTAGGGGGCATTTAACAGTATATCAATGTGATCAGTACAGTTTTTGCAGTATATCATTTGCTGCATTTATATTTGAAGGGTGTTTTTCTTTGTATGCACTATATATATATATATATATATATATATATGTAAAAGGGTGAAGCCGTATTAGTCCAGTACATTTTTTTGGATATAGTATGCGGTGATACCTTTTTTATTGGACTAACATAATATTAAAAAGACAAGCTTTCGAGAGTAATCCTCCCTTCATCAGGTCCGAAGCAATACTAATCAACTTGTAACCTCTATCATGTTGATTAGTATTGCTTCGGACCTGATGAAGGGAGGATAACTCTCGAAAGCTTGTCTTTTTAATATTATGTTAGTCCAATAAAAAAGGTATCACCGCATACTATATCCAAAAAAAAAAATATATATATATTATCTGAAGAAGGCTCCTTTCCTGGATGCAGCAGTTGTAATGTGTATAGATAGGCAAACCAAATAAAGTAATATATCATTTGTATGAGTGCACTAAATAAGGTAGTCTGTCATTTATATGGGTGCATTAAATAATAACTAATTATTGACCAAACACGGTCACCTTTTTGAATGAAATGTCCATAATACCCTTGGTTATGAAGGGTTAATTACATTTATATACTTCCCTTTGCTTTAGAAAGAAAACCACAGAAATGTCCACTAGGGAGAGCACCAAATCTATGTAAAGCCTTAGAATGGTTTTCTTTTTTTTTTTTTAAGGTCCGCTAGCAAAATATGAAATATTGTCATCAATAGAAAAGCCCTGCTCATTTTTCTCCATGGCTGTAGAAGTTTGCTAAAAGGGTCTCATTTGTCCCTATCCCCTAATTAACACCAGTAATCTGTTGTTCTCTGCATTGCGGGCAAATGCTAGTCCAGTTGCAACTGTATGAAGTGCAAACTAAGTGGAATGGGTGATGCAGGGTGATCAGTAGCCACCGCAAAAACTTACTTTAAACAACACAAGGTTACCGTGTACTTGCTGTCAACATGGAGATCCCTGCTCTGACCCACAGCAAGAATAAAACCATGTGATCTGAGCCCAATGTGAATAAATTATTGTTTACAGGAATGGAGAGGGACTCTATGCAGACACAAATTAAGACCAACGGTAAAAGTTTCCAAGGCCTTTCACTGGACTTTTTGCAAGAACTATAGTTTTCCAAGGTTCTAGACCTCAACTGGTCCAATAAGCAATCCATGGGACCAGAAATAATCCAGAAACCAAAGTTAGGAACGGACAAATTGCAAGTGCTGTTAGCTCATGGAGAATTCATTCAAAAACTATGGTATTGTAGGTCAGTAAGCACCTTAAACAACACAACAGATACATTTATTCTAGAGCAGACTACACTAGCTCACTGAATGGGACAACAGCAACCAAGAGGGAAGTGCCAAGGACTGAGTAATGTATGGCAAGAAGGCTGAAGTTCTTGAACATGGGGGTTATAAAAAAAGAGTGATTCTGGTGCAACATTTTAAAAATCAGCCTGAAATGAGAGGAATTGCACATTTTACTGGTAGCATTCAGCATGGCTCCTACTAAGTATAGTTTTGCTCATCCACACAAATACCAAGAATAGTAAAATCAAATCAATAGCAGGGGCACGAAAAAACCCACTCAGACCCTGCCGTCATTCTGTACACAGTCTTACTCACACTGTTTGAATAAAAATGTCACATTGCAATGTTATACATACACACTCACTAACATACCTTTATAGTACAGTCCATGGCAATGGAAAATATCTTGTTTTCCTCTGGAGAAATATCAACGGAAAAGATAGGTGCAGTGTGGCCTCTTAGCATTCCTGTCGATCGTCTAAAACACAATATTTTGTCTTGTTACATTCATTATAATCAAGACGCACATATAATAGAATGGTATTTTCTTTCTTCAAAGCATTCATTTGTAGTCATACATGATAGCCGTTTTAAGGGCTTTAAAGTGGAGGACTGTGCTGAGCTGGAACAACCTTCTCCATTGCATGTTGTACTTGGCACCACACATACTTAAGATGTTATATGCTGGCACTCAGCAGTAAGGAGAGATGTATCTTGGCTGGGCACTGCCTTTGGCCTGACCCAGGGCATCGCCTCAGCTTCTTCCTCCTACCAGTTGCCACCATGCCCTCTGTCTATCATTCTGACATCATATCCTAGTGCACTGCATGTGTTGTGTAGCGTAAGGTCGCCATGGAGGCTGTGCTGGCTCGGCACAATGCTCCATAGTGTATATGGGCCAGTTACAAGACCCAACTAGCCCAATAAGAAGTGGCATGCTGGGGAGCCTGATCTCCCAATAGGGCTATCTGCCTCTGGTTATTCAGCAGGGGAGCTGCTGCTACCCTGAGAACTCCCACCAAGTATTATAGCAAACACAAAATGAAGAAATAAATGATCATTTACATTATTTTCCCTCAAGTCAGGCCCTTACTCTGGCACATAGAGATTCCACATGCGGATTATTCGGTCCATTCCCCCGGTCACAACAAGACTATTCTTTTTGCAAAAGGCGAATGTTTTCACTCCTTTGTACACGTGGAACACAGTCTGATCTCCAGCAGCCCTCTTCTGGGGTGGTCCAGCTGTGACCTGTGTACGTCGGCTCTTGGTATCCTCTGCAAGTTCTCTTATATCTTTCATCTGCTGGTCTATATTTGTTGTCCCGATGGTGCAACCTGGATACATGTATACAGTAAAATTATTCCAGAAAATGTATCCCGTATGCCATTAAGGAATGATTACCTTTTAAAATATGCAGTCTCTTGTCCTTATAATTTTTGTCAGTAATTTAGGTTATCTAGGTGTGTCTTAAAAATATCTGTGAGATGCAATCTTTATTTCTGCCCTGGCTTCAGAAAGAATGCATTCGTTGCATGATATTTTATGGAAGAAATATAAAGGTTAACGTGGAAAATACCTATTACTAAAGCGGTAGATTCATCATTGGAGGCTGAAATGACAGCTTTAATGGAGTCGTAGTATTTCATCTGAAGAAGAAAAACAGCAGAAACTAATTAAACATTAACAACACTAATGATACATTTGTGACATCCCAGCCAGTCATTGTATTATACTAATATGTCATTTTAATGTTTAAGCTCATAGTGCTACAGAGCCTATATATATTCTGATACCTGTGTTACCCAATCATTGTGTACTTTCCAACGGATGAAAGATACATGAGTGGACAGTACTGTACTGTCGATGCCTATGGTAGGCATACAGCTATCCAGCCTTGGCATCTTTTTCCATATTCTAGGGATGAAATGACATAATCAGTTTTGCTTATAAATTATATGCATTTAATATTTTGTATATATCCTCCAGAAACCAGTTGAATCATTGTCCTATCACAGAAGACAGTTGAACACATGGTATTCCTGGTTAGGTTCCCTCAAACTATCACCTCCTTTGCAGAACCAAAAATATTCCTTTAATAGGGATTATCTGAAGTCCCAATAGCTCCTTTAAATTTGAGTATTTAGTTATAGTCTAGACTTTATGAAAGCTTGGTAAAATTTTTTGTGTTTTCTGTTGTAGACTTTTCTTACCTCAGTGTTTCTCCTACAGATGTTAAATGTAAAATGTTCACACAACCCTGATGAAGAAACAAAATAAATTACAAAATTATATATATATATATATAAGAAATAACCATTAGACCTTACTCAATATCTACTAATTAGAAGGGCTGTTTGCTGTCCTCATACTTCTGACCATGCAATGTCCTGTGGGTGGAACCATGCATCTTCAGGAAGGGAAACCTAAATCATTATGAGGATGCCATAAAACAAGCCCTACTTGAGGAGTAAAGCCAGTGTGGACCCTATGCAAAACACATTAACATCATCTAATGGCAATTTCAGTACCAGCTTGGTTCAGTGAGGTTCCACATAAAGTAAGTTTGAGGGGAGAAACCCCTATGAAAAGGGTGGAATTTTAAGAATGTCCTGACTTTGATATCACTAAGAACATCTGAAAATGTTCACTGGAAGGTTTAATTAAATACTTTAGTAAGTAAAATACAGTATTTTTTATCCATGTTTATAAAGGGACTCTACCTGGTCATCACCATAGAAAATCATACATTCATCAGTGTCTGTCCCACTAAAAGAGAAGTAAAGAGCATTAATATTCTTATTTAAATTCTATATTTGAAAAATATTAAACCATTTTAATATGCCACTTTACTAAATCTATCCTGAAAGTAAAATGGGATTCACAATGCAATAAGAGGCACTTGGGTAGATGTGAATGCAAGAAGTTGAAATATAAATCTGCCGGAGTAAAAGTAATTTTCCTGGTAGATTAATGCATATAAAACCTTCTGCCAAGTATGCCTACCTGCTTGGTAGAAATTACAAAGTATATATTTACACATGCTAGAGCTTTCTTGCTATGTTTTATAAAACAAGCAGTGAAATGTTAATGTAATAACATTTAAGTAGTTAAAATGAGTAGGGCCCTCTTCTCCTTTGCACCAGTTTGTTATTGTATGTGTTTCTAAATTGTTCTTCTGACTGTAGCAGCACTGCGGAATCTGCTGGCGCTTTATAAATAAATGTAATGTAATGTCTTCACTATACGTTATGAAAGGCCCCTCCAATCCCAGCTAGCTTGCATAGTCCATAGCTAAATGTCGGGAGACTTTTGTTCCAGGTTATGTTCCAGAGTAAATATGAATAATGCAGTGCCACCTTGGACATTCTTTTATAAGAATCTCACCAGTGTCGACCACCAATCAGTTATAGTGAAGCTGAGAGGTCACCTCAATGATGCAGCCAATATGCCTCTTTTTGTCAAGAAACTGTAAACTATTAGAAATCAAGTTTTATTGCATACTAAGAAGCAGGTCCACCTTCTTCTGATTTGCTTGGCTGTTCTGTGCTTGGCAGGCATCAGTAAAAGTGTAGAATTGACCTTGGGCTGTTTGATTTTTAAGAAGTCATTAGCTAAGCTTTAATTGCAATTCAACATATAACCACAATGGAAGCCTGGAATAATATTCTTCTGGTGCCATTTCCACTACGACAAATACATTGTCCTGTGCACTTCCTATGAATATTCTACAGAATGCTTAAAGTACACATTGATGGTTTATATATAATTCATAATTCCTTTGTTTGTGCAAGAGAATGATCCCCTTATTTTTTTTCAAAAATTTACAATGTATGAACCTCAGATGTTCCCCTAATTTATAAAATCAAGAGAAGAGACACTGCAATCATACTTTACCAGTAGTCTAGTTTTAAAGGTAGAGTCTCCAGCCCGGTGATTTGGCAGTATGGTTCCAGGTTTGATAATTCATAGAGTTGGATCTCTCGGTCTCTGTGCATAGATATATATTACAAACTGTTACTTCCCACTAAACAATGAATACTGGTAAAACCCCCACAGAATACTGTAAAATTTGTTTATAAATTTTTAGATGTCCCAAATCTAGGGTTTATGCAGGAGGGACATAGTGTTCTTTTAAAGTGGACACTTGCAAGATGTTGCCTAGAAACACATTATCACCTAATATACATTGGCATTTGAGGCACCATTTTCTTCCTCCTACACTCATTTTTATGGGGAGATTATGTTTTGTATGGATTAACTGTTGAACAGTCTGTGAGTTTTGTGACTTAGAGAGCAGAGATCTAATTTCTAACTGGCTGCCCAACTGGTTCTGCGGTAAAAGATGATCCACATATCTGTGAACTACCCAGTTTTGACATTGAGTCTCAGGGTAAAGCTCTTCTCTGGATCAGTTTCTTCTTTCTTCAGGTAAGCGGGTGGTGTTTGGCCATGCCAATCTAAACCTCTCCACACCTTCTAAAGGATGTCTGGAGTTAGCACCATCTCTATGCCCAGCTAATCCTTCCCTAATGTGGTGCTAGTCGTGCCCCAGGAAGTTCTGAGGAATGCAGATCAATGCTGGGACCCTCAGCAGGCAGTAGAATAGCCTTTACACATTAACCTTCTACTATCTGTCACCTTCAGTGGAATCAGATAAAAGACAACTATAAAACTGCAGGCACATATCTCCAACTCTGCTCCCTAGATGTCAGGGACAATGGAACAGACAAGGTACACGGGGAGCATCTGTAGGTCTACTATTAAAGATGAACATGGCTTTTATAAGAGTTGATTTTATAAAATCATGTCACCTAATTTTGAAGCATTACTCTGTGTTTTGTAAGCTTAGATTCATCGATTACTTTATGTTGTAATCAAGCCTAGGAGCTTGTGGGGAAAGCAAGGATTACTTCATCTTCAGCCATTACCAGGTTGTACCAAAAAAGGAACCAGGATTATCAACCTGACATGACCCTGCTATAAATCAGCCCTGAAATTAGCATTCACAAAATCTATGACATAACTTTCTGCATCATAACAAATGCTCAAATGCTCTTAGTTATATAGTCAAAAGCTTAGGCTTTCCAGTGACATAACCATTTCCACCAGGTCATCTGGGAATTATAAACAACACTTATGTTTTACTTACCCAGTTCCCAAAACCAATTTATTATACTGAGTCATTATAGTAAAATCAGTCACCCATTTCGGCATCTTTTTCACACTTTTTTCCTGAAACATAATCAAGGTGCTGTCATCAGAACTAATTTAAAGGATCAAATAGATTTGCCTTGATTTATTAATTTCTTATTACATTGTTTGCTGTGAGAACAAGTGCTTGGCAAAAAAAAGCAATGAAAATATATATAAAGTTATTTGTCATTTGTCAGTTTTTTGACACCAAACTGTTGCACACTGCAGGTTTTGCTAATCTGCATGTCATGGGCCACACACACAGGGTCAGGGCAATGATCAATCTAAACCTTAATCCTTAAACATTTGTTGATAATGCATGGTATGAGATTCAGCTGCCTTATCTACAAATAACAAACATGGATTCTAGACAACTGCTGGTTAAAAAAGCTACATTGAAATCCACAGGAAACCGAAAGAAAGCTGTTATTGAATGGGTTGCGAGTATTAAATTGATATATTTAACAATTACATTTTTGTATATTGTTTGCTGCAAAACAAAAACTAAGAGAGGTAAATCTCAACCTCACAGTGTTACATTTCTAGCTGTGATGAGCTTCATCTGTGGCAACAACCTGTACTTCACAGTGGTTTCATGCTGTTCTGTGACTATGAGAGCATAGCATTCGTTTTTTGGAATTGTGCCCTGGCGGTTGAAGTGCAGACTAGTAAGTACGAGTTTAGTGTGTTTAATCTTGTCTATGTTTGTCTATATTTTAAATGAGTCATTGAATCAAGCTGAAGACTATTGTGCATTTTTTCCCCCGCTTTTGCTAGATAGCATTCTCATATGGTGAAAGCAAAACTATTGGTAACCATAGAAAATGCCAGTTGTGAGGTTAAAAAGTATACTTTTGTGAATAGATACAACTATATTCTGATCTCAGTCCTCACACTATGTTACAAATTACATCATTGTGTAGGTGCCAGAGACACAGCTGAGTACCTCTGAGTATCCTAGGATTCTGTTTCAAAGCATGACATAACCAAACCTTTAGTCTGCCAAGTCATGAGCAGTTATGTATTAGTTTATATTAGAACAGAAAATGATCAAAATGACATTCTTCGAATAAGGTTCCTAATAAAATTCCTATGGAATGCATGCACTGTCTGCAACAAGCTCACTGTTTATGACCTAGGAGAAAAGTATAGTTAAAATGATACCATTTATTGGCTAACTGAGAGTTTGATTGCGAGCTTTCGAGACCAAGTTGTTAGGTCCCTTCCTCAGGCATTAATGAAGCTAACACAGACTTTTCTAAATACAAAAGCACAATTCACACGTTAACAAAGACTTTAGATAAACACAGAGGTATTGGGGGATTTGTTCAGCAGTAAATTAGTTGGACTAGCAGAGATCCAATGGATAGATATGGTTCAATCAAAGCATCCTTGGTCAGTTCACTCCCTGGTTAGAGGGGCCATAAAACCATTAGACATATGCCAGATTCATGAAGGTGTCAAATGTTCCCAGGAATAAGTTGTTTGTAGTTAATTCGAATTGTGAAGGGATTAATGGTTAGTGATGTTATAATGGGAGATGAATTCTCTGTCTCTGTTGAGGCCAGTGAGTAGGGTATTAAAACGGTATATTAGTTTGATCTCCCATATCTTTCTCTCCCTCTGGGTGCGGAACGATCCCATCAGTACTGACAGCTTCACATCCTGAATGCTGTGTCCAGGCAGACAGAAGTGTTCTCCAACAGGAGTATCTATTTTTTTTCTGTTTGATGGTATGTCTGTGGGAATTAAACCGTTTGTGTAATGCTTGGCCTGTTTCCCCCACGTACATCGCTGTTGGGCATTTAGCACACATGATGAGGTACATCACGTTAGATGATTTGCACGTAAAGCAGCCATTGGTTTTGTGGTGTAAGTGTGAGCCTGGTATCTGTATTTCATCTGTGGGAAGGATGTGTGCACAGGTCTCACATCTCTTTTGTTGGCAGGGAGAGGTACCATTTGCTGTTCGCCTGTGAAGGGTGCTCCTCACTATACATTGTTTGAGATTGGGAGGCTGTTTGAATGAGAGCAGTGGGGGATGTGGGAATACCGTCTGAAGTCTTTCATCAGTGTGCAAGATTTCTTGTAGTTCCTTTGAGATCTTGCGCAGGGCTTCCATTTCTGGATTATAGGTGACCACTAATGGTACTCGATCTCTTTTTTGTGGCTGCTGGTATCTCAGAAGGTTTTCTCTGGGGATATTGATGGCTTTCTGTATTTGGGAGTCTGTGATTTTTGTACTGTACCCATGGTTTATGAATTCCTCCCTGAGATTCTGGAGGTGTTTATCTCTGTCCATAGGATCCGAACAGATGCGGTTATATTGAATAGCTTGACTGTATATGATTGAGTTTTTGGTATGTCTGGGATGGAAGCTGTTGTGTTTCAGATAGGTTGGTCTATCTGTTGGTTTGCGGTAGAGTTAAGTCTGAATTGACTTGTTCCTTATGTAGATGGTAGTGTCCAGGAACTGGATGTTAGTGCGGGAGTAGCTCAGTTTCAGGTTTATAGTGGGATGAAAGCAGGGCCGGCCTTAGGGGTGTGCGACCAGTGCGACCGCACAGGGCGCCATGGTAGCAGCGGCGCCTGCCCGGGACTTAACTTAAAACATCGGGGTTTTTTTGTTTTAACTTTATTTAACATCTTTAATGTTAAATAAAGTTTTAAAAAAAAAAACCCGATGCTTTAATCTAAGTCCCGGGCAGGGGCGCTGAGCGGTTGCTCGTGAAGTTCTCAGCAACCGCTCGGCACCCCTTACTCTCCGTGACTCTGTCGCGGTGCCAGCATCTCATGTTGAGCGCCGGACTATTCCGGCGCTCAACATGAAATGCAGGCACCGCGGCAGAGCGAGAAGACGGATGCCTCCCGCTCTCACCGCAGGACTCCGGCAACAAGGTAAGGGGGGGGTGTAGTTTGAAGGGGCGGGGGGGTGTAGTTTGAAGGGGCGGGGGGGTGTAGTTTGAAGGGGCAGAGGGGGGGTGCAGTTTGAAGGGGCAGAGGGGGGGTAGTTTGAAGGGGCGGGGGGGTAGTTTGAAGGGGCAGAGGGGAGGGGTAGTTTGAAGGGGCAGAGAGGGGGGATAGTGAGGGGGGGCACCAGAGGAGTAGTCCGCACAGTGCGCCACAACGTCTAAGGCCGGCTCTGGATGAAAGGCATTATAGCCTTCATGAAATCTGAGGAGTTCCTCTTCGCTACCAGTCCAGATGATTAGTATATCGTCGATGTAGCGGAGATATACCAGCGGTTTGTTGTGGCAGGTGGAGATGTAGTCCTCCTCCAGTCTGGCCATGAATAAATTGGCATATTGTGGTGCCATTCGTGTGCCCATTGCAGTCCCCATTTTTTGGAGATAAAAGTCCTGTCTAAATGTGAAGTAGTTGTGGTTGAGGATAAAATGTATTAGTTGTGTTATGGGTTCCATTCCTAGGTTCTCCTGTTCTAGGTATTTGCGGCAAGCTGCTATACCGTCACGATGGGGAATGTTGGTGTAGAGGGATTCTACATCCATGGTAGCAAGAATGGTGCCCTCAGGAACTGTGCCGATGTTGGTAAGTTTGTTGAGAAGATCGGTGGTGTCTTGGAGGTAACTGGGCAATCTCTTTACTAAGGGTTTAAGGATTTTTTCAACCCAGCCAGAAATATTTTCTGTAAGGGTTTCGACTCCTGAAATTATGGGTCTTCCGGGGTTTCCCTCTGTGTATTTTGGGGAGCATGTAGAAGGAGCCCACTTTGGGGTCAGTTGGCACCAAGCCTTCCACCTGTTGTCTGATGTTGGGCGGCAGTGCTTTTATGACCTATTCATTTTCAACAACCTCATCCAGTCGTGCTGCTTTACAACACTTTATCTCTCCACTGTTATCCTCAAATACTCTCCGAACTGCCCTCTTTGCTCTTTCTACAATTTAAGATGCTTTTTAGCCATTATCAATTTTTCCCACACATGTCTCCAAGATGTTACTTGTTACATATTCCCACTTTAAATACTCGAAGCCCACCCATTCAGAGAGGCATACAGTCTGTCTGTCTCATATCAGTATTCTAATAGAGAACCTATGTTCTACCAACCTTCAAGATCTCCAGCCACTAACTCTTTACATGACCTTCTCTGTAATCTAATCATCCTACTGATTTACTTTACTGAGAGAGTGGTAGATGAGTATACACAGGTACAATATATACTGAGATGATAATAATAATAATAATAATAATAAATACTAAAAAATAATACTAATAGTATCTTTTTCAGTGGCTGCATCATTTATATATATATATATATATATATATATATATATATATATATACAGTGAGAGAGATAGAGATACAGACAGACAGAGACAGAGATAGTCCATGTGTCCTCCACTCACTATTATCACAGGTCTGAGGTGTAATATGCCTGGTGTTGCTACCGAACCATTAAGATACTGATCCACAAAAACGAGGCACTCGTAGGACTCGACTTTTCACAAAAACACTTACTGATAAATAATCAATAACGTAAGATCTTTAATCTCCCCAATCGTCCCATTTACACCATGCCTCCATAGCCTCCATACACTACTTTGAAAGACACGAACCAGAGGTGACATTCTGACCCTTCCTGCCATTTTCTCCCTAAACAGCTGTGTGCAGTGGCTACTCTAGAAACAATATATAGGGGGGGCACACAAGATACCACAGTCAAACTGGGGGGGCATACATAATTTCCAAAAGTAATGTGCTATGGAATTATACTTTTGTTATTGGGCTAAAATAATACTTGATCATGGGAAGCCTGAAGCCACAATTGAGTGCGACTAATCCTTGAAATAAATATTATAGCACAATAAATAACTTTTCCACTAAATGATTTCAGGGCCTTGAACGGTTTGCCCCCTGAAGTCACTACAACTCCAGGAGGGCATTTTATCTCTGGATAAATATAAATGAAATCATTCCTACTGTAAGTTAAGTGCCAGGAAACAGATGACCAAACACACACACCAACACGGGCTCTGTCACACCGACACCCAGACACACACCAGGACAGGCTCTGCCACACCGACAACCAAACACACACACCAGGACAGGCTTTGCCACACAGACACCCATACACATCAGGACAGGCTCTGCCACACCCACATCCAAACACACACACCAGGACAGGCTCTGACACACTGACACCCAAACACACACCCTAGGAAGGCTCTGCCACACTGACAACTGAACACACACACCAGGACAGGCTCTGCCACACCAACACCTAAACACACACCCGAGGATAGGCTCTGCTACACTGATAACCAAAAACACACAAACAGCAGGACACAATCTACGTCACAGACATCTACATCAGGATGGATTTTTCACACTGCATTGTCGTTTATACCCCCCTTAGTGTTTTTGCCCCTTGTGTATTGATGCCCCTGCTGCCCATATATATTAATATTAGCCCCAGTTGCCAATAGCAGGTATAGATCAACACATTTACACACAAACCAAGCTTTGCATGTATAGATCAACTGAAATTCACTTGTGATCTCAGCACTGAAGGTATATATAAAATAAACAGAATCAGACATACAAATCCTGTATTTGCAGGTATACAATAGTATATGAAAGGTAGCATTGCAGGTATAGATCAAATAAATGTATAGGCAAAAGTCGGGGCGCATAGATATGTGGGAAAAAATAAAACAAATATAGTGTAATAAGTAAATACGAAAAAAATAAAAATAGAGATGTTAGTAATTGGAAAACTTTACAATTACTGAAAACCTGGACTTTACATGGACTTGATGACCATCCACTTATCTTTATAAAGGACACTGCTCTTACGCATAACCCAGTTGTTATGCCTACTTGTTTGTAAGTTTTTAATCTATATTCATTAAACAATATCTTTTTTTACTGCACTATTTCGTTTCTTATCTTCTACACAGAAGCTCCTAAGACGAAAGAGAGTATGGATTTTTGACGAGCTTTCAATTTCTTATACACTTGTGAGTGCAACTAACATCTCTATTTTTATTTTTTTCGTATTTACTTATTACACTATATTTGTTTTATTTTTTCCCACATATCTATGCGCCCCGACTTTTGCCTATACATCATTTGTTATAACACTTATGAGGAGTGTTGATCTGCGGGAGCAGCAAGATTTGTAGGGTACTGTAATTTATTTTATATTCATTTTTCAAGACCTACCCACTCGTGAAGGTGTTTCTTTTCCGTTCTATATAGATCAAATAAATACATGGAAACAGCATTGCAGGTATTAATCAACTGAATAAGACATAAAAACACTGTATTTGCAGGTATACATAAATAATGTATGGAAATATATAGCTATGGATCTACAGAATAACGCAAAAACCCAGCTTTGCAGGTACGTCATTAAAAGGTATATTTAAAACCCCCTAAATTACAGGCATAGATCACAGGTTGCACACCCCAAAGCCAGCCCTGGCGTCCACACTGCCCACACAGCAATCACACTCCTATCATACCCAGGCAACCAGTAAATGCTGGTACCTAGGCATGATGGGACTGTGCTTGCTGTGATTGCTGTTAGCAATCACACTCCTATCATGCCAGGTCAGCCAGTACATGCTGGTACAGGGTGGCTGTAAGTGATGTGTAGACCCCATACTGCTGGCAGCATCAATACACAAGGGGGGCAGCTAGCTAGGTTTCAGCATGTACTGGCTGACTTGGAATGATAGGAGTGTGATTGCTAACAGCAATCAAAGTCCCATCATGCCTAGGTTCCAGCACTTACACATCCAACCAGTAAATGCTGGAACCTAGGCATGATGGGACTGTGATTGCTGTTAGCAATCACACTCCTATCATGCCAGGTCAGCCAGTACATGCTAGTACAGGGTGGCTGTAAGTGATGTGTAGACCCCATACTGCTGGCAGCATCAATACACAAGGGGGGCAGCTAGCTAGGTTTCAGCATGTACTGGCTGACTTGGCATGATAGGAGTGTGATTGCTAACAGCAATCACAGTCCCATCATGCCTAGGTTCCAGCACTTACACATCCATGCTATCACACACACTCATTCATTCATATACTCATTCATTCACAGATTAATTCCCTCAATCACGCATACTGATTCAAACACCCTCCCCTTACCTGCACTGCAGCTCCTCGATGCCGCTCACAGACTTCAGCAGAGGGCGCGGCCTCCCTCTGCGTTCTCTCCTGCACAGAGGAAGCAGGACTGGAGCAGAGTCATGTGATGTCACGTGAACTCTGCTAGGTTCCGCTTCCTCTATGTCAGGGGTTCTCAAACTGCGGCCCTCCAGCTGCTGCAGGACTACATCTCCCATACTCCTCAGCCAGCCCCTTAGCTGAAGGAGCATTATGGGAGATGTAGTCCTGCAGCAGCTGGAGGGCCGCAGTTTGAGAACCCCTGCTCTATGCAGTACAGAAGAGTAGCAGTGCTCGAGGTGCGGCCCGTGTAAGATCGGTTGCCCTGGCTGCCGATCTTACGCGGGCCGCACCCTCTCTCTCCTCCGCATTAAAAATAAAAAAGACAGGATTTAAAGTTGCATTGCGACTTTATTCCAAATTCGGCAGGGGGGCAACAGGGGCGGCGACGCCACTGGCTGTGTGTCCCTCAACGTCACCGAGATCCTCAGCTGACGTCAGCGGGACCGCCAGCCGACGTCAGCAGAAAGTTGTTTCAGAATTGCAAGGGTCAGGGTGTTCAAAAAATATGATCAGGATTTGGAGATACTTGGGTTTATGTGAATATTTTCTTATCCTATTAGCAATGCTACTTGTAGTATATATACGTTAATATGGGCCAAATTTAAGATATGAAAGTATTTAGTGGTAAATTCTAACCTAGCTGTCAGGTCAAGTGGGCGACAGACCCTCTGCCACAAAAGAAGGGGCAGGTTGCCCTAATAGGTGATCAGGTTCCCCAGTGTCATCTTCCTTGTAACCAGCACACTTACACCATGGGTATCTGCACCTACCAGGCACAGCCTCTACTGTATAGCATTCTTACCCTGCGCTGTGCATTCTTCTTCTGATGAGTTCAGGGGTATGACATAATTTCCTGGTGCTTGCCAAAGAGGACAACACTAATTGAGTTTAGCCTTATTGTGAATTAAATATTGCATATTTAAGATCCATAATGAAATTAAAAGTTTGCATTTTGGTCTAAGCATTTATTTATACCTCCAATGTGACTCTAGCAAAAAAAGTAATGTTAAATGGTACTTACATATATTGTTTTGTCACGTTTCAGTTTGAGCTGTGTAGACCAAAAGTATATATGCCCATCGTCTCTCATTACTATCAAGGTGTCATCTGGCATTGGAAAAACCCGGAGGATTGGGCTGCCATGAATGATTTGCTGGGCTGTAGAAGGCAATGTAAAGCTTATCTGTTTGCGTCTCTGATGTAATTCCTCCAGCTCAGAGTAGTCTAGCTGCAGGTAGGTGCAAAATTCTTCCTGAAAATACAACAAGCATCTCAGATCATTGGAAATGTGTACAGATAATGGCAATTTTTCTTGGACACTTGTGCATCGGTTTTGTAGACAATGGCCTGCTTGGGAAATTCATATGGGTTCCACACAACTGTGTCACCAAATTATTATCGCCTGCCTCCCACAGGCCTATGCTTCAAAACATTATATATATCACAAGATTTAAAATCTAGACAGCACTGTACTAGATGTCTTGTAGCTTACCCAATGGATTTTGCCCTTGGCTGCAAAGTCTATTTTCATAAAGAGTTTTTCAATCAGTTCATCGTTCTGAAAAATGAAAAGAATATATTGTGTCAAAGTCATGAGTCCTGAGACGTCACGATGGAAAACCAATGCAAGGACTGGGAAATATATATATATATATATATATATATATATATATATATATATATATATATATATAATGTAACAGGTCATATCCTTGTTATACACAGTGTTTGGAGGAGCTAGAAATTAATATAGCAAAGGGCCAATAGGCATCACCATTATTTCTATATTTATCCCAACCCCTCATTGCATGCAGGTGGCAAAAGAGGGGAGGCTCAAAGGCTATATTTTATAACCCTCCATCCCAATGTACATTGAGGAAGAGGTCAAGAGGTCCCTTCTACTCTATACCCCTGTATAAAGAATAAAAGTGAGGGGGGATTACCATTGGCTTCTCTATGGTTCACCGGATTTTCTGGAAACCATCCCAATTAAAAGTTAACATAATTTAATAAACTGTTGTAAAGTTCAACCTTCAATACATGATATTTAATACAACCTTCAATACATGATATTATTTCATATACTTAATGCACAAATATGTCAAAATTACATTTCCAGGCAATACTCACATTTCCTTGTAATTTTAAACATTTCTTTACAATCTGTTTGAACTTCTCTACATCAATTGACTTTTGCCCTTTCTTTTCAAGCTCCTGAGATAAAAAATCAATACATCAGCTGATAAATATAACATTTATTGCTGTGTAAATTAAATATGAATTACTTAATAGTAACAACATATTAAACCATTGTAGCAATTTTGTTGTGCTCAGTGAACCCACATTTTCAATTGTATTGTGAGCAAGTCATGGCAAGAAGATCTAAATGACCTGGATAAAGGCTATTATTGGTTTAGTCACCATTCAAACACCAAATCAACATTGTCAATTCATGTTAAAGCACATTGCAAGGTCCAGGGTTGAGAAATACTCCATAACCATAGAAATTGTATTCATCTTTGAACAACTTGAATATATACGGTATATAGAAACACAGATTTTGACAACAAAGAAAAAAATGTTAAGCCTATCTATTCTGCCCATTTTTCTTGTAAAAACCTAAAAATGTGTTGTCTTGTGTTCTGGATAGCCATATGCCTACTCCATGCAAGTTTAAATTTAACCAAATCACACATGGTAAGCTTGTGTATCTCCATCTGTTAAACTACAACACCTACAACGTGCCAAGATACGAGTCACGCAACTATACATGATGTACTATAGTTGGAAGGCTATTTTACCCATTGAATGGTTTTTGGCGTGGTTGATAAATATATTAAGTTTAAAACAGCCTGTCATTTAACCACAACAAGTCTGTACAGGTGATTGCTGCAATATAGGATAACTAATGTACCATCTAAGATGACTTAAACATTGTTACCAGAGGAGTACGTCATGAAATGTTGTGTTTGTACAGAGGTTGATATTCAAGTTAGACAGCATGCTGTTTATACATTTCTTTAGCCACAGAGTAAGGCTGTTATTCTTCGCATGAATCTCTAATGCGTGAAAGGCCTGTCTCCTTTATTTATGTCAAAAACAGTAGAATATCCACAGTAGAATATCCACATCAAATGAGTTATTCTCTCGGAAGATACAGGTGCTTATCCTCTATCTTGCAACATGCACACAATAGATACAATTATTTTTAAATGTCAACTATTCATTCAATCCTCTAGTATTACAGTATATACAGGTATGTACCCATAACCTTAAAATCTAAAACACATCCTATTAATATAACTACTTTAGAAACCCAAACAGATCCTGATGAAATTGGGAATAATGTAACAAGAAGTTAGGTTCTAAGTACAAGAAGACACTGCATTGCATTTTGGTATTACAGAAACGTAAAGACTACTTAGGTAGCAGGGATGCCACTGGGTGCTACAGTGAGGCCCCTGGGGAAATATATACATTTGTACCTAAACAAAATTAAGCTATCATCATTCCATATCAATTCAAGTGAAAGGATTAAGCTCTGTGTTCCAGTAAAACAGAAAGCGGCAACATCTGCTCACTAGATACACAAAGACTTAAGATGTTGACCTCATTCCTCATATGTGCCTAGACTGGCACTACTGACGAGGTCCATGAAGGCCCAAATATGCATCTGGCCTTGCTGGTTTCCTTGTACATAGGAAATGTGCATTTGATTTTGTTTTTGGACTGCCTGTTGGGAAAGGATCAGACTGACATGGTGGTGGTGGAGATTTTTCCTCTGTGATGGCACAAGTAAGGGACACCTTGAGCCGCTCCTGAGCTTGGCCACACCATGGTAACACACTAAGACATGTCCATTCTCAGTTGAGTTGTTTCCAAAAATCTATAACACAGGTTCACAGGGAGAAAAATCCATTATATTTATTTGTAGAATATCACCAGGCCTCAATACCTAAACCATAAAGAGATGTATTAATTCATAATTTAACGTGCCAATTCTTAGTTTTGGTATTGTGAGCTGGTAGTTTTTCTTTCTTTCTTTTCTTTTCTTTTTTTTTTTTTTTTTTTTGTTGTTGTTTTGTTTTGTTTTTTTACTTATAAAAGCAGAATTAAATATTATGTACCTACTTCAAAAGCATTCTTCAGTTTCTGTAGCTGCTCTAATGTCATTTGGTGTTCGATCTGTAAACAAAAAAAAACTTTTAAAATGTTTGGATTTTATTTTACAGAAATGTATTACCAATTATGATATGTATAACATGCAAAATAAATGTACACTACTGTTCAAAAGTTTGGGGTTACTTAGCTGCTTTCACGAAAAATAATTTTCTAATGATCAATTGGCCTTTTAAACTTAAACTTGGTTAGGGAACACAATGTGCCATTGGAACACAGGAGTGATGGGAGTGATAAAGGACACATATGACGCATATGAAGATAAATGAGCAGTTTCCAGCTACAATAGTCATTTACAAAATTAACAACCGCCACACTGTAATTCTTGCTTTTCTTTCAAAATCAAGGACACTTCTAAACTTGTGAATGGTAGTGTAGGTTTAACATTTGCATGCACAATAGATCAAGAAAGAAGAAAGAAATTATTTCAACTCTTAGTCATTTGGAAATATACGCAGGTAAATGACATTACAGAATGTGTTTGTAAAAGAGAGGATAAGTTTTGTTTCTTATGAAAAATGCGCAGAAGAAAGGGGAAACAAAACTTACCTGTGTCTGAACTTTAAAAAAAAAATAACTTGTGTTTATTGCAAAGGGCACTGGGTAGAAATGCTGTTTGACTGATGGTACTATTAGAGAAACTATAAATTATATCATGTACTTTCTATAATACAAGAAATCATAGTTTTAATGCATGTAGGATTGTTACCTTCTCTTTTCTGAGACTCTTGGAAGGATCGGAGGATCTTTCTTTATCTGTTATATTGTTTGCCATTCCCAGTGAATGTCTTCTATGTTGGCCCTTTATCAGAGCCTTCTGCAGCCATTCCGGTTGGCTTTGCTCCTGCTCTTCAGGTTCTTCTATGTAACAAGTTGGAGATAGCGTCTGGAATCTCGGAGCTCCCACTGCAGTTTTTGCTCGTTGATGAGTGAGCTGGGAGTTTACAGCTGTTTTTCTTATTTCACTAAAAAGACTATTGTTAAAAAAAAGTAGTTTGTAAAATTGTTATATAATGTTATCATGCAAAACATGTATTTTTTTGTTTTTCTTTGATGGATTTTAAGTGAATTCTTTAACTTGAAAAACCTAACAAAAGCCTAAAAAAATACATATAAATTAACCAAAATGACCTAAGGGACACTGCAGTCCAAAATTGTTTATTATTTTTAAAAATACACACCAGCTGTCCTATGCACTTTAAGGGTATGATATCCGCATGGTCCCCGGCACACTATGAACATTTGAAGGGACTACATGCCTTTGCTCCTTGTATAGACCCCAGCTATATTGTGTGCATATGATATACTCACCACCAGTCAGCTCCAGTGCTGGCTTGGTGAATGTAGCGGTCCGTTCAGACTTCTGTGCGCATGCATGAAAAACACCCTCATTTATTTCAGTGGGAACACTTAACTGTCTGTGATTGGCTGCTTGAAGCAGCCACTCAGTGACAAGGAATGTCAGACTCTGGAGGAGGAGGGCAGCTGATGCTGAGAACTGACCACTTAAATGCATACTGGAGTCTGTAGCATGTTGGAAAACGCCAACACAATTCACATACAGAATGGTACTGACAATATTACTAATTTAAAAATAACATACTTGCTAAAAAGGCAAAAGGAAACAAATAAAGTTTACAAAATCTTTGACTTACCGCAGCGATTTTCATTACTCAACAACACAACAGAAGCCTCATTTCTTCAAGGTTGATTATTAGAGGTACTTTTACAAAAGCAATGCTGTCTACATTATCCAAAAAAGCATTTGAATAGCAATATCACTCAGGCACCTGGCATGTTGGGGTCTGCAGTGTCAATATAACACTGTGTCTCCCATTTAAGCGTAGGGCGACCCTAGTTTTACAATGCTAATCGAATACTTTTAATATTTAAAGGTTGGTTTCTAAGGCAAAGTGTTATAAACTATTCTCTTTTATAAAGAGATCTTTTATAGACAGGATGCAAGTATATATTCATAAATTATATATTTTCTTAAGCTTACATTAAATATCAATTGCATGTTGTTATAAATAAATTGCATGCTTAATGAGTTTTGTTGTCCTGCGACACATACTCCCAAACACCTCCCCTATAAAATTGCATATAAGGCTCATGGTTTTATCATGGACTTCTGCGTGGGTACATCAAACGCGGAAAAGGGGAATCTTAATTAAACCCACATATGTTAAACGTGGTAAAAACCATACTGTAATTGGGGTACTAAAAACCCTCAGTATTGAAGGGGTTAAGCCATATATATGGGATTTTTATGTAATGTGGTATATAAAAAGCGGCAGATAATACCCTTAGCGGAAATGTATCGAGTTGTATCGCTGGCCACTCTTTGTAAAAAAATGTATTGTACATTTTCAGACTTTTACCACAATACGCTTTGTCATAAAATAGTTTATTGCAGCGGTATAATAGCTTCCCAGTGCATTTTGATACATATTACAATCATGTTGTCAGATACAGTGGTTGGCCTGGATTGTGCAATAATGTCATATATAAAAGTGCTGTACAATATTACCAATAGTACCCTGTTTAACATCATATTACGCTTACGATGAATAATTGTATCAGCTACAACATCACCCTTAGATATTAGTATAACACTATACTCTGTATACTATTACTTTATACACACCGTTACCATGTATAGCATCATGCACAGCTCAACTTCTAGCCTGCATAATATTAGCAACTACAACTAAACAGTATATGTACCATGTATAATGCATAGAGTAGCACCCTCATAGTGTATAATATTAACAAGCTGGGGCAGCACATATATTCTGTATAATATTAACAAGTACAACTATAGTGCTACATATAACATGCTGATCAGCTTTCCCTGGTAACAGTAACCAGCCTGCACAACATCATAATTCAAAGCCAACTCAGATGACGGCAGAATTCATATTATTTCTTCATTTGCTTACCTGGACACATTGTAGGTCTCTAGCCTGCCCAGGGCTGAGCTGGGTCTCGCCTTTCTCCTGGTATACATGGTCAGGTTAGATATGTGCGGCAGTCAGGCTGTGTTTGTAGAGCGGTGGCATGTGTAGCATATGTGCAGTTAGTTCATACAGGTGCCAGGGACAATCATGGAGGAGCAGAGCCTGTGCCCAGTGTGGTTGTGTGTGGTCTCTGGGCACTGCTGGCCTGTGATTACCATTCACACCCTCCCAGCAGTTACCAGTCTCCCCTCCCTCTGCATGGCTTTACTGTTTATCCTCACACCAGGTTGCTCCTGGTTTCCAGTCTACCTGCCTCTAGGGACTAAACCACAAAAGAGGGCCCTCAGTACAGCTCCCAGTTCTCTCCACCTCACTTATCGGATTAAACAAGCGGAAAAGAGTATTAATTATTTAAAGCATAGATTGTTAGTTGTAACTAAAACAAACCTCACACAGCTAGCACGAAGGGTTAAAACAGGTCTTCAGCCTGGTATCATGTATTTAATTATATGCAGGCTGTTACCTTAAGTGTTTTGAAAAATACTGAATGTCAGTAAAATGTTAAAGCGTATTCTGGAGCATTTCTAAAAGTGGAGCAGTACAGATGGGCTGCACTCTAGAAATAAGATATGAAAGCCTAAACTGAGCAGTACAGGGTTAACTATCTATGAATAAAATATAACCTTTAATTCATTAAAATAAAGCCTTAGACTTTAATTTTTGCCAGACTGGAAGCTTCGGGCCCGATCTGGCAGGATTAAATGTCTAAGGCTTTATTTTAATGAATTAAATAAAGTTTATATTTTATTTATAGTTAACTATTTCCTGCTCAGTTTAGTCTTTCATATAATTTTTTAGGGTTTCTATGTTTGTACATAAACCCCAGTGTGCAGTGCAAGTTCTAGGGGCCCCATCAGGGCCAGCACTAAGCAAGGTAGGTGCCAGCCTTGAGCCCAGATATACTGGGGGCACACTGCTTCTTCCTTCTTTTTCTTCTGTATTCATTCTCCTGTCTTCTGTATTCTTTTCCCTGTGAACCAGGTCTCCTGTTGCACCACATAAACAGCCTCTCCCTGTAGGGTTTACCAATTAATTATTATTTATATGTTTAAAAGTTATTTTTCAAGGCTTATAATAATTTTAAATTGATTAATCCTCGCTTCACATAATGTTTGTTTGGGGGAGGATGCGTTGGAATATGATGGAGCTATATAAAACAGTAATAATAGGGGCCCGGTACATTGCTAACCCAGGGGCTACAATGCTGTTGAGATGGCCGTGCCAGTATGGGCACATGTGAATTTAGAAAATAGCTCGTCTTTTAAAATGAGAATTGTGCAGTTTGGGGGACCTAAAACCCAAATCATAGCTCGGCTCCAAATTCTCTTACCAATTCCCTCTTTAGTGTGGTCTGCGCATGTCATGATAAAGTGACCAAATGGCTCCGGTAACTGGGATGACGCCCAGACTGAAAATCTGGCACACCAGGCAAAGCCAAGAGCGCCACACATACCCAATATGGAACTCCAGGGGCAGGTTAGGTGCTGCAGTGTACAGCCAGCCACTGGATATGCTATATGAGCATAAAAGTCAGCCTTCATTTCTAGGACACATTATTATCGCGGTCACCTAACCACCAAGCCCTGTTGAAGTGCTTTCACTTTTTTTATTCAGCAGGACTAAGCTCAGTTTGTCCACCATCTATGCAACTGCTATAGGTATTTTACATTTGCTTGTGTTGTTTACTTTGTTGTACTTGTCTACCTTGCATACAATTTGGCCATCAAAGCTTCCCAACCCTTTATTCAGCTTTCTATACCAAACTAATGCTTTTGATTAGGGGAGGTTGATGCTCTTGGAAAGTTTGTCCTTAAAATGGAATTTTAGTCCAGTATTCATTTATTTTACATCCATACCAAATAAATATACAAATTCAATAATTGAAAGGTTTTAGTGTTCAATATAAGCCAACTTGTCAAATGTAAAACTCAGGCACACCATATGAGGCCACATATGCTCCAGGGACATACATGGAAAAGGAATCTACTCTGGCAACCAAAAAAGTTCATGTAAGTAAGTATTCATTCTGGTCTCCTAGCAGGTATAATCTGTTGTTTTCATGTTCTGCAAGATGTTTCGGAGTCACTTGCCACCTAAGGGATTAAAAAATATATTTACAGTGTCATAGTTTGTCAAACACTGCATTTGCTTCTAGCCTGAACTACATACAAAAATAGAGTTTCTTGGAATTGTCGGCGATCGGTACGTTATCTATGTTATTAAGCGGTGATTTATGAAAGGAATGCCAGGCTGTACAAACGGGTGGATCTTAATTATCATTTGTTCTGTCTGCGATACAAGTGGCCCTCCTACTGTTGTTCCATTTTACAGCTAGGAACTAGTAACTGTTTCTAAGTAGCCCTCAATAGAAATGTTTACACAACACACAGCCTGACAATGTCTTTTCAAATAGGTGATAAACAGGGCACATTAAGTAAGGGCATACTTACTTGGCTTTGGTAAGTCTACAGATCAGGATTTGGCAACATTGTTAGAGGCTTTTATCCCGCAGTTATGTGTCAACATGTTCTTCCTGGTGATATTTTGCACGGTTGAAAGAAAATAAAAAAAAAAAGGTTTAAAAGACGTTTTGCTCATCAAATGCTGGCAGTGCTGGCTTGAAATAAGGGAAAATCCTCAGGCTGCATTTATCACCAAGTAATGTGCTACATAGTTCCCTTAATACCAGGGATATTTCCAGCCCTCTGGGACTTAGTCTGGACAATTATTCTTTATACAGAAAATGAAGCATTTTGTGACAGATAAGAGCCATTTCCCTTACTCAATCTGCCCTGTAGGACATTAAACCTTACTTAGTGCTTGTAGTTATATTATGTTCTGGATGCTCTTCTGCTTATCCATAATCCTCTCGTATTGATTTTAAAATCAAAATTACCACTCTCTATAATAGTTAAGTATGTGTATTGCCATGTATTGTAATTTGAACTCAAGTGACCTATAGCACAAAAGTTTATATCTAGTATGAAGTAGTTCTTTGCGGAGTATAATTAATGTTTGATATCTCACTTTGCTCAAATTCTACATTTTACAGTTCTGTATACTAAATATTGGGTGACCCCTAAATATTGGATTTGTCTGCCCATCTCCCTCAAGACAATGGTATAACTATGCTGACCCTTGTCCACTGCCGAAAGCGCCTACAATGGGCACATGAGAATAAGAACTGGACCACGGAGCAATGGAAGAAGGTGGCCTTGTCTGGCAACGGCAAGCTGGCAGAGGAAGGGTGATGCTTTGGGCAATCTTCTGCTGGCAAACCTTGGGTCCTGCCATTCATGTGGATGGTACTTAGACATCTACCACATACCTAAACATTGTTGCAGACCATGTACACCCGTTCATGGACATGGAATTCCCTGATGGCATTGGCATCTTTAAACAGAATAATGCGCCCTTTCACAAAGCAAAAATGGTTCAGAAATGGTTTGAGGAACACAAGTTCAAGTTTTTGACTTGGCCTCCAAATTCCCCAGATCTCAATCCGATCGAGCATCTGCGGGAAGTCCGATTCATGAAGGCCCCACCTTGCAATTTACAGGACTTAAAGGATCTGCTGTTAACGTCTTGGTTCCAGAAACCATAGCACACCTTCAGAGGTATAGTGGAGTCCATGCCTCGACGGGTCAGGGCTGTTTTGGTGGCAAAAGGGGGACCTACACAATAGTAGACAGGTGGTCATAATGTTATGGCTGATCGGTGTATATATAATGAAATAAAATGCCCCTGTTCTAAACTTAACTCCTTGTTCACCCATCCCTAGAGTATTAGCTGTATAGTTGGTCTTGATTTATGGGTATTACTTTAATTATCATTTCGGATGGGGGTTAGCATTAGTTTGATGGGGTCAGTATTCAGCATTGTATTTTTTGTATTTATGTAAAAACGTAAGGTTGTTATATACCTGAAGGTGCGTCAGCGGTGTAGACCACCGGCTGGGACTGGGGGGTCCATTCTGCCACTCCACCATAGGAGATGTCCTTGGTCCACTGTCCCACACAGCATAAGAGATCCTTCGACAGCTGCTTCCTCCGATGGGTCCTCTTCCTCTGCTCTCTTTCCTGAATTTGGCACCTTTTCTAATTCTTAGCCCTATACAAATCCCAGTAAACTGCTACATCTTGCCTTCTGATGGTCATACCGACAAATGTCATATCCTATGCTGTCCTGATACATTATCTGTTGTTGAATTTATGTATTTGACATGTCTTTGATGCGTTTGGATGATGATGAACTCTTCTGAGATCATAGGGAAACAGTGTCCTATCCTGCAATAGCCTCTCGTCTGATATGTTCAGCATGACAAAGACTGGACCACGGACTGACTTTGGTTTGCGTTTTACGTTGGGAACAATAGGCAGACTAGATAAGCCAAACAGTTCCTATCTGCTGTTAAATTCTATGCATATACAGTGGTTTCCAAATTAAGACAAGAAGATTGATAAATGTTGCCGTTATCTCCTGCAACTGCTTAAGCTGGATGAAAATAAAACGTGCAAGAATGTTGAAATTGTGTTTATCCACCTACTTATGATTTTGCAGATTAATATATTTAGGAAGTAACAAAAGACAGCCCTGCTAGGTCTGAAAATCCAGTAGTAAATTAGAAAGAGACAAATGCATAGTAAAAATGACCTTAAAAACTCTGGCCTTTGAGGTACAAAATAGTCCTGGTCAGGAAAGAGCAAATATATATATATATGTGTGTGTGCTTTTTGGAGGTTATCGTGTCTATCAACCAATGTACTAAAGTTTTTAAAACAGCATGAAAATATTTCATTGGATTGAAAGCCATTGCTATGTAAATAATGGAGAAAGTGTCATAAAACTGAATGTAGAGTAATTTTGCCATGATTTTATGCTACAGTCCTTGTGTTGGCATTGTCACTAGTATACTTTTACTTGCGTGGTTGCACATGCACAGCTTCTTTAGACATGACTTGAGTATCCTTGATGTGTTCTATGGTCTAGAACATATATGTAAAGTTGTATTCATTTAAGTTGCAACAATGTTCATTGCCCTCATTGATTCACTTTGTAGAAGCTGTTTCCAATTCATTTCAATATACCACAGTCGATGCCTTTTTGCGTTTAATCGCAAACCATGCATTTTCAACCACCATTAATGTGTCACTGAATCAAGCCCAAAGAGCAAGACTTGGCATGGGTCATCAACTTCTAATATTATGAAAAACAGAGAGCAATTTAAGAAATAGATTGATGGGAGCGGTTGTCTAACAGCCATTTATAGGTTACATGCTGTCTAACTGGTCTAACTGCTGTCTAAGCGATCATTGAAACTTGCATTACTGAGACTGCTAATTGTTATCAGCAGCAAGGCTCACTTTATTAAAGGGGGTAGCATCTTTTATTTAAAAAAAATGTAATATCCCTCTGTGTCTATTATGTGCAGTAAAGAAAACCTGTTAGTAATTGAAAAAAACTTTTTTCTAATTAATAGGCATGCAATTAACGCAGTGTATGTGGATGTACAATTAACTTGAACATGAACCCTCTCCATCCTGGTTTATATACTAATTAGCAGGACTGTTTTCTAATCGTGCAAAATAAAGTTTGGTTCCAACTTATAGCACCACATTTAAACAATTTACGGGCAACATGGCCAACTGACTTGTCAATTGAGATTTATTATATGCTGGTGCAGGAAACCTTAAGGCCCTTTTCCTATTAATGTGTACCTGGTGAAGCTCTAATACTATGTGAAGTTCACAAAATTGCATGGAATCTGATATCAAGAAACATTTTATAGTAATGTTTGGCTCAGATGAAAGCCTTATTGTGCCACTGAAAAGATGCTGTCCCTATGCCAGCAGTTTATTGGAATACTAAACAATCCACAATCTATACACATTAAATGTGTGTTGTGGTGTTAATGAGCAAAAAGGCCACGTGTTTAATATAACAGAAGGACTCACTGTTGCTGCCAAAAAACACATTCTAATGCAATACCTGATGTTAAAAGCAGGGATGGGTCACCTAAGGGTAATTGTTCTGTTACCACAATGCTTACGGTTCTTCTTTGCAAAGAATTAAAATAAATACATAAGGTGGCTTGACTACAACACACTTAAAAGCGTAATAAATACTACCTAGTGAAGAGAGGAAATGGGAGCAGCATTGCATAAACAGCAAATGAAGAAGAAAAACTGAAAAAGTGGGCTCGAACACCCACTGAAAACGAAATACCTTTCCTAAAGGAGAATCTAGCCCTCATATATAAGATCATCTCTACATCAAAGAAAATAAATGATAAATCCATGAGAAAAAAAAGACTTTCTACAATGGTAGGGTCACCTGGGTAACCTGGGTCATTTGCCTCCATCTCCTTGCAGGTTAAGATGTACTAAAAGATTCTCAGTATGATCTATCACAGGTTTTAATGTGGAAAAATGCAAAGTTATGGATTCTGGGAAAATAAATGTGTAATCTTTACTTTAAATTGGGTTGTCTAAGGGAAATTATCAGATGAAAATGACTTGGGATAACTGTAGACAATACATTTTATGAAGAAGGGCTAGAGAAGTCATTTTTTTTATATTAGAGGGAATATGATATTATACAAATACATACAGGAACAATACCAGCTTCTCTGTGATGACCTGTTCATTAATTGTAGTAGTGAAAAGGGTGTTTTTTTAACAAGAATAAGTATGTGGAATTCACTGCCCACAGATGATGTTCTATCAAATTTGATAGATGCCTTTAAATATGGGCAAGAGGCCTTTTAGCAAAAAATATAGAGGCATATAATTGGTTATGTGGACAGAATTAGAAATTTTCGGAGTCACGAAGGAATTGTTCACCTTTTTGAGACACAATTAGAAATTGCTTCAATGTGAGTGGGGGGTCTTTTTGCCTTCTTCTGGATCAACGGCAAGGTTGAACTTTATCTACTTGTGGCTCTTGACAAACTTAATTACTATGTTACTATTTAAGAGAGAACTGATAGAACCAATATGAGTCAGGCTGGAAGGATGTAGACCAAAGACGAATGAATGTAACAAGGAGCAGGGGAATAATAGGCTAGGGAAAAACTATTATAGGGAAACCTCTACTGGATGAAATGTACAAATATTCTCCATAATCAAGTTTCACTGTAAAATATTTACAACCAATTCCAGAATTCACTGCACACATTTTATTAGACTGCCTTTAAATGACTAGTAGCGGTAGTCCCTGTTCCCGCAAGGAACTAGCGTTGACATACTTTAAATCACTACAAAACTACAGCGTGTTATCGGTCAAAGGCAGTATCAAAATAATTGAGGTAGCCGAAAATGAAAACTTAAACCAAGGCCTTTCAGAAGTAGAACTGTTGGAACGCACACACACATAGGTAATTTGAACCCAACAGGAAGTACTAATTGAGCATATTTTTAAGAAGTAGATCAAACATGAAACTTGTCATCTTCTTAGACTTTCTTCAGGCATGACTTTGATTCTAGATTGGAAACACCACTGTGGGCTTTGATAAACTGCTCCAGTGATCTTCTTTCTATACGTTTAAAAAAAAAAAAGGGGTTAGACATCAGAATACACAGAATGTAAGAATCAACAAACGACCAAATGATTTGGGCCAACACAGAGGATTATTACTTCATACAATCCCTAATCCACACAGGAATCTATCTCATGAAGATTTGCAGTCTTTTCTACAAATGGATTCCCAGAATGGCATATCAACCATTCTTCATTCTAAACCAGGCATGTCCAAAGTCCGGCCCGCGGTTCCGGACTAATAAGGCCCCACAGATAAGTTGCCCAAATATAGATCTGTTTTTTTTATATTAAAGAGTGATTTAACACCTGTTTAGATTTCTCATCCAAGTCACAAAATGAAAAGTATGCCGTTTTCAATAAACTTTGCATAAAATAGTTAATAGTTAATTTTAATGGTTCAAAGAATGTCAGGCAAAATGTTCGGCACTCGCACATGTTCACTTCATCAAATCTGGCACTCTTCGAAAAAAGTTTGGACATGCCTGCTCTAAACCAAGGTGCTATATATTTACATTTTTCTATGCATGCAGTACATATCCATCCATTCATTTTACCTTCCATTGGTATACTTTTCAGATAACATTTTAGTTCTTCTGGAGTAAAACAATTCATTAGAGCAGAGAAGTTAATATATTCTTTCCCAAAATGCCTCTGGTAGGTGGTCAACAGCTTCTTATTCTCTTGGTTACGGATATGAGAAAACACTACAGTAGGAACTAAAAGAAAATGAAAGGAGATATACTTAAGGCTGGGTGTTAATAATTATCAAGAATGTTAATCACAAATATGATCAGTAACTAAGTAATATGTGTGCTACTAATGCCCTGGGGATGGTATAATCAGTAGTCTATGCACAAAGCCATAACCAGAGGCATACATTTTATTTGTGCAAATTACAAACTTACCAACTCCTTTAGCAGGAACATGGCGACTTGAATAGCATCCGTATTTGTGGGTGAAATCCCGAAGTTCTGGAGCACTTGGTTGAACCTGATAATTAAATCTGGATTCTGTACAAAGTGGTCGAGGTTTTTCTTTTTTCCAGTTTGATGGGACATTTATGGCATATTTAACTTGATATCCTTCAATTAGCATTTAAATCACATGAAAGCATAATTACAAATCACATTGTGAAAAAAAAAATCTTAGTATAAAGGAGTATATAATACGTTTATACAAATATGTCAAATTCCAATACCTACACCTTTCCAGGAATCTGTTCAGCCAAAGGAATATCTACAGAACACTGAGCTGTCTCTTAAGACTTTAGAAAACCTAGCAATAGAAATGGTTCTTTACGGTAAACATATGAAATCCATCACCATATTTGCCCTCTTTTCTCTATTATAATCATTTTCATCATCTTTTTTGAATCAGCAAAATATGATTTTAAAATGATATTCTTTATCATAACATTTCTTTGTGAAATAAAAATAAAGCCATCACTAAGAACTTATATTATTACCAACTGTAAATTTGATAGAAATAGTACGTTTGTTACATGCCTCTACATCGAACATAAAAAGCACATACGGTTACATGTTGTTACCCTTATTCTGTATCGTGTAATTAACTAACCTTAGTAGCCACATCATTTCTAGTCAAATTTGTGTCCATATCTATGGACTTCAGATTCTCATAGCTGTTTTGTTCACTGTAACAACCTACCTTGTGGTATTCCTAAGTAGTCTCCTTTATATGTAGAGCAGTACTGGGCTTTCAGAGCCCTTTGGATTTCTTCAGTTGATGGTGGTTTAATGGTTGATGAACATCTGTCAAACAAAACCTTTTTTTCTCCTCTAGGAAGCCGCCAAGTAATAAAAGTTGGATCCTGTGCTTACAGAAGAAACATTTCTACAAGCCACTGGTGTTTAAGCATGAAAATGTAATGTTCACACACACACTGCATTAATAAATTACAGGTTTTTGTTACGCAGATCACAGTGAAAAATGGAGCTGTGAAAAATATGTCAAATCATTCAAATAATGGTAGAAAAGCAGAAGGAGGTATTTGAGATAAACAAAATATGTACAAAGTAGGATGGTTTATGATAATATTTATGAAAAAAATAAGTAAAATAAATGCCCAGGGAAATTTAGTATAGACATGAGACAACTGTGTGGCTCATTTAATGGGAAATATAGCCAGGATAGAGGCCAGACAAAGACTACCGGGTATGGTGGTCATTTTAGGTGCTAGTCAGGCTTAGAAATACACAGTGTGCCCTATGTGATATCTGCTACACTGTCTATTACCAAGCCTGACTAAGTCGGAGGCTGAAAATAAAGATAAAGTTGTGGAGGTGGGGTGTGAATAGTTAGCTGTGATTTTTGTTCAAATCCATATTACAAAGACCATCATGCGTGGGACACATTACCTTATCAGCATTAGGTTTGTGGTTTCTGTTCCCTGAAGATGTTGCTGTCCTGATCAATTCTGGTTTGGAAAATGGTTTCCAACAGAAATCATCACTGTACATGCTTATGCCAACAGGATCTGATAGATGATACGGGTTCCTGTAACCTTTAGATGTTTTGGGGCTGTAGGATAGAATAAAAGTAGCTATCAGGAATGGAACCCCAGTTGCAATACAATGTGTAAATCCATGTGCCCTTCACTTGAGTAAGTCAACTTGTATCAGTGACATGACTAGTGGAAGTTGGCACAGACATCAAAAGGTCATCAAAAGGTGGAAGACACAAAGGTCAGCGCCACTGGCATCCTTATTAGTTTCTTACATGCTGACCCAGCCAGTATTCATGGCCTACTCATAAAGCAAGCCTAGTGTGAGTACAGGTGACATTTCCTAGCGCAGATATGTCGAAAAAAAAGTTCTGCTCTATCTGATCTACTTGTGCTTATATGAGGAAACACTAAAACATTCACATTTAAGGGATACTTAAGGACCTACTCTGGTCTAAAATGATGATCTAGGCTCAAATCCATATGTATTAGCAAGCTTGGAAGAAATATTTACAAAAATGGAACCATGGAGAGTTTTATAACTTACCGTACAGCTTGTGTAGGTGAGCAACCCTTATACGTGTAGTCACGATTCATTGAGGTTTCATATGGGTCCCACATGTTAACTCCTTCATGACAGTAAAAAAAAGGAATGGTAAGTGAATTTGCACATGAAATTATGACAGAAGCATTTAATATATTCAATGTTTGCTTCGGTCAATCTGCTAGTAGTTTGTTATTCTGTCAGACTTCACTGGGCAAAATTATACATAATTTAAATGGAAATTAAATATTTTGTAGCAAGAACTTCATGTTTCACTTTTATATATAGCCACATCATCAAGAAACAATTTTTATTTTTACATTCAGATTCTAAAAATGTTTGGAATGTAGAAATGAGGGTTTTTGCAAATTATTGCCTTTTTTGCTAAAATATTATACCGTATTAAAAAAACCTATATAATAAATCAATGAATATATATTTTTCGAATATGTAATTATCATGTATCCCAAAAGCAACAACTGATAAAAAGGCTTCTTAAATGTTTCTGTGTGTTTGTGAGTATTCCTCCAGACAAATTAATAAAATAAAAAATCTACTAAAGTGCATATCTATAACATGCCACAGAACTCAATTATTGTTTTTTCTACATAAAACAGAAAGTATGAAATGAATAGTGCAACTTTGGTATATCATATTTTATTAGATAAAGCATAACACAAAGACACTCTTACCCATTCAAAGTTGCTTTTCAAGAATTTCCAAAATTCCCAGAATGTCACAAAAACATAAAAACCTGCTCTATATATGCGATGGTTACTTGGCAACAAGAGAGACATATTAGGACACTAAATGAACTGTGACAACCTCAACGGAATAATTTAGTGCCCACGTATCCATGTTGTTAACTTGTAATCACATACTGAAAGGAACATTCAGGGCAGAAAAAACATCTATGTACAGTCATGTGAAAAAGAAAGTACATCTTCTTTGAAAACTATGGTTTCACATATCAGGACATAATACCAATCATTTGTTCCTTAGTAGTTCTAAAAATGTGGTCAATACATATGAACAACAGCACTTGGCATATGTTCACCGTGTCATGATTTATTCAACAAAATAAAAGCCAAAATGGAGAAGCCATGTGTGAAAAACTAAGAACACTCTTACTGCTTCCATAGGAATTAAGATGCTGAGTAGCAGGCAGGTGCTGCTTATCAAATGCCCTTGATTAATTGATCATCAACAAGTGTGACCACCTCTATAAAGCCGAAGCTTTAGCAGTTTGCTGGTCTGGAGCATTCAGGTGTGTTAACACAATGCCAAAGAGAAAAGACACTTAGAGAAGCAATTGTTGCTGCCCATCAATCTGGGAAGGGTTATAAGGCAATTTCCAAACAATTTAAAGTCCATCATTCTACAGTGAGAAAGATTATTCAAAAGTGGAAACCATTCAAGACAGTTTCCAATCCTCCCAGAAGTGAATGTCCCATAAAATTCACCCCAAGGTTAATGCTCAAAGAAATTGCAAAAACGCAAGAGTTACACCTTAGACTCTACAGGCGTAACTTAGCATGTTAAATGTTAAAGTTCATGACAGTACAATTAGAAAAAGACTGAACAAGTACGCTTTGTTTGGAAGGGTTGCCAGGAGAAAGCCTCTTCTTTATAAAAAGAACATTGCAGCACGGCTTAGGTTTGAAAAATTGCATCTGAATAAACTTCGGGAACAATGTCCTTTGGAAAGACGAGACTAAATTGGAGATGTTTAGCCATAATCCACAGGGCCACGTTTAATTACAACCAAACAGTATATCAGCACAAACACCTCATACCAGTGAGGATTTGGGCTTGTTTTGCAGCTATAGGACCTAGGAACCCTGCAGTCATTAAATTGTGTGTGTGTTTATGTGTACTTGTATGTGTGTGAGCATGGATGTGTAATTGTGTGTGTGTGGGTATAAATGTGTAAGTGGGGTGAGATGGAGTGTGTATTAGTCAGTATGAGTAATTTGTGTAAGTGTATTTACATATGTTATATGTTGGAAGGGGGGCAAGGGGCAAAGAAGCCACAGACCAGTTGTGTGGGGCAATGATAACACAGACAAGCCGTTGAAGTTGAAGGGCCCCGGGGCAATTTTTGCGCAAAAAGGCATACACATTTAGAGTTGCTGCTAGATAACATAATGACCAACAAAACAAAAACTCACTGCATTCCCAGCAAATATTAATACCAGTGGTAGCGGGCAATAAATGGCCATATAGTGTGACGGAATCACCAATACGTAAGCCTTAGATGCCTTAGGTGTTTTTTGAATAATACTCGCTCGGTATGTGCTGAATTCTCGCTGTGTTTTGTGTAGAATTTTTTAATAACCAGTAAGCTTTTTGGGTGCCGGGAAGAAAATCACTCATAAAAAGCAATCAAAATGTAGATGGCAACAGTAAAAACAACTAACCACAGGGTTTTTCTTCTCGACGTATAAAGCTTTCTAATGCATTCAATGGCATGTCCTGTGGTATGTTGTTTAGTTAAAATTCATTAATATGTGTATTGATATTTAACTAGCAAAACTAATTTTTGTTGCCTCTAGCTATGGTGACCTGAATGCTGTCATTTCATGTTCTAGTTAATTATTAGGTGTGGTATATGAAGTTATTGCTCTCTATACTTGTATACAAATTTTGTGTTCTCTAATGTATTAAGTCCATAATGAAATTGGGAGACACAAAAATGATTCTATACAGCCAAAGGTTCAAGGGAAGGCTGGCAAGGGGGCATTTTTGCTATAAAGATTCTGGGCCCCTACCTAAAGCTTTTTCTGCGTAACCACCAGGATGTCTATACTAAAAGCAGATTTATGTGGCATTTCCTGCATCATCTTCTGGATTTTCTACACATTCTCCTTCTGTAAATGTGTTTTGGACAGAAACGGATAGTGCACACAGAGCATATTCTCTAGCCGATATATTTTGGGCTGCTTTGTCAGTAGGTTACTTGGTTGGCTTGGGCCCCCATATTGGATGCTGCCAGTCCTCTCTGCAAAGCATTATACAGGAGAATCCCATCAATATCTTCATTAATCTTACCTAATGCTGCCATTGCGGTCTTGGGCCTTGGAGTTTTATCTCTGGGTCTTGAGTGTTTGGTTTCGCCAAATTTGGAGGACAGGCGCAAACAGGTAGCCAGATGGTCACATTTTTGTTTGTCTTCTATGCACTTGCTTCTTTCTTTTAGATACGTCAACTGCTCCATGAACGCTGGCTTCAAAATATCACCATCAAGCTGAAGAATGGCAAAGCAAGAAAGCGGACATCTTTTATTTCCAATATATTGGAATGAAATGTTCTTCTCAATACATATTTCTGTATCCCTAATTATTGTAGAATGTTTCTGTTTAGTTTACGTTAGCAATTCTTAAAAGACAGTGTTCCATGTTTGCCTCCATACACAGAGGTGATCCATCTAAATTGCTGAATTTAGACAGATACTCCAGCCGTCATATGCACTTTAATACAGATTTATTTTAGATTGCAAGGTTGTTTGAACAGGGCCCTTCTCACCAGTTTTGTAAGTCAAATTGTTATGTCATATACTATGTGTAATCTCCTGCCTACGCATTGTACAGCGCTACTGAATATTTGGTGCTACATAAAAAAATAATAATAGTACTTATACATATGGCAGGTATGTACATACATACATACATATGGCAGGCTTTCAATCTTTGTAACAGGAAAAACTCTTTTTGTACATTTGAGAGTTTGCACGATTTCATTTTGTTTTTGCTGGGTGATGGGCTACTATTTGTACTACAGGTACAGGAGTGAGAAGACTGGAGGCACATCCTGGATCAGCCAGGGGTGAGTCAGGACCAGGCTGAACTTTTAGGGTCATACATGCTGTATTTATTAGCGATATAAGGAAACATGAAGACCAATATACCAAAAAATTGGAGGAATTATGGTCAGCTCCATCTACTCCACTCTTGATGAGCTTGGACGCCAAGCCAAGGCCGTTTTGGGATTGATCTTGGCTTAAATGTATGCCAGCCTGCCCAGATATATCATGCACCTAATCATATTACGCATATTACCGGCCAGTCCTATACAAATAGTCGGGTTTGAGGGTCCATAGGAGCTCTCTGGTTCACAGTAACCCTTTGACTAATATCATATTGGGTGTTAGTATGACTTCAGAACACACAGCACAGAACTGCAACACAATAGTAAATGAATAAGAAATAGCATAAAGCCATATCTACTAAACACGGTAAAGCTGTGTCCAAGTCACACCACGGAGGTGTCAGGCCACGGAGTATCTACCACAACACCGAAACATCTAGCCACAAAGACACTGAACACTGAGACATGAGGGTTCATCGGATTTGCCAGCAGCATCCGTTTGCAGTAATTCGGTGCAAATTTCGCATTTTATTCATTGAAAAAACACACATATTTAACACAATACTAAAAGCAAGACGGTTAACCCTTGAGGTGCCCGGACGCAGAGAGGGGTTGTACTGTAGCTGCCCACCTGGGTGGAGATCATGGTGACCGGATAGCCACAAGGGCCCCTTCAGCGGCTGCCGGACGAAGGGCGCTTGCCGGGTCCGGCTCAGGTTCCGTCTGGTCCGGATTAGTTTCAGTTTGTTGAGCCGGGACGCGTGAGTTGCCAGGTAACGCGGGAGTCACGTGATTCATCCAGACACTTAGCGGACAAAAGAGATAAATGGCACCGGACGGGCACATCGGCGGCTGTGACCGGCGTTAGTAGCGCCCAGGCTGCGCGTAATGGCGATCCGGTCTACCCCCAGCACTGCTACGTGCGGAATGTCGGGGCTGTTCCGGTGCTCGCCTTGTGTGACCCTCGGGTCATCATAATATGCCTCTGTGCATTATACTTCCCAAGTGTCCCTGTTTTTTGTAGGAGCACAGAATGTTTGCAGGTTATGAATACATTAAAGTGTGCTGGATTCCCCCAAAGCATGATTCTTCTATACCAAGCTATTAGCAGGCAGTATAGGAAAATCCATACCCCCTATCATTACTAACTGCGCCCCTAAAACTAAAAGTCACCCTTAATCCCATTTAGAACACGGGCTATTTACTGCTTTTATCTTCATTTAACCCGTTCTTTCCTTCTCATTTGGGTATATACACACAAACAGAATAACGCACACCCAGCTTTTGCAGGTATAAATCAATTGGAATTCACATATAAACTCAGCATTAAGGTATAGATAACCCCCTAAATTACAAGCATAGATCACAGGTTGCACACCCCAAAGCCAGCCCTGGTGGCCACACTGCCCACATAGAACCTGATCAGCACCCAGATTACACACATATTACAGCCCAGCCTGAGCCAACTTTGTCCCCTAACAGCCCAGTGTAAGACATCTTTGTCAGCAAACAGCCCACCCTTCATGTACCATCTTTGCATTTCCCCAATTCACTTAAACATTCATGATAGACACAAACACTTACACACTTACTCACTCATTCACAAATCATTTACACATATTCATTAATGCAGTCTCACAAATCATTCAAGCAATTCATCCACACATTAATTCATTCATTCTCGTACGCATTCACACAATTCATCCACACATTAATTCATTCATTCTTGTACGCATTCACACAATTCATCCACACATTAATTCATTCATTCTTGTATGCATTCACACTACCCCCTCTCCCCCCATCTACCCCTCCCCTTCTTATTATCTGCCCCTTATCACTATGTACCCCCTCTCCCCCTTCTCACTGCCTTCCCCCCTTTGTCACTATGTACCCCTCTCCCCCTTTCTCACTATCTAACCCCTCTCCCCCTTCTCATTGCCTTCCCCCTCTGCACCTTCTCACTATCTACCACCTCTGCCCCTTCTCACTGCCTTCCCCCTAACCCTTCTCACTGCCCCCCCTCTGCCCCTTCTCACTGCCTCCCCCCTCTGCCCCTTCTCACTGCCCCCCCTCTGCCCCTTCTCACTATCTACCCCCTCTCCCTACTTCTCATTATCCTTACTTACCTTGTTGCCGGAGTCCTGCGGTAGGAGTGGGAGGCGTCCGTCTTCCCGCTCTGCTGCGGTGCGCATGTTACAGCAGGCACCACGACGGAGTCACGGAGAGTGAGGGGCACCTAACGGTTGCTGAAATCTTCACGAGCGACCGCTTAAATTAAAACATCGTTTATTTTGTTTGGGTTTTTTTTAACTTTATTTAACATGGAGGATGTTAAATAAAGTAAAAAAAAAAAAACCCCGATTTTTTAATTTAAGTCCCGGGCAGGCGTCCCTGCTGCCGCACAGGTCGCACACCCCTAAGGCCAGCCCTGGAAGGCGATACCCAGTATTGGAAAACTATGTAGTCACAAAAGGTTTTGGGACCTTCGAGGTCTTTTCTTCAGATAAAACATCCTTTTTTTTCACTGAAGAAGAGACCCACAAGGTTATGTGACTCTACACCAATGATAAACTCCACCTTATAAAAATGAGAGGTTTCAAAAGTTTTATTAAAAAGTCAAACATACAAAAGTCATGTAAAAAAGCAGTGTTACACTCAAATCCCCAAACTGGATTATTAACGACAAATTTCTTATGCAATCTTATAGTTTACTCTGGTCACTGACACATCAGACACAACCGAAGAGAAAGCATGCACCTCACTAGCTCTCTCCGCTAAAATAGTAATAATAATAAAAAAATTATATTCACTTTATTTTAATATTTACAAAGTTAGTTTTCAATTACAGTTTTTTTTCTTTATAAGGGCAGTAATACAATAATTACAGCTAAGGAACACTTCTTAGTTTATTGGAGGATGCTATCATAGGCTGGCATTGGCAATGGACATGAACTCATTTGACATGCATTCTCACACATATGGAGTATTCAGAAACACTACAAAAAAGTGGAGCCTTTTCGGTGGGTGTAACATTACAGTAAAAGAAGTCCAGTTAGAAAGGTTTGAAGCTCAATACGGTAATGTCATAAACTGAATATCTACAATACAGAGATCATACATTACATAACATGTATGTTCTTGACTGAGCTTATGAAGCAGTAGGAAAAGTCAAGCAGGATGCTAGGTTATATAGGAAGGGTACCGCTAGCATGTTCTCACTCTGCAAGATAGATCACCAGTGACACCTCATTTAGAAAATGGTGTCCAGTTCTGGAGACCATGCATTCATGAATAATCTAAAACGCATTCAGAAACATGCCACTAAAGTTAATTTCTTAGTAGTCTTACTAACTAAAATACCTAGAAAGCTTAATAAATACACCCTAGAAGAGCAAAGGGAGCGAGGAGACACAATAGGAACATACACAGATTTCTAACATCACCACCTTACACCTTACATTCATAACTGAGAACTTATTCATGGAGCTCACCATCTTCTGGGGGACTGGCGTTCTGTATGGGTGGGGCTAACTCTATGCGAGAGTGAGGCTAAACACACAATGGGGTGGGGCTAGCCCCAGAGAGCCACTGGGATCAGGAGAAGTGGGTGGGAGTAGGCAAAATGTGAGTGGTCCCTGCCCAGAGAAAGAAGAAACTGATCCAAGACTCCGGGTCTAACCCAGAGACTTACCAGGTATGATAACAAGTAAGTAAAGTGCGGGTGACCATACCAACTATACATATATTACAATTTTGACTTGTTACAGTAGCACTGTTGAGACATAACTTTTTTTCCCTGTACGAAAAGATGGCTTCTTTACTAAATCAGTGTGTACAATGTGACAAAGTGTACAAAGACTTCATATATATAATACTGGTTGCCTTTATGGCGTTAAAGGAATTTCTTGCGAGAACTCTTCATGATGACCCTCAGGTGGCGGAAATGGATCTTCAGAGATTACATCTAAAAATATGAATTACAAAGAGCGTTTAGTGCATACAGGCAGCTGTTAAACCCAAGAGGACAGGCGCTTTGCTGGGCGGCCAGGCTTTCATTATGGTTATATTTTAGTGACAACTTTATACAGACCAACTGTGCAACACATTACATGATATAATGGCACAAATCCCAAAAAAAAAACCAACAACAAAAAAAAAAAAAAATATATATATATATATACATACATGTCATATACATGTCAGCAAATATTTTCCAGTATATAGCAAAGTAAATAATCAAAATAATTAACGCCTTAGTAAATATATGTAGATACATGTAGAATGCACACAAAGCCCATGTAGGTGACAGTACAAAACGTGTCTTAAGGCAGAAAGATAAAAGATGCCCATTACATGCCATCATTTTATCAAATAAATATAATTTAAGCTTAAGAAGTATACCGGTATTTTCCCCAATTATACCAGGGGATTACTCCAATGATCCTCATGATTATTTTGCCTGAGAGTTATGCGATTTGTAGTTTTCTTATTTATAAGTATTCATGCAAACGTATGTATGGGGATACCTGTGACATCATAGTGTCTGATTCCTGCATGTAAGAATTGATTGCCTTTATGAGCCAAACTTACCTAAAGAAAATGCACTGAACCTACGGTCAGCACTGCTTCCCATTCGGATGAGGAGGTTGGACATGTTTGACAGGAACCTCTTGACCTTTTCTTTCTTTGCAGGTGTTGTGCAGTTCAGATTAAGGACAATCCCATTTACGTTGCACGTCTTTTTACTCAGGCCCAGTAGATAAAATAAATCAATAAATACATCCGCTTTGAATGTATATAAAAAGCTGAGGCTCTTGTCTGGTAACTCAAACCGCTCCTTCAAGAGATGATCTCTGACAACATTTCGGAAATCAAACTATATAGAAAAAGAACAGAACAATTTGGAATATTTGTTACTTAATAATTTGGAAAGTCACTAGAGAAACCGAGAAATTATAACTGGTTCTTTAATCTCAAAGATCTGAGTGCCCACTGAGTCCTAGAAATGTGTTTGCAATGCTTAAAAAATGACCCAAACATCCACCAGTCTTTGTGGCATTGTGACAGAAGTAACATTAAGTGTCCTCCTGAGAAAATAGAAGCTGGCAGTGGAATTTTGGGTAAACGGGACATCCTTGTCCCATTTATTGGGGATAAATAGTTGGAGAAACTCATGATTACTTTAATACCCAAAATGAGAACAGGAATGCACCATTAGTTTTCTCTTACCTACTGCTGACCTCACATTAATTTCCTGAACATGGTCAACCAAAAGTGTCCCACAAGTATGCATGTAGAAGCTCTGGGAGGGCACGTGCATGCCCTACTACTTAGTCCCACATATCAGCTGGATTCGCACGGCACTCTGTTTATGCTACAGGCTAAAATCGTTTGATATTTTCTAGAAATGACACTAGGTATGATGTATCTCTCGCAGGATACATTTTTCTTCTAAACCTTAATCCTGACTCCTGTGAGATGTGGGATTAAGATTTGGGGGGGGGGCAAACTGATTTGTATATGCTAATATAGAAAGTTGGAGGAAAATATCTCGCATTCCCACAATGTTGTGCTCTGCTAAATGAATACAACCATCTCGAAAATATCTAGTTTAACCAATTTATCCAAAAGCAGCCTTCAAAGGTCGCCTATATTTTTAGCACTTAGTCTGGTGAGCAAGGGCAGAACATAGACTTCTGGTCTCCTAGACACACGTAATGGTGATCCCACCAATTAACATCATGGCATAGGGCCCACCAGAGTCTTCAAGGAACAGTCACAATATTCTTCTTCTTATTATTATTATTATTATTATTATACTTGTCACCTAACAGCATCCTCCAGCCCATTGCTCCAAAGTATGTTTTTGTGTAAGGCTTCACTGGTCCCAAAAAGTTTAACTAACCCCCTTAAAGCAACCCTGGCTTAAACTGTACCTGTAACTGGTAGTTTTCTCCCATAACTGAAGATATTACATCATTCATAGCACCTTCAATCTGAGCTTTCATTTTTGGATGACGTGTATTTACAATAAAGGCAAAGGTATTTACTAGAAAAAAAAAAAAAAAAACACTTAGCAATGAATTATTGTATAGTAAGTCAATATTATATGTTAAGTGTTAATATAATTTGGCTACAATTATTAGTAAAACACAATAATTGATTGGCACTCAGGGTGCTTGTTAACCTTATGGAAGGCTGTCTAGACCAAGGGTCTTCGAGAAGGCGACAGCTCCTCTGCCACAAAACCTGGGGAATAATGCCTGATCCCAAGTGGGACTCTACTCAGTAGGTTAGTTACAAAGGAGATCTCTACAACAAACCCATTAACACTATGAAGCCTCCATAGTATGCTGTACATGGCACCCATGCCAAAGAGCTGTTAATATTCCTTTTTAAAACCCAAGTGGTACAGAGTACCAGAGCCCATACCTGCATCGCTGTTGATTTTCTTTGCGTTAGTAATGAACAGCATTGGCTTTGCAAGAATAGTTTCTCTGTAATCTTTGTAGTCATAATGGCTTTTGAGGGTGACGTTCCTAAAACAGAGAAAAAAGGGTGACAGTAATACTTTATATTGTGTTAAATAACTATGAATAAAAATCCATCATGTTAATTAAACAAATCCAATTTAAGCCCTATACTTTCATCTGAAAACACATATGAGAGCCCAAAAACTTGTGTGACTCTACATCCAAAGACTCACCTTTGATTAAATACTCCATCTTCACTTGAACCATTATTTGTATATTCATTATCCATATTAAGCGTGGCTAGCAAGCCATTTCATCCCATTTTTCAAAAGTTCCATATGCTCTATGAACAGTCCAACTGGTCTTTGGAGGGGAGTTTCACCAACATCTCACTGGACATAATTGAAAGATGTCACTAAGGCTTATTTAAGAACTCAATGAGTTTGAAGTGTAGTTTGCTGTAATTTGCTTGATGTTACCGGTATTAGATGTTTAATAAACTTTAAAGTGAGCCTGTCACAAACTAAACTGCAGACAACAAGATGTTACATAGTTCATAAGGTTGAAAAAAGACCTAAGTCCATCAAGTTCAACCCTTCTACCTAACATTCCTATTCTTGATCCAAAAGAAGGCAAAAAAACCCTAATTAAGCTACTTCGAATTCTGCCATCAGGGGGAAAAAAATCCTTCTTGACTCCAAGAGGCAATGGGATTTCTCCTTGGATCAAGAAGCTCTAAAATATTAATGTTATTCTGATTTTAGCTCTGTATGTCATGCCTTTCTAAAAAAAATATCCAGACCCCTTTTGAATGGATCTAATTTATTTGATAACACCACCTCCCTTGGCACTGAATTCCATACCTTTTATTGTCGTCACTGAATCCCTTCATTTACAAATCTCCGTTCTTGCTGTGGGTGACCTCTTTGTTCTTTGTACGGGTCACTAAAGAGCTCTTTATATTGGCCCTGCATATACTTATATAATGTTATCATATCCCCTCGGAGACCTGGTTTGTTTTTGTGCTCACAATGCTTTCTGTTCTATAACAGCAGGCCCTGACTGGCCATCTGGCAAAACGGGAAAATTACTGGTGGGCATACTTGGAAACTCTCTGGGTTTTGCTTGGAGATTCCAAGTGAAGCATTGCTTCTCCAGGTCTCCAGGCATGCTCCACTCCCGCCACTTCCCCATCCACCATGTTAGTTTTTTCTAATGCTCACTGATGGCAGCGGGACCTCTCACATGAGGAAGCGGAAGGGCTCCAGGTAGTTGGAGGCTGGATGTACCCAGGTAAACTGGTGGGCCGCTGGCCGATAGTGGCAGATTGGGTGCAGCAGTGGATGGATATGCCCGGCCACTTGCTACGTGCTGTGCATATCCACATATTTGAAGATATGACATCATTCATAGCACCTTCAATCTGAGCTTTCATTTTTGGATGACGTGTATTTACAATAAAGGCAAAGGTATTTACTAGAAAATAAAAAATAAAAAACACTTAGCAATGAATTATTGTATAGTAAGGCAATATTATATGTTAAGTGTTAATATAATTTGGCTACAATTATTAGTAAAACACAATAATTGATTGGGACTCAGGGTGCTTGTTAACCTTATGGAAGGCTGTCTAGACACATGAGGAAGAGGAAGGGCTCCAGGTAGTTGGAGGCTGGATGTACCCAGGTAAACTGGTGGGCCGCTGGCCGATAGTGGCAGATTGGGTGCAGCAGTGGATGGATATGCCCGGCCACTTGCTATGTGCTGTGCATATCCAGCCGTCAGCCACACTTATACTGCCATGGCAGGCCTGTCATCTCCAGACAGGCCCTGTATAACTCGATGCACTGTGGGTGGAAAATGCAACTCTGGTGGAAAGTGGTCAATCTGGAGCCGTCAACAGGGACATTTAGTTGACTGGTCATTTTGCAGCAGAATTGTACTTTGTACATAGCACCCCCTCCCACGTGAGCATTCTGTAACTGGGCAGATTGCGTTAGCTACTCATATTTGTAGTTTTTGCCCCTTCAATATGAGGTTTCCATGTAGCAAATATAAAAATAATATAAGAATATTAGAGTAAAAGGTAACTAACATAATAAAACTTAAAAAGTAGTTTACCATTATGGTCTACTACATATGTAAAAATAAAGTTTGCAAAATAGATATATAGCGACAGCTATTTTTATTGAAGCGTATAGAGTTTGAGTGTGTGTATGTGCATTAGTGTATGTTGTTATGTGTGTTACTATATGGCATTTTGTATTAGTTCATGGAGTTATAGTATATAAGTATATGTGTATAAGTGTATGGTTAGCATAAGTATGTGTGTTAGAATATAACATTAGAGTGTATGTGAGCATGTGTTGTTAGCGTCTATATGTTACTATTTAGTGTTAGTGTGTGTGAACATATGGTGTTAACGTGTGTTTGTTACTCTCTGGTGTTATGGGTGTTGGTGTGCAAGGTGCTATACCAGTTTGTTTTTGTTTGTGATTTCAATTTATCCTGCTGACGCTGACTGTAAAGCGCTACGTAATCTGCTGGTGCTATATAACTAAGCCTAATGTATGAATGTGTGTCTTTGCATGAGTGTGTGTTACCGTATGGTGTTAAGAGTGTCAGGGATGAGCCTAGGGTTAATGGCGAGAGTGTAAGTGTATGGTGTTAGAATGAGTTTGTGTGTGTGTGTTAGTTCTGGAGGTGGGATTCTCAAATAAATACTTCTCTCCACTCCTGCTCCACTAGCCATAGGTTCACCCCTAGAAGAATGCTTCTGCAATCTAGATGATAACACTAATATGTGACCGCTGCTTTAAGAGTAATTGTCTGGTGGTTTGAATAACCACCACTGAGCTATATAAGTGTTCATGGTTTCTGTTCCATTACATCATCTACAAATTACATCAACGCCAACTATTTAGGTAAAAGGCCTAAAGGCACATGTTAAAATGTCAAGTATAATAATAGGTTGGAAATTAATTACCTGCATTGCCACATCAGCCAATTGTGACACCAGTTAGACATGTGGGCATTTATTTTTTCACTTATTATGCAATATGCCATTATAACATACTAAGTTAGGATGCGGATGAGTGCTTTGGCAAATGCCCCGGCGGGCTGCTGGTCATCGGTGCCTAATAACCACCTGATCGGCCGCGCCATAAAAATGTTGAATGCGGCCACATAGTACAGCCGCAAGCCACATCCTTGTCATAAGGAAGCCGCTGGACTTAAAAGTGCCAGTGATCGCCAGTCCAGCCGCGCTGGTGGCTGAGTTGAGGACGGAATACAGTTGCCACAGGGTAATTGGTGCAGCCATCCACAGTACGATGGAAATTAGATGTTAGGAGGGATTAATTTCTGCTGAATGGTGTTTGGTTAATTCTAGATGCTTATATCTGAACAAGAGACCTCTAAGATCCTAAAAACATATGTAACTTTACATATTTTTCCATGGTGGCCCAACAAAAGGTATCTAGTTCGAACAAAGACTCTTTACTCTTGGATGCTTACATCCATTTTTCTTGTTTAAAAAGTTGATGCAAACAACAATGCTTTAAAACTTACATTATTTACATTAAATACCGGTATTAGTGGTAATAACATAATCCCCAAACTGAATTCTGATCTAAGGAGAATGTAACACTCTTGAACACAAAAATGTTAAGAGTAACACTTTACATTATAAAATAATACTGCAAAGTAAACTTTCCATCCTGCACAGTTACCACGTTAACTCTTTCTTTATCATCTGGCCAAACTTAACACTCGTCATTCCGCTTAATTTCTGGAGTGAACTTAACCCTTTGCTTTCTATGGTCAATATTATTGTTTTCTTTTATTTATATAGTGCCAACAATTTACGCAGCGCTTAATACGATACATAAATTCAAGGGATATGGCAAGACGAGAATTGACAGACTAAGACAAAACGATACATTAGGTGGAGAGAGCCCTGCTCGCAAGCTTACAATCTTGAGCTATTTTTAACCCTTATAATTCCAGAGATGGGAACAACATAATGCACTGCTCGCCTTCTCCGACAGTTTCTTACTTCAATAAGTTACCTTTCGATGTAGTTGCTGATTTTGCACGGCCGGCCATTTATATGGACAGATTCATCGCTGATTATGTTGTAGCCTCCGTTGTGATTGATAGAAGTAAGAGTGTCATCCTCCATCTTCAGGTACGGAGACTGCAGCTCCAGCAGTAGTTTAAGTGGCAGTAAAGCCATCTCACAGTTGGCAGTACTCATTGTCACAAGCATGTCTGAGGACAAAGAGCTCATACTGAGCACCGATCTGGTGCTTGATAACCTCTCAAGACCCCCATGCCCACCACTAGGCTCAGGTTCAGACATGGTTAAACTTCACCTGATAATAAGGAAGCAGAATATGGATTCAAGAAGAACCCACTGCAAAACTACAAAGTGAGAAGTGTGAACGTGCGTAGACTACAGGGCAGTAATATTACAGGGTGGGTCTGCTAAGTCTTCCCACTGGGAGGGCCTGGACGGGCCTGTGTTTCTGCATTCCTTTAGCAATGGATCTTACACCCCAGCCTGAATCAACAGGTGGGACTTTGAGCATGAGATAGTGAGGACAAAACAACTGGCATTCTTATGCTGTCAGTAAAATTGTATAAGTGTAAAGGCTAGTCTGGTTCTTTATTCGACTCCAAAACTAAATGTATGGGTGTCAGCATTTTATATGAATGCACACTTTGCTGAGGGGAATCCTACATCAGCTGTGCTTATTAAGAGGTTGCTAAATACAGGCATTGTCTCCGGATCTGTCTTGCTGACTCACACTCATCCTCAAACAGAGAGAGACATCACATACAGCTGACTTAGTGGTAGGTACGTAATTTGCACTTTGTAAAACATTAAGCACATCTTCTCGTGTATATATATATATATATATATATATGTGTGTATATGTATATATATATATATATATATATATATATATATATATATATATATATATATATATGTATAAAAGGTTTATAGGATGCTGCTCCCAACATCACAGAGCTGGATCACGAGGAAATGATCTCAAGATTCTAAGCTTGTGAGCGGCGCTCTCTCCACCTAATGTATCGGTTTGTCTTAGTCTGTCAATTCTAGTCTTGGCAGACCCCTTGAATATATGTATTGTAAGTGCTGCATAAATTGTTGGCTCCATATAAATAAAATATAATTATAATGATAATATGTATTATTCTGGCGTTCAGCAGTAGGGATGGTGGCCATCAAGGTGAAGCCAATATGGGAAGGCAGCCACATTCTGGCTCGGCGAACACTTACAACTGAGATCCCCCAACCAGGCCCCCTTGCCCCCTCCCCTGTAACATACACACTAGCACACCGTTACACACACATTTACTATCACGCATACAAACTTACAACCAAAACCCATTCTATCACATACATACCACTTTATTATTATTTATTTATTTAGCACCATCATATTCCACAGCGTTGTACGAGGAAACAGAAAAATAACAAGTAGTGCCTCACATAACAATTTGGACTTATGGAAACGAAAGGTAAGAAATGAGACTCCTGCACCAACAAGTTTACAATCTGGAAGAGTGAATAAACCCAATAGACGATTTTATATAAATACAACCTTAACATAATGCCATCATGTGTTCCTCTCTTCATGACATAAATGGCTCACAGATGGGGACACTTTATAGGATGCATCTTGTACATCCCTGAGTAATGTATTACTATTTGCATGAACCATTTCACTGTCATGGCATTTTGCATTTTTGTGGACTTTTTAATTTTTCATATTAAAGCGCATCGATCACTTTTCCCATCTAATGCATTTTGCAATTCAGTACAATAAACCTGCGTTGGTTTACAAACCAAAACAAATAATATGTGTCCTCTTCACCCATTTTCACAGTGCTATGTATGATGGTGCTATATATAAAATAAAAAATAGTTATTATAAACCTGCCTTATTTGAAAAGCATGGAATTATACATCTTTATCCCTGGTTCATCGGATTAATTATTCTTTACTATCAGGTTTTTAGGAAAAGGCTTTACTGATATGATGGTTTCTACCCACATAACACAGATATCCGCCCCCCTAAAATAAAAAAAGACTGACATTTAAGCAGTGGCGGAACTACCGGGGTCGCGACTGCGACCGGGCCCTGAAGTTCTGGCAGTCAGGGTTCCCAAGGGGTGCCGAGCAGTCGTTTTCAGCAACCGCTCGCCGCCCTTCTGTCTCCTCTGCTGCCGCCTGCCTCAGCGCTGCCCCGACTGCAGTGGTGGGAGCGTGAGGCGTCTGTCTCGGGTGCCGGCGCTTCATGCTGAGTGCCGGCATATGACATCATATGCCGGCGCTCAGCAGTGAAGCCGTGCGCACCGTGGCAGAGCAGCGAGACAGAGGCCTTGCGTCCCCACCACAGGACTGCACGGTAAGTGACCTACAAGGGGGGGTAGGGAGAGGGTAGATAGTGAGAAGGAGGGTAGGGAGAGGGTAGATAGTGAGAAGGGGGGTAGGGAGAGCGTAGATAGTGAGAATAGGGGGGGAGGGAGAGGGTAGATAGTGAGAAGGGAGAGGGGGTAGATAGCCTGAGAAGGGGGTAGATTGGGTGGGGGCGGGGTGCCTTAACAGATTCTTGCACCGGGGCCCTGAGGCTTCTAGTTACGCCCCTGCATTTAAGTCATAGGTAGTTTTAATACATAATTACTGTATTGATGCATAAGTCTGTGACAGCTTGCCCTTAGGTCAAACTTCAATTGCTTACGTATTTTGCATTTTTGAACTTCATAGCTTGTAACATAAATACGCATTTCCATTGTATTGAATTTACTCTTTTTTTACATTGGAACGTTAACATGTTGCTTGGTAAGATATGTTGGAATGTATTAAATTTACTTCTAGTGCCAGGATAGTATGAGAAAAGATCTTAGTGAGAAACTTGGGAAAGAGTGAGTCAAGCTGAAATTAAATGATTGCGTCTGATGTAAGTGTCAGCCAAATTCTCGAAGTTAGGGTGGAGGAAATATGGCACAGCTGTTTCTGACACTGAGTAACCAACACTCAAATATTGCCTATGGCTATGAAAATTAAAGGTACACTCCAGCCACCATATGAATTTTGCCGATGATAGCTATATGGTCCATTTTGCAAATACTTGTAGACAAGGGAAGCGCTTCTCTACCACTGATCGGCAGTTTTAAGTCAGACCGTGGAGGCAGAGGGCTGCTGCTACTGCAGTATTTTAATATGCATTCTTCTATTATGAGAGTGTTAGGGACAGCAAACTGTCCCTTCAATGGTTATATCAATTTAAAGTTAGCAATCGGAACGGAATCTTTTACTTAAATGTGAGGGTGATATATAGGTGGAATAGCCTTCCAGCAGGATGTTTGGCTGTCCCGAATATAAAACAAGACCAAGGACTCATTAATGTTTGAATCTTTATATCAATTAAAAAAGCACAGACTAGATCTTCCATCAAATTCTTTGTTTCTAATGGCAGCGACTAATATATTGTTGTGTGTCCTATTTTAACAGTTATTCTACTAGAATAAATTCCACAGACTGACCTGGATTTACTGTGCCATTCTTGGACAGCAGCAGACACATTGTCTTTTCCTTCTTGCCTTTAAGGTTAGAATCATGTTGTTTGTTTTTATGCTTTGCAATTATTAATCTCCCTGTTATACCTTTCTCTTCCTGCATCTCTTTCTGTTAGAGAAAAAAAACCTCCTGTAATGGACATAGCTGTCAAACCCAGACCTTACGCTCACCTCCTGAAGAATCATAACAAGAACAAACTATTTTGAGGACTACACCCTTATCATCATTGGGTTTCTAACTGAATAAATAAAAATTCATATTTATTCATATCAATGTGGGAGTCTCTGTGTTTTTTATGGGAGGTTCACGGTGTAGGGGGGCACCTGTAATCTCTGAATGAAGAACATGTTTTTTTATCCTGCATGCAACACACTGGAATTTTGACATTTTGATACTGTGTACTGGCACCAGTCTTGCACCCGTATTTTAATACTTTTGTTCTGTGTAGACGATCAGTCAGCCGCATTCTCTTAACAGCAGTCTCACCTGTGAAAATAAATAAATAATCAAATTAGACTTTTGACGGAGGAAATAACAGAAAGCTGGCCACTAGTTTATTAGCAAATGGGCAGCCTCACTACGTTATGAAAACATTTCTCTTTCGGTGAGTGCTTTCAGATATCCTGTAAAAAGCCACTGGTTTGTCAACTACATAAATTGTAGGATTCATTATGGATTAATGGATACCGAACTTTGATGAGTCACATTTTAAAGCATTGATAATACAATGGCATGAATATTTACCATGTGAAGTTCACTCAATGGCTAAGTGCATGACTACTTAAACCACTAAAACCACTCAACCTCTTGTAACCACCCCCAGTAAATAATGACAAGAGCCATTAATGTGGGCCACAGCTTTATTAACACATGCCAGCTTAATCATATAAACCATAACCCTGTAACAACCTGCAAGCTGCTAGCCACTAAGCCTAGGAGGCGGTTCAACCTGTGTAAACCAAGAGTTCTAGCCCAGCGGGTGCCATCATGCTCTTGACCTGCCTCTCCAAGCTCGTACGGGTGCAGCCTCAACATACTAACGTTCCAGACGCCGGACAAAGGTGGGGATTCTTCCACAGCTGTGACTATAAAGAGAAAAAAACAGGCCAGCAATTCCATGTCACATTAAATCAAGGAGGGAGGGATGTGCCTGTGCTTGGGATCCAGGCAGGAAAAGGTAGACGTGATCTAACCTGTACCTTTTAAAGCCTTACCCGCAATATTGTAGCACCCACCCATCCAATAGGGGAACTTCTGGTAAGCCCACCCTGCAACCTAGGCCAGCAGTCATAGTCCCCCTTTCCTAATTTTATAATAAGATTTAGGCATTTAGTCAACTGATGAATTATTTGTATTGACTTATATTTGTATTATGTGTCTTTAATCATGCCATCTTCTCATGCAAAACATTATCTTATAACCTTTTTTATGTTTTATAACGATTGAATGCAACAATATTAGAAGATTGTGTGTATATATATATATATATATATATATATTTGCATTTCTATGTCTTGGTCAAACTACGACTATATTATGAATTATTTAATGTATATGGCTAAATATTTAATATGATTCTTTGTCTTTTTGTGTTGTGCTTAGTTATTACTTGTGGTTTTTTCTTCTAAATTTAGCTGCAAATGGATAGTAAATTGGGAGTGGATAATTGTAATGAATAAGTTACTTACCCAGCGGCTTTCACGTCACTCAGAGTAACCTTGTAATAGTTAAGGGATTGGTAAAGCATACATAGAATTCTTCAATGATCCCTGGAAATAATGTGCATGACCAATCACTTCAATATGCTTTACCGTTTTGTCCTTACGGCTAGCAATTAATTTAAGCACATGGATTATATTTTCCTGTCTTGTACATTACAGCCCGATTTTCTTTGCAACCTATTTATCCAAGGTGTCTCCTTTTAAAAAGTGATTTGATGCTTAAATTGGAAGTTACAAGCCTTTCACATTGAACTTGGTCCTGGTTGTAAGTACCAAGTAATCTTTTCCATTTAACACATCTTCTATAAGCCAAAAAGCTGGGGTTAGGGAAGGAGCAAATGGATACAGGGGTTCTGCATGGGGAATTCACGAGGGGGCACCATGAAAATGTATCAGTCTGTCTTTATCTGTTGGTATATTTCCTAATTTTCTATAGAATTGTTGGTTCTCTAAGCGGCTGGTACCCCAGTTGGGACACAAAAGAAAGCAATTGGCTTTACCAGGATCTGCCTATGTGGGCTCTTCTGCCTGCCCATGCAAGCTATTTTGTATTGGATACAAAAAATACATATGTATTGGATAATAGGAACTGCACAATTCTAATGCAGAGATGCTGGTCTGCCAATCTATACAGTATATTTTTATTACCAGGATGTCCACTGGCCGAAAAGCCCAGAAGGGCTAAGACCAAGCACAAGGCTTGTACAGTCTGCAGAAAGACCCTGCAGGATTCCAGAAGGTTGATCTCTTCTACCTGGTCTAACACAAAGGAAGTGGTGGAAAGAAATATAATATTTATGGAGTGGATGGGGACTGAAATATAGGCCACATTTCTGCAGCTCAGAAACTTGACTCAATTGCAGCCTTCGGTGAGGTCTGAAAGCTGCCTTTTGAGACATCAGGGGTAATCCTTCTGCCTCAGAATAGGACTTTTTTCTTGTGAAGACCTTCCCTCGGAAACAAAAATTGACTGGGTATTTCCAGGAGAGCTAAGAAACTAGGATGATCCCATGGTAGCTAAAGCTTTGAAAAGAACAGTTCTGTAGAAGATGGTCACATTTATCGGACCCCATGGAGCAGAGGGGTTCCTCCGTAAGGCTTTTGAGGTGGCTGCAGCAAACTTGAAAAAGTGTGTTGCCTCAGTTTCAGTGGTCAGCCCTGTTAATAACTGTTTGCAGCAGGTGGAAAAAGATCTGGCCTCGAGGCATCCAAAAAGGAGACAGCTAAGTATACGGCTGCAATATCTTCTGGTGTTGATTTCTGTGTGATGCAACCATTGATGAACCCAAGAACAGCAACAAGGTCTGCAGCTTACAACTTTGAGGCTAAGAGGTTGACGCTACCTTTAAGAGCAAAGTTTGTGGGAAAAATAGTTTGATTCTGAGTTAGTCTGAATATGCTACACAAGAAATGTCCTGGTTGCTGGTTTCCTGGGAAAAGAAAATGTACACACCTTACTCCTCATGTAGACATGAGTGCATGGCAGGAGAAAAAGTTTTTCCCAGTGGGAAAAGTCCGAATATTTTTTATAGAATGTGCAAAAAATGTTTTGAAGTGAATGGTGTAAATAAAATTCAGTCCTTTTACTCAGACAATAAAGTTACTAGGAGGCTGCAAAGTTCTGATAAAGCTCAGCCCCCAAAACAAGTGTCTCTCTTTGGCTATTTGAAATGTTGGGAGGAATGCACTTGATACCTGACCCTATTAGCTACAAAACATCCTGTTATCACCCACTTGAAAACATATCCTGGAAAATAATCTGCCAATGCAGCCATGATCACAGCTGTTTATGTGAGATGTAATCTTTAGTCATTTATACACTTCCTATTTTGATCATGTTCATTGTTTTCCACACAACAGTTTTGTTTATTTAGAATAATGAAAAATACATGTTTGTAGTGCCACACAGTGGTTGATTAAGAATACTAAAAATAAAATTGCAAATAAATAAGGAACACTCACGTTTCAGCTTTGAGGTACTAATGATAAGTTAAAGGTATACAGTCACCTTCATATCTATTATCGTAACTACACGTCTTTGGGTATTTTGCTTTAGAGAAGCTATGATGTGGAAAAAGCCCACTCCATCAAGGGAATCTCACCCCGACACCCTAGATGTATCACCCTTAAGTTTCAATATACGTTGAAAAATATCTGAAAATCTGATGGACAGGAAGTTTGGTGAAGCATTGAGTTTATTTTCAGGACTTTGATGTTTTCTAATTGTGTGAAAAAGTCAAGCAATAGGGTATCTCTACAATTACAGAGTCACCCTAAGTGTCCCTTGCCTGAAAAATAGAGGGCATCACCTGATTCTAGAACTAATGCTGAAGGTGCCATATTAAGACCTAGAGAATAAATGTAATCCAAACATGTGGCACATAGAGAATGAGATATCCTGAAACTGATGAGTGACTTGATAAGTGTTTATTGTAACCAATGATTTTTTAATGAAAGTGATTTCGTTAAAGTATTAATATTTTGGTCTTAGGTCTCTAATGGTATATTTGTCCCGGATGTGGCTCTTTGAGTAAGGTAGACAGGCAGTCCTGCCCCACTCCAACCTTTTGGCTACTGCCCCACACATCCCTGCCTCTGGCCACATCCCACCATAGGTGTCCTAGTTTGGACACTTTAATTTTTGGGAGTTTATGGTCACTCAATATTTTTTTCAACTCCAATGATGACAATGAGACACTGTCTCCTTTTAATATATTTGTGTATAGAAAGGGTAACCACAGATACTGTGGAGGGTCTTAAGAACAAACTGGATTGCTTGGATTTGTCTTCATCTTGATCAATATGTTAGGGATATTTTGAATAGATTGATATACCAACTAGGCATGTGTAATTTGGAAAATGTTTCATTTTTCGCCTCTTCGTTTTCGGGCAACAAATTATGTTCTCTGCCTGTTCGCTTCAGCTGCAAATTCAGGGGCAATTTTAATTCATAAATATGTTATAAATATGTTTCCCACATTCACTCTCACTCATTCTATCACACTCTCATTCTCATTTGCTCTTTCTCACTTCCACATCCTCATCTTCTATCATCTATGTTGTATCTTTTCTCTTCTCACTTCTATCTTTGTCTGCATCTCTGCGGACATAAGCCTGTGTGGAAGTGGTTGGCAGAAGTGGAAGTGGTCGACAGAGAAGGTAGGGAAACATTTAGAAAGCATTAACATGTGAATATGTGGAACGGCCTCCCAGCAGAAGAAAATTGAGGTGCACAGACCCCCTTTTATTTAATGTAATAAAGTCTTACCTAATGTAAGGAATATTTACTTGACTGAGGGGTGGTGGATGTGAACACCCTCCCACCAGAATCAGCTTGAGGTCCTCCAAACCCCTGAGATTTGTACTTTTATTAAATGTAATAATTACTTGATGTAAGGAAGATTTACTTGACTGGGGGGGGGGGGTGAATATATGGAACAGCCTCCCAGCAGAAGTAACATGAGGTCCACATAGCCCGTGGATTTTTCATTTTCTCTTCCTCATCTTTACATCTCCCTGTTATAAGTTATTTTTTTGGTTGAGATTTTTAAAGATATTATCAAAAGTTTAGTTTTAGAGTGATCGGAGGTAGATTTTTTCAGTATAGATATCTCTGGCATTGCAATAGTTAACTATAGCCTTTTTTGTTTTATGTAACCTCTTGCACCCTGCCCTTGATTGTTTCCTGGAGAGTTTGCATTTGCTGGTATTTAATAAGAAGCACCTGTCAGATTTATTGGACTCTGAATGCTTAAGATGTATACCCACTTTAAACCTTAACCACGTTTTCTGTGATTGCTGCCCAAAAACACCACATGAATACATACACACTGACTTCCATACCCATGGAGCCTAGTGCCTGTCTGTATAGAGAATTTCTGCTTCCGTAACTGCAGGCTTTCTTACTGGCTGACCATGTTACACGGAAGTGAGAAGCTCCCACTGTCAACTGATCACATGCTAGAAAGAGTTTGTCTATGTCTGTGCAAATATCCCCACTCCATTATGCCAATATGATTTCTTACACATGGAACTTTGTATTATACAGAACTAACTGAGCCCAGGGCCGGCCTTAGGTAGTGAGAAGGGGCAGAAGGGGGCGAGGTAGTGAGAAGGGGCAGAGGGGGTAGTGAGAAGGGGGCGCCAGAACACTTAAGGCCGGCTCTGACTGAGCCCTTCTTGCCAGAGAAAGTTGTCTTATGAAAAACTATATTTCATGCCTGAGATGTCTGGTGCTTTAGAAAATGACTCCACTGTGAAAACAATATAAGCATCTATCACCCAAACATCTGAATACAATTACAGGTACACCTTGTCTTTCAATGCTATTTTATTGATAGAAAGATGTAACATAACATCCGAATGAGCAATAAAAAATCATTTAGTCATATGTAGTCACAGACTTCTGTAATTACCAACTATTGCATTTTTTTTTAAAAAGACATTTTTTAAAAGCAATGAATTTCTTCCATATAATAAAAGCAATGGTTTAATGTGTTTCATGCTATAGTGGTAGACATTCATAGAACATCTAGTATGCTTTTCGTTTTGCTCAATTTTACTGCCTGATCTAAAAATTAAGGTATGAGGAGAAAAGGTGAGACAGTGTTGCTAACCGCCTTTATATACATTTTCACGTCACTTCCAAAGAAAACTCCAATGTAATAGTTCAGAATTCCAGCCAAGGACATAAGAAAGAGGAATAACATGACGCGTTTTCCAAAGATATATCCAGGAGTGCTGAAGAAATAAAAATATGACATAAAAACAAATATTAGAATATAATCTTATAAATGCCAAAGAAATTCCAAACTCTACAAGGTAGCACAGTAATACAATAACAAAACACAATTGTGTGGGAGGATATATATTAACCCCTTAATGACATGTACGGGTGTACAGGCTCAAAATGCATTGTTTTCAATGGGTTTAGGGACCACCCATTGTCCTTAAGGGGTTAAAAAAAACATGCCAGAAATAAAATTTCATATAATGTTACTTTTTTTGAAGCATAAAGTTCCAGCTGTATGAATTTTGCAATTCCTACCTTTTTGCAACCGACGCATACACATGCTTACACATATGCATATACACTAAAACATCCTCACTCCTTCACACCTCCTCTCCATCACACCTCCTCTCCATCACACCTCCACTCCCTCACACCTCCACATCCTTACTTTGTCGAGAGCCTTTCTTTTGAAACTGCAGATTCACGGAACATTACATTACGTGATCCCGTCACGTTCCCATTTTTTGCGAGTGGGCTGGACCAACTAGGACCAGCCTTGTTAGAAGAAATTTGGACTGGCCTAAGTTCCCTGGGAACCTGCTTGACGGCAGAGCAACTGCACCACAAATCAAGCCATATAAATGTTTTTTTCTTTTCATATCATAGAATATAATGTGTGGCTTGCAATATACATACATCTGTGTGTTTTCTCCCAGATATCCAACAAAATATTTCTGCCGAACACATAAATACATGATACCAGCAAAAGCTGCAGGTCCTGGAAAAAAGGAAAGGTCAACTGTATATAGAAATGTATTGATGTTGCACACAGATCACATATATATATATACATATGTATATATGAAATTTTCATATTAGTGTTCTGTCCGTGCTGCTTTTTTCAGTATTGTGTTTTAAAAGGTGTACAATTAAGTAAACATTGAGAACGTGATTTGAAGGATGTTGGTGTAAAAGTGCACACAATACACAATACTGTTTCTTGATAACTTTCATTAAAATTCTAAACACACTTTATAAGTGACAGGTAGGGTTAGGAGAAAAATAAAATATCTCTAATATCGCTATATGATGTAGAACTCATCTGGGGATATCTTAGGAGGCACCATATATGAGACATGTATATGTGATATACACTATATGATAAATGTGTGTTACCTTGACTGCAAAATATTCCAGCACACCACAGCACCGCTAGAAATGTAGGGTACGCATCCGTGCAGTTTTGGCTGAAAAAAGTACAAATACTGTTAATTTGGATGTATTGGATTAATTGTTTCTTAAAGAGTTTCCGTGTCATGTTTTTGCTACTTTTTTGGACTTTTTGTTATTTTCTTTAAAACAGGACCAGCCACCATTGTTGCACTAAACATAAAACGATTCATTTTAAGTTAATTTTATATGAAAGCTCATATTTTTGAGAATATCTGAAAACGTAATGGGGCTTTAGTATGTGACCCACCAACACTGAATTAACTTTTTTCTTTAAGACCCCCAGGAACCAATGCCGGAGCTGGCTTGCGGTGAGTATTCCGCACATGTACATTACATCTGGCAGAATACAACTCATGCGCGGCAGACAGCGGTGAGGATAAAAGTTTTCGTGAGGACCCCATAAATTAATTTATTATATTTGTTAAATAAAAGCGACTTTTCCACAAACATATCTGTGTATCTACATATTCTGTTGTATTACTTCGGCCAAGGAATTGTTTAAGAGGTTTGTGTAACTTGCTACGTGCATTATGTCTTGTAGATTATGGCTGTGGAGAGTGTAAGGGGGGGTGTATTGGGGAAATTTGGCATGCAAAAAAATATAAATAATGCAACATGTATCTTTAATTCTTAAAACTGATATTTGACTTTGTTTATTCTAGTTCTGTTTGCTTGTTTTGGGAAAGCTCGAGGACAGAGCCAATTGTGGTAAAATCTCCATTCTAAACAGGGTACCAAGTTAAGGCCGGCGTCCTTACATCATTCAAATTCATTTACAATTGGTCAGCATGCGCTTGCTGTAACACAGAACAATATTCAACTTACTTTGCTGTGTACACTTTATCAAAGGCAGGAGAGCTTGTCTTCTGAGAACTCTTGGAATTTGCAATCTTGCTCTCATTTTCCACTTTGAAGGCAAAGAAAACTGAAATGTAAACAGGATATGTTAGAAAACCCAAGCAGAACTATTAGCCTTTAATGCGCATTTCTATATAAACACAGAATGTAAAACATAGTGATGGCGGAAAAGAACCAAATGGCCCATCTAGTTTGCCCTTATAGAAAGACTGTGTATGTATTTATTCCATAGGACAGCTTTATTTTCATCCTAAACTTTATTGAATTCATTTACAATAATTGTGTATACTAATTCCACTGGAAGGTCATTCCACATATCTACTACCCTTTCTTCAATAAAAATAAACAAATAAATTATTTTTTGCTTTGGTTGATTTTTCCATTGTATTTAGTGCATGATAGCATACTACTTGTATCCCCACAGTTATGATCTGATATATATATATATATATATATATATATATATATATATATATATAATTTTTTTTATGTATGCCCTTTCTTTGATATTCTAGTTGCATTTCTGATATTATGCTGGTGAGTTCCTCTATATTATGCTCTAATAAGTTACTAATCCATTCATCTCAAACTGAGAAGAGGAAGCCATGCGTTTGATTAAACAAATGCTATCCAACCATTACAACAGTATGCACCCGCTTGGTCTATACATTTGAATAATGTAGTGAAATCAGTTATAAGGAAGGTTGGAAACCAACGGCACATCAGCCAACATGAAGTTCTATTCTTCAACATACTCTGCTAGCCAAAGCCTACCTGGTGTCCTTCAAGATCCATTGAGAATCTAACAGAAAGGTATTTATCAAAATATCATCCAATCAGAGCAATTTTGTACAGAAACATAGAATTGGATGAGAGATAAAAACCATTTGGTCAATTTAGTTCTCAGTTAGGCTCATTTTTACTGATTTAAGACTCAGGATAACATTATGCCTATCCCATGCATGTCTAAATCCCCTTAGTATATTAGCCTCTACCACTTCTGATGGGAGGCTGTTCTGCGTATCTACCATATACAGTTAAATAAAACCTCCTTAAATGAAACCTATTTGTATTACATACCCTAGACAATGTTCTAGATAGTAATTCTGGATCACATTTACAACTGAAGTGTTTAAAACCATTGAGACTGAAGAAATATTCTAGCTCACCAATAATAATAATAGCTCACCAATAATAATAATATCCATGGTGTCATATAGGAAAGTATCACTTATTTTGATCCTAAAAGGGGATAATTCCCGTAGACATATTTATGAACATTAAAAAATGTGATACTACACAAAAACTTTTTTATTTATATTTTAATAATAACATTTACATTATATGGGACCTACAGTATATACTGTACATGTGTATGTATATATACTGTATATATATATATATATATATATATATATATATACACACACATACACATGTACAGTATATACTGTAGGTGCCATATAATGTAAATGTAATTATTAAAATATACACACATATATACACACATATATATACACACATATATATATACACACATATATAAAACATTTCTGTCTAAACTGAGACATTCATAATTTAAAACTTTAAGTTTTACATAAACCCTTAACACAGAGCCCCCTTACTGTTCTGGACGACACTTATTAACGTGACGATTGCCAGGAGGACGGTATTTTCCAGGATTTCACAGTCCATCTCAGTCTGTCTTGTGAGCAGCAGTGAAAATATTGCGGCATAAATAAAAGGCTCAATGCAATCATCTTGCAAAAGAGGAAGTTTTGTTTCTCTTACGGAAATAAGCCGGTTCAAAGATAATGAAGAAATACCTCGAATGTCTGCAACGTGTTCATTGAATCGGACACTGGGAGCTTTTGACCTAAGGGCCAACCTAAGCTATGGCTAAGTAATATAACCCGGCCCGTATTGGCAGGTATGCATTATGCAGTCCTGTCCAACCCCATAAGTTTTGTTTTCCTTTACTGACAGGGTGGTAGATAAGTGGAACTGCCTCCCAACTAAAACAGTAGAGGTTAATGCAGTGAGGGAATTTAAACATACATGGGATATGTATATGACGATCCTGAATCTAAGACCAGACCAATGACTGATTAAGCTTTCCATTTGAACAGGAGGAAAACACAGGAGGACGAAATGGGCCAAATGGTTCTCCTCTACTGTGAGATTCAAGTGTCCATGGACTAAAGGCTGCCTTTTGTTACTATAGAGGCTAGATGGAAAAATGTAAATAAATGCATACATAAAATCCCAAGACCAGGGGCGTTACTAGAAACCACAGGGCCCTGGTGCAAAAATTGCCCTGGGCCCCCAACTTCAACAGCTGGTCTGTGCCATAATTGCCCCTAAACAACTTATCTGTACCTTCTTTGCCCCTTGCCCCCCGTTCCAACATACACTCTGGCTCACCCACACAATTACACATCCATGCTTACACACACAAAATTACACATCCACGCTTACACACACAATTATACATCCATGCTCACATACATACATATATACATATATACAAACACATATACATGCTCCACACCCCCACTTACCTCTCCAGCCGCTTCATGTCCAGCTCGCACACTGTGCCCTGTTCGGTGCGGGGTCAAGTGACGTAACGTGACCCCAATAAGCTCCTTACTCAAAATTGTTAAGAAGGGACCCTTTTGGCCTGGACCAGTGCGGTCGCAGTGGTCGCACCAAGCCCCCTAGAGGCATGGGCCCCTTCCCAGCTGAGACCCCTGTAGTTACACCACCACCCTGAAATTAGCAGCAGAAGCCTATAGTGTTATGCAGGTGAAATGCGGGTAGCTTATTTCTTTCACAGATCTGAAGCCAGTATATATAAACGTGTCAGTTTTCAGTTTTTCATCAATATCTGGGCCCTTAGATATTCAAATATTTTCTCTCTTTTTCTCAGCATTACAAACTGTCCATAATGTAATTTCCAACACAGCAGCACCGTATTACATTCTGGGGAACACGAGGAGTGCTTCAGGAGTCTTGTAGGGTTGGGGAAGCAAGGAAATATATCTTGTTATAAATATAAAACGTGTCTGTATCTTACTGTGATTACTGAATAACATTTAATGTATGAATATATATATACACTGTTATGCTATCAATAACCACTAACTATTGAGTGTAAAGTCAGAGTCCACACTCCTTGTTTTCTGCAATTAACAATATTTATTAAGAGAGGCTAAACAAACTAACAATACATATACAAATTACTATAAGTTAGTATATGCTGTTACCAAACTATCTATTCATTGATTGAATGGAAATAACAAAGAAACAGCAGGATAAGCCTGTAAACACGTGATACAATTACCACTCCCTTGTGATCATCTCCACGCAGACTCAGAGAGCGAGAGAGAGAGAGAGAGTTGGCAGGACTTTATAAACACAATAAGTCCTCCTTCTGCTGGACACTCCCCTGGTAACCTATCTTCTCCAGTGACCCTTAGAGACCAAGGTGATAGAAAAGGGAAAGGACATTGCACTGGGGGAGGGAGTGGAAGGTGACCAAATGTCCTAACTGATTTGCCATGTGCTCTGCAGAGAAGAATCTCCATTAATGTTTGAGACCATTTTAAGGTCTTGTATAGAGAGGCTTTGCCCATTGGATCTCTGCATCAGAACACCATTTCACTTCATTGGCATACAGTTGGTTGTCAATCATGCCCTCCTTTTTACATCCCTCCTTTTGACAATGAAGTGGATGAGACCCCTGGACTCTATAAAACCCACTGGAGACAAGAGGGAGAGCGTACCTCGCAGCGTATCTACTATGTATGCATGCCCAGCCCGCTATTCACAGAGTTCTTTCCATTTGCATTCCATAATGGAGGTGATATACTCTGGCAATCAATGACTTCAGGTAACAACACATACAAACTTGAATAACAATACATACTACAGAAACACACAATATAAGAAGTATCAGTTAACAATTATAATGCTGCTGTCATACTGGCTATGTCTACTGCATTCACTAACCCAACCCAGGCCCTACACCTCCCAGAACTGTGTCCACAATCCCTCTTCTATATCTACTTTTACCCATTCTGCCCACCTTATTAAAGCTCTTTTTATAGTATAGGTAATTCTGGAACAATTTAGAAAATGTGTAGAAATTTGAAATGTGTAGACACTAACCAATCAGTCAGTTTTACATCCCTACCACTTAAAACTACAGTACATTTTCCCCAAACCGACCCTTTACATTCCCAATCATCTTGATTGCCCTTGTTATCCACCCATAATCCCAGAATATAATTATTTCCCCAAAAATGTCCCCATCAATTTTTAACAACACCCCACACCCGCACTGAGTATTACATATAAACACAGATCATATACATTGCCACCACTCCATATTTTAGTCCATCCTTTCATTCCATGGGCGTATTTCCCTCTGCGGTCCCGAGAGGGTGGAGTGATGCCTAGATCAGTCCAAGAGCTGTTTCTAGTATAATTGCCTTCAGGATGTTGGTCAAATGAGTTTGTGTTAAGTTCAAGTATTGGAAGATTCATTTTTGGTATCTGTATAACTTCCATTATGTTGCTGAGTGGATGGAGTTGCATTCAGTTCCAATAGGGAATTATTATCGGATTCACATGTCCTGAATTGTTTAAGGAAATGCAACATGACTGGAAAGATGTTGAGCTTCATTCTTCTTAGAATATTATTTCACGTTGTCATACTTCGAGCACCTAAAAAGATCAAGCAGAAGCATCAATCCTTAGCAGTTAACTCTGTATCTGGAGCACAAGTCCCTTTATATAATTTACACTGATCTACATGCACCCACTTATATCCAGGCTGCCTTCTGGCCTTTTTGGGGTTAGACCTCTGTACATGTAGAACTGTTGTGCCCAGTGTGTCTCGAATTACATAGGGCTCTTCCCAATTTGCATCCCAGGGAGAGTTTTTCAGAAAATTTTTAATCATTACTAATCCCCCCTTCTCAAACAGAGTTTGAGGTGTGCATAAAATTTTGCAATCTGTTGGGGCCATATTGGAGGCAGCAAAGTGAAGCAATTAGTTTAATTGCTCCTGAATTTGGGAGAGATACTGGTCTCTAGATACAGATTCTCTCAGTGGAGTTGAAAGTTGTGGTTCACCTGGATGGCCTAGTGCCATTTTTCTCCCTGTCATTAATTCATATGGAGAGCACCTAGTGGCATTAGAGGGTGTAGCTCTGATAGCCATGAGTACTGCTGGGAGATGGTTAACCCATGATTTGCCATATTGTACCAGCATTTTAGATAACCTGGACTTCAGAGTACGATTCATTCTTTCCACTATACCGGATGACTGGGGATGATATGGTATATGAAATCTCTGCTGTATTCCTAATAGAGAACACAGGTTTTGCATATCTCTCCACAAAACATTATTGCAAAGGTCTACCAGCATTCCTTCTGTTCTCATTACATCTGCACCCAGTATGGTACCTTCAATGTTTTTACTTTGCCAGATCAGTATTTCCTTACTCCACTGAGCACTTAAAGTCAAGGTCACTTGTGGAATAAGAAATGCCTGAAACTGGGAGCCACCAAGTCCTACAAGAAATGTGTTTTTCGCCCCAGAAGGAGGACTTAATGGTAGATCGGTTAATGTCACTGAAGCTCCTGTATCAATCAGAATCTTAGTGTGATGTCCTGCCATAATACCATGCACGTATGGACGTCCGGAATGGTCCCTTAATGTTTTACAAATAGGAACCATATCGTCCAGTGCTAGTCAATCTGAAAATAAAATTAGAGGAGCCTCATCCCCTGGTTTCAGTTTGTGGTCATTAGTAACCGCTCCCTGTACTTCCATCATTCTCAGAGCCTCCCACGCCGGACCATACAGATTGGTCCTAGGCAGAGGGTTAGAATGATGTTCCTGACCTGCCTTTTCAGGACTGTTATTTCTTTTCTTCTTTACAGATCCTCTTTGATCACTTTCTTTGACAGACCAAGAGGGGGATGGACTAACATGCCATCCCTCAGTCACCCTTTGGTCTCTCTTGGCCTTCCTACATTCTTTCTGTCTATGACCATGTTTATTGCAATAATAACAAATACCTCTGAAGGGAATCTCAGGTAGAGATTGCTTCCCTTCATTGGTAGTTACAATCGCAACCTTGCTCTGTCCTATGACTCCTTTCCTCATTAAATTCTGCCTGGCCTTCCCTATGATGGTCAATACCCCTTCCAAAGTATCTTTTTCCTCGGCCATCATTTGCACTCCAGGGTCTAAGTAAGTGAATTTTTTTACCAGGTATTGTAGTAGATCAGGAGGCGTTTGATCTGGTGGAATGCGGTGGGTTAGCCGATAGACTTGCTCAAATTTGGAAGCAAAAACCCACGGATCATCTTGTAAATTCACCTTCATCTCAGCAAGTGAATGACTATCTAAATCTCTGTCTCCTGTTACAAATTTGGAGACAGCTCTAAGTCTGTCTCCCTCTGTACCCCATTTATCATCTTTAAACCAATCGTGGTCTCGATTAATAGGGCCATTTATGGGTGGATTCAATCTACATGCAATGCTGCTTGGGGCCCACATTTTAAGAATCATACATGCTTCTTTAGGAGAGAGCATATATTGTTTAACTGCTGATTCGAAATTGGACATATTTGAAAGGACATCTGTTTTGCAGTCATATGGGGGAAAGAGGGGTTTTAACTTCATCAGCTGTTTCATCACCTTATCTCTATCCTGCTGCTGTAGAATTTTAGCAGTTTGCAGGGTGGCAGATGTCCTGCTTTTAACACTAGGTGAAACAGATAAAGGGTCCATAAAATGTGGTATTGTTGGCTTTGTTACAAGAGGGGTTAATACAGGAATACCACCATTATCTAGCTCATCCAGTATACGGTTTCCTATGTTTGTTCCTGGGTTCTCATTCTCTACAATACTTTGTGCCTCTTCTTCTTCTGCACATGTTTCCCCCTGGCTGCATACAGCAACTGGGGTTTGCGTGGCTAAACATGTTCTAAGGGATGATATCAACTCTCCTCTCGCTTCGTAATTGTCCTCTAATGTGTTTACATAATCTCCATTTAATCCACAGGTTGGACAATCACTATATTTACTTGTGTTGTTTATTATGGAGGCCACAGGAGTGTGCCCCACAAGTATACGGTTCAACTGATTCCTCAATAACTTCAGCAACTTCATACAGTTCTGGATTTTCAGTCTATCTTTATTCAGGCACCACTTCTTATTGTCTACTCTGCAATTCTCTTTCTCACATTGCAACCACAAACTATGCATTTGTTTAAATTCATTTTCATTTTCCATCATTAATGGGTCAAAAGTGCTAGCTTCTGCATACTGTGCTACAATTTCCATTCTTATATATCAAAAAACAAATTATAATTTACTCACACGACTTGTGTCTTCAGACTGCAGGCAATCAAATGGTGTGCACCCCACTTTGAATCCTCGGTCTGGATAAAACACGATCCTCCAGAAATGATGTCCGGCTTACTAATTGCGTCTCACTCTGGTTGCCTCTTAGGATCTCTCACGTCTTGGCCCGAGACGTATTGCAGAAAACGCTTCCAGCAAATAAAACAAAATCGGTTCGGTTATTTTGTCCCTTTTAGCTCACTTGTATCTGGAGAAAACTGGATTGTCCCCCCTTGCAAGTGAGCAAAAAGTAGTAAAAAATAATTACCTGGCTCGCCAAATGTTATAAATATAAAACGTGTCTGTATCTTACTGTGATTACTGAATAACATTTAATGTATGAATATATATATACACTGTTATGCTATCAATAACCACTAACTATTGAGTGTAAAGTCAGAGTCCACACTCCTTGTTTTCTGCAATTAACAATATTTATTAAGAGAGGCTAAACAAACTAACAATACATATACAAATTACTATAAGTTAGTATATGCTGTTACCAAACTATCTATTCATTGATTGAATGGAAATAACAAAGAAACAGCAGGATAAGCCTGTAAACACGTGATACAATTACCACTCCCTTGTGATCATCTCCACGCAGACTCAGAGAGCGAGAGAGAGAGAGAGAGTTGGCAGGACTTTATAAACACAATAAGTCCTCCTTCTGCTGGACACTCCCCTGGTAACCTATCTTCTCCAGTGACCCTTAGAGACCAAGGTGATAGAAAAGGGAAAGGACATTGCACTGGGGGAGGGAGTGGAAGGTGACCAAATGTCCTAACTGATTTGCCATGTGCTCTGCAGAGAAGAATCTCCATTAATGTTTGAGACCATTTTAAGGTCTTGTATAGAGAGGCTTTGCCCATTGGATCTCTGCATCAGAACACCATTTCACTTCATTGGCATACAGTTGGTTGTCAATCATGCCCTCCTTTTTACATATCTTAACTGGTATATAAAGCAATAAAATTAGGATGAGCTTCTGCTGCGGGAATAGCCAAATGCCCCGCATACATTCTAAATGTGCTCAGTCATTAGTGGCAGAGTATAAGTGTGCGTATGAGTGAGTGGCAGAGTATAAGTGTGCGTATGAGTGAGTGGCAGAGTATAAGTGTGCGTACATGAGAGGGGCAGATTATAAATGTGTGTATTAGTGATTAGTGATTAGCAGAGTACAAATGTACATATGAGTGTGTGGCAGAGTATAAGTGTGTATATGAATGATTGGCAGAGTATAAGTGTGCGTATTAGTGAGTGGCAGACTATAAATGTGCGTATGAGTGAGTGGCAAAAACAGTGTTTTTTATTTTTTCCAATAGGGTCAAGCCTTTTCTTTTTTTTTTCTTTCATTAAGCGCCAACGTTTGGGGGTTGTCTTATAATCAAGCAAATGTGGTCGTTCGTAATAGGCGTTGTCAGACCCTGTCATACATTCAGAAGAACAACAGAGTGATGATTGGCTTCTCAAGAGGTAAGTCAGCTGCTGGTTTCTGGGGCTGATGTATGACTTTCCTGGGTGGATCACATCATGGTGGAAATGCATTCCACCAAAAAAGAACACTTCCTGTACCATAAAAGTGTATTTTTACGCTGACAGGTTCAGTATAGATATTCACAGAGGAAACCATAAGTGTTGAAAACGGTGATGAGATTGTGAAACTTCCTTATGTTGGGTTATTAGGAAATTCTCGGCTTCACCGCACACATCCTTTAATTGCAGGGGTCTTGCAAATATGTTGAAACTTTAAATTATAAAATTGTATGGAAAGTAACAAAAAATAAACATCAGTCAACATGTTCATCCAACATCATCAGAAATAATTTTCATGCTAAGAAGTATACTACATGGAAAAAACATAAGGCTACCATAAATATAAGACAAGACCAAGAATCTAATAAGACGTGAGCATACGTGGAACTGGAACTGGTTGGCTTTCCAGAGAGGGGGCTTGGTCCTGAGCAGAGAGTGACTTCAGGTGATTGAAAAAACAAGATATGAGCAAAGGATACTGTAGTTACCTTTCAGAAGTCCTTAAATCACATTGCAAATTGTGAGCTTCCATTCTGTGTGGGCCACATTTCACAGCTAATGCCATATATCCAAAATGCCATGGTTTTTGCGGGACAGTCGCAATTTTGGGGCGCCGTCTATCATAGTGACCCCATTGCCATGGTGGGAGTCATAGGTCATTTGGGGATATCCAGGAGCTGTTTTAAAAGGGAGCAGCTCATACTAAAATCACAGTGCTCCATTGTGTATAGGGCCCACTTACAATTGCACTCGATTGGCACAGGGTACACTGGCATGTTGGGGAACCAGATCACTCAATAAGGTGATCTGCTCTCCAGTTATGCAGTACAAGGGTATACAGTAGAGAATATGCCACTACCTGAGGCGTTCGAGCAAGTAGGACAAAATGATTTATAAACTCTGTGGTAGTAGGATCCCTAACGTTGCCATGAGGTCCTCTTTCTTCTCTTGTGAGTATGTCAGTGCCCCCTTGAGGTAGAAATGCATCCTGCTCTTTTATTTGTGATGAGTTCTACTGCACTGCATGTCCGTTCTGTGCAAGAAATTAAATGTATCACTCTTATGTCATCTTTGGATTATCAAGCAGCAAAAACTGTGTATATGTATGATGGGATATGATGTTATATGACACATAGCTTTGCTGCATAGCAGGAAGTTGTGAATTAGGTCTGTGCTGCTTGTGGTTTCAATCCCTGTATCATGC